>AP025043.1:19781592-20234025 GCA_036186865.1 Eustoma russellianum | reverse complement strand
AGGCATAACCTATCAAATGCAATGTCATGCTCGTGCTATGAATGCAAATACAAAATCGCACACAGTTCGGTGCATCCATTCATAAACCAATATTTATTTCTCACTCCCATTTACGAACATTCTTATAATTGCGCTCACTTCAAAATATCATCTCTCATGCAAATACACTTTCGGGCCGGACACAAACTCATCAAAATATTTATTCTCAATTTCGTAAGTAATATAATGAACATATATTTCTAATTCCAGAAATAATTTTAATACACACACACACACATGGCCGGAACAGCTTATTTAGCAATAAATTAATTAATAAGCATATATACCATATATTTATTTTTCTACCATCCAGTTTAATCACCATTATAAAACGATTAAATATATATAACATAAATATTTCGGCCGGCACAGTTCATTTGTTAAGATATATTTTTAATTTCGAAGGATAATATAACCAAACCTATATATGTTCTACTCCAAAATCGGTTAACATACTATACTTACATATACTTTTGGAAATGACACCACCTATATTTCTAATTCTTATTAAACCAGTTTATAACATTTAGTTGCAAAAATTATACTGAAAACAGTATATTTACTTGTATACCCATTAACCTGCCAAGGAACAGAACACTTATTCATGCAAATTCGCTCAACGCAATTGCTGAAATTATACATATAAATACTACATACAAAACAGTAATCATATATAAATATGTATATTATCCTGAAACGGTTTAAGTATATATGTATATAATTTTGAAAGAAACAGTATATATATATATGTGTGTGTGTAATATAAAATTCTGAGTGCAGTAAATATGTGAAAAAGAATCTGAAAATGACGGCATAAAAATACCTAGCTATATGTATAAATTTCATTACAGTAAATATAAGATAGTAAATATGTAGCGACCCGTCCCGAGCCCTAGTACTCGAAACAACTCATCCGCCGTATCTCACTAAGGAGAATACAAGGCGTCGATACAATCCATTATGCATCAGCATAATAGCGCAAATCGATATCAGCAGAAACATTATAAATTAAAAACTCTCGATAAAATAATCATCTTCATAATACAATATTTGGACAAATCTAAATCGATACACTGGTCAAACGTATATAAACCATAAATCTCCAAAATACCTAAACCTCAAAGATCGAAATAACTGCCTCAACTGAATCCTTGAAAGTCTCGTCCGAGTATCCTCAGTCTCAAAATCTTCAGTCTGGATCTTCCACGGTATACTAACTCCTTTACCTGTCTATCTGCAAAACTAATGGATGGAGGGGGGTGAGCGACATACATCGTCCAGCAAGTACCCCAACTATATTTACCATGGGATCATACACAGAAAAGCAAGTGTAAATATAATAAATAAATAATATAAAATAACATGCTTCTCTTCGTAAATAAATTTACCTTTTTGCCCTTCTTGTACAATCGAGCACGTAAAGCACACGCAACTAAGTCATCGCACACAAGAGTCCGTACAATCAAAACAGTGATGCAACTTTTCAAATTAATGAATACAACGACTCGACAACCATTTATGCATTTCCATTTCCATTTCATATTCGTTTCCATTTTCATATTCGTTTCCATTTTTCATATTTTATTTCCATTTTCCGATATCATAGGCGATTACCCTTACGATATCCCTATCGATATCCATTTCTGATATCCATATACGGCTACTCCTAACGGCATCCATATGCGATATCCATACACATATGCGTTTACCCCTAGCGGCATCTATATGCGGTATCCATTCCTGATACTCATATGCAGTTACCTTTAGCGGCATCCATATGCGATATCCATACCCATATGCGGTTACCCCTAGCGGCATCCATATACGATATCCATACCCATATGCGTTTACCCCTAGCGGCATCCATATGCGGTGTCCATTCCTGATACTCATATGCGGTTACCCTTAGCGGCATCCATATGCGATATCCATACCCATATACGGTTACCCCTAGCGGAATCCATATGCAGTATCCATTCCTGATACCCATATGCGGTTACCCCTAGCGGCATCCATATGCGGTATCCATTTTTACTTTTCTGTTTATCACTTTATTTCTATTTTAATTCTAATTTATCATCCACGTGTAAGTATACGCACATATATGCCTGCGCCTATACACGTGCATATACACGCTTATAATTACACGATATAATTTACTAATCACATCCATTTACATACCTTATATTATAATATAACACAAAAAACTCCTTGGCACACGGTTTAGCCAAACAGCGGTCACAACAATAAAGTTTATCATCCATGAAATCAAAATCATCAAATTATCATATAACATCACATATGCTAATTTTGCCTTAATACAAATACCATTAAATACCATAAAATTTCATGGCAACTTCTCTCAAAAGGGCAACCACACAACTCCACTGAGAACATACACTTATGCACACACGATTGACACCTAATTAAATTTTTACCACATGCATTTATACCCCCAGCCCACAATGTTACCCTCAGCATCTTTGTTGGCCGCTGGCCTTCTCTCAAGCAGCCCCAATTACGGTGACACAACAAGATTTTATGCAATTTCTATACATATATACATATAATCAATAAATAGGTACAACAAATACATTCGTATATACATCAATCTATGCAAATCTCAATTACTAATGCATGATCCGATTTGATATGAAAATAACATGATAACTTTATAAATACATAGCAAATATAGCAAAGATACTTGTCTCGTGTCTCGATTATACGTACTATGCGAAGAACCGGGATGAAAAACAAATTAAAATCACTTGATTTTGGCCTTAAAGGCTGGCGGCACTTGTTGGATTTTTGAAGAAAATAAGGCTGCTGCTGTTTGTTTGTTGCTATTTGAAGATGAAGAATTGAACTTTGGATTAATAAAGGTGGCGGCAGATTGTGGGATATTTGAGGAGAATTTAGGCTGCCAATTTGTTGAATGTTTAATGAAAAACGGGTGGTCAGCCGATGGTCATGGCTTCTATGAGGGGATTTTAATACATTCTTAACGCTTGATGAACACAAGGGACGATCTTCTCCGCTACTACGCACATTGCAGGATTTCAATGATTTCCTTTCTGCCTGCTCCTTGCAATCCATTAATTATCAAAGCTCACCTTATACTTGGTCTGATGGCCGTGGGCTCGGCCGTGTATGACGTCGTCTGGATCGCTATCTTTGCTCGCTAGACTTCTTTGATTTGTTTGCGGTCGTTCAATATCAACATTTAAATAGATCCACTTCGGACCATTCTCATATCCTATTTGAATGTTCAGCTCAAAACACACAACACGCCTGCTTCTTTCAGATATTTGGATGTATGGACAACACATCCAGATTTTGACAGCTTTGTTACTCATCGTTGGCAATCTTTTCAGACTACTGGAGGATGTGGGACTTTTATTCTAAGCTGCGACAGCTGAAGCGATATTTGCGACAATGGAATAAGGACATATTCGATAATATATTTGATGCTGTGGCACTAGCTGAGAGGAGGTGACATGTTGTGAAAGAGCATATGAGGCTTGCCCATCGGATGACACAAGGATGTCATATCATCGATCTATGGCAAATTTACGTCCTGCCCAGTCTCGAGCACTGTTATTTTGGAAACAAAAAGCAAATGTAAAGTGGATGCGAGAAAGAGATGCAAATACAAGATTTTTTCATCAAACAGTGAAAGAGCGTAGGCGTCATCAATCTATATGTCGAATACTTCGTGAAGATGGGGTGGAGTGTGACAGTCAGCAAGATATCGAAAATGAGGCCATTCGGTATTATGAGACCTTGTTTATAGGCGCACCCACAGCGCAGCATGATGACATTTTGCAGTATATTCCATGGATGGTATCAGATGAATACAATCGTTTTCTACTTTCTTTGCCAGCTTTAGACGAGGTAAAGCAGGCAGTATGGGATTTAAGTCCAACAAGTGCAGCTGGTCCGGATGGTTTCCCTAGATCTTTTTATCGGCATTTCTGGCAGGTAATTTTCTTTGATGTCCATAAAGAAGTCTAGGAGTTTTTCCTTGGCATAAGGCCACCAAGTCAGATGGCAGCATCACTTATTACGCTTATACCAAAAGTTGCAAGTACAAACATTTTCTTGAGTTTCAACCTATTTGCCTGACTAATTTCTTAGCCAAGAAAATTACAAGGATTATGGATACACGATTATCTTCGCTGCTGCCGTGATTAATATCTCCAGGGCAGGCTAGCTTTATGAAGGGTCGAGATATTATGGAGCAAATCCTTCTGGTGTAGGAAATGGTGCATATGTTAGATAGGCCAACTCGGGGCAGTCATGTTATTATCAAGTTGGATATGGCGAAAGCGTTTGATAGGGTATGTTGGTCTTATTTAGTGAATATTTTGACGAAAATGGGCTCCCATGCGAGGTTAGTGCGCATTCTCATTAACAACTTAGCTGCAACTCGTTGTTCAATCTTAATAAATAGCAAACTAGTGGGATTGTTATCGGTGTCACGTGGAGTAAAACAAGGTGATTCGCTTTCGCCACTATTATTTATCTTGGCATCTGAAGGATTCTTTAGGAGGTTGAATACGCTTATGGAGGATGGTGTCATATGCAGCTTTCAAGCAGGCAAGGTCCCACGAGTATCGCACCTGGGATTCGCGGATGATTTGGTGATATTCTTAAATGATTCCATTTGGAACTTACAACATTTTCGTCGATTTCTGGACACTTATCAGCAAGCTTCCGGTCAGTTGGTGAACCTTCACCAAAGCCAAGTTGTGGTTGGATTTCAGGGGCACGTGTTGTTCAAGTCCTTGGTATGTGTCATACTTCCCTTCCTATAAAATATCTTGGATTATATTTGTATAAAGGGATAAATCGTGCTGCTTATTGTACTTCGTTGATTGCTCATTTTGATGCTTCCCTGAATTCTTGGTCATCTAAACTGCTATCTATGGCCGGCCGAGTGATACTAATACGTCATGTTTTATGTTCTATGCCACTTCATATTATAGCTAGTTCAAGATTGCC
This sequence comes from Eustoma russellianum, assembly GCA_036186865.1. Taxonomy (NCBI): domain Eukaryota; kingdom Viridiplantae; phylum Streptophyta; class Magnoliopsida; order Gentianales; family Gentianaceae; genus Eustoma; species Eustoma russellianum. The sequence goes on along the minus strand of AP025043.1, from coordinate 20,228,982 downwards.
GCAGAGTGTGCTTAACATTTTGAACCAAAAAATTGTCACATTTTCTATGGAGTGGCCGTCATCATTGGCAATCTTAGGATAATATTTGTCGGCCAAAAGAATACGGGGACTGGATATTTGCAAACTCTCCAGGATGCAGCAAGCATATGATTGTCTATTGTGGTGGAAATATCACAATTCTTCATCACTGTGGGCTGCATATAGTCGGATAAAATATGGTCATCGGGCATCTCTATATGCTCACATCTATGATTCACCTACTTGGAAGCGTATTTTGCAAGATCAATGATTATATGGCTCCTCTTGTACAGGCTACACCGGATGGCCTCTCCTGGGCTGCTAAAAATTTTGGACAATTCACGTTAAAGTCGGCATGCATACTTCTATCAGCTGAGTCATCTCAATTTCCCTACTCACGATACATTTGGTGGCCTAGCCTGCCATTAGGTGGCATGTTGTTTCTTTGGAAATTATGGATGCGATCACTGCCCCTCGCTGACAATCTACGTGTTTGGAAAACTATATATCCCACACATTGTGTATTTTGCAAGCTGCATTTGAATTCTTCGAATCATATTTTCTGCATTGTCGAGAAATAGCACCATTATGGCAGGAAATCTCAATATTATTCTCTGGACCAATGCCTTCACTGTCAACAGTACGGCTATATTTAATACGATGGTGGCGAACATCTTCATTTCATACAATGATTGGTCAATTGAGAGCTGTGGTGCCTTCAATGGTAGTTTGGGTCATCTGGAAAGAATATACAAATATCAGATTTGGAGAAAGAAGCTTTTCCTTTAGGAGATTATTTGAACGGGTTAGAGATCATGTATATACTTGGTATGCCGCAACTCAGAGATGAAAATACTCTCAGCACATCCCACATTTGATAGCCCGCTTTTTCTCTCCAACAATCCGCTCGCGATGACTGAGAATTGTGCGATGGGAGCAGCCACTTTCAGGAAAATTAAAGTTAAATGTTGATGCAACGGTAAGACGACATAATGCAGCTGCAGGAGCAGTATTGCATAATCATCGCGGGGAATTGATCTCTGCCATCTGTTTCTATCTGCCGGCCAGGATGCCATTGAGGGCCGAGCTTATGGCATTACAGTATACACTCATTTTCTATTCCTGGGATCATGACCATTTGATCATAGAAACAGATTGTAAAGTGTTACTACATCATCTCTCTGCCCCTGACCGGTTCACAGGCTCTTATACATCTGACTTGAGGCGTACAATCTAGTTTCTGAGTTTAAACGGCTCATTAGTTACTTATTGCCCACGGGAGGCAAACATGGTGGCACATACACTTTTGAGATATGGACTACATTCGACAGACGTTACAACTTTCACATCGTCAACAGATTTGCCTTGTTACGTTCGAGGGGCCATTACCTTGGATATCTCGGTCCCTAACATACAGTTTTGATCATATTATTTCCTAATGGATCGGCCTGATCATGAAATAGTTGCCTATATCACTTCTTGGCATAGGCAGCGTTGGTATGTTATTCCGTCACTTCTTTTATTACTATTCAACTTAATCACTTTTACTATATGGAACATATATTAATTATATGTGATCTTGCTGAGGAACATACCCATTGTCTGCCATGCTTTGTCGATACGCTTAAGTCGTAATGGATAGGAGTCTCTAGGCTACTTTACTTGCAGTTGCCTGTGTTCTTTTGAATGCACTAACGTCGGTATGTACATGGCATTCCTTTTCTGACTTTCTTACATCCGGATTATGCTGTTTTAACCATTTCATTTTTGTGGCATACACGATTACGAATAGAATACTCACCGGAGGTGCGAACGGGGCAATTCCCTGGCTTATATTGGCTTCCTTCAAAAGGCATTCAGGCAGTGGCTGACTCTGACCACACGCATTCCGAAGTGGCCAGATTGGACGATTTTGGTGGGAGCTCATGGCACATATAGTTAATGATTTCCTTCATTTATATTATTCAGCACAATTTGTATTTGTATTTGTTCAGAGCTCCAATTATATAAATATGTATGCTTTTCTCTTTGCCAAGGTTTTATCCACAAGGGTGATTTTACTTGGCAAGATTTTAATGCGGCATATCATATATGATTGAAGATTGACAATCATTAGCTCACTACATTCATTTTTTCCTCCACCACAAGTGAGGCTTAATTTAATAAAATATACTTCATTTATAAAAGGATAAAGTCCTAGTGTATTTAGATTAGTTTAAATTTTAAGATAATTAGGACTTGTGTATACTTCAAACTCTATCTTATTCACTTCCTAGTCACATTATGATTCTAGGTTTTATTTTATTTTATTTCCTTTTCCTTTGACGTGTAATACGTATATAATATATATAGTGTATATATATATGTGTGTGTGTGTTTATGTATTTTTTATTTGTATGTTGTCGTGTTTGCGTGCATGACCTTGCATGGATTGCATGCATTTTACATTAGTCACGGGACATAACAATATATATATATATATATATATTAATAAGGAACATTTTTATTAAAAAGCCTCATTTATGGCGGAGGAATACCATATTACATAGAAGTTCATCATACGAGAAAAGAAAATGTAGTGATGTAATGATTGTCAACCTCCAATCATATATGATATACCGCATTAAAACATTGTCAAGTAAAACCACCCTTGTAAATAAAACCTTGGCGAAGGAAAAAGCATACATATATAATTGGAGCCTTGATCATGTATACTTCTCACTAAGTAACAAAACCGAATGAATGTATGTACACTATGCCTTGTATATCTCCATAATACTCCATTAGATCTGAATTTTGCTAAAAATCTTTTGTGCATCATCAGCATCCTAGAAGTAAAGTCCTGTGTGTGTCTATGGTTGCCTTGTATGATGTCCTCATTCGTTTGAGACAATTTCCATGTATGACAAAGAAGATAAATGGTCAAAACTGGATACGCAATACAATACGAGAAAGATAAGAATGCCTTGTATGTACCGAGGTTGCCTGCATTCACAAGGAATACAGGCAACAAAAATAAGGACACGCCGTTGAATGCTGTCTGTCTGAGCACGTACAGTGTGCTTCCATCCGGTATATCCTCAAACAAAACAGTGTAAAATTTGTTACTACCCATATCGCAGGTAGATAGAATGATTAACAAATGATATGAATACAGCAGGGAATACATACCCACGTTGCCTATGTAAAAAAGACATAGGCAACTAATAGAGAAAGTCTCCAACACATTGGGAGACATCATTATCGCAAATTTGGGACTGAAGAATCCAAAATTATTGCTCCCCGCACCTCACATGGCAAGGAAGATAAGGATGTATACATGGTCACCCCTTGTGATCGCATACCATGTCTAGCTAATGTATGTGCTGCAGTGTTTGTCTCTCGTGGAGAATAAGATAATGTCGAGAGATTCAAGAATAAAAACTGTATTGTACGTTGTAGATCTGAAGCATACGGTCCTGTGAATTTTTCCGGAGTTAATAAGTGATGCAGTATCAGCCTACAATCAGTTTTGATGATAATATGATCATAATCTCTAGAATAATATATCAGCGCATATTGAAGAGCCATAAGCTCAGCCCTGATTGGTGTAGTCGATGGTAGATAAAATTTATCGCTGAAATGAATTCTCCTCGATGATTTCGTAACATCGTCCCTGCTGCTGAGCTATGACATCCCACTGCTGCATCTACATTTAATTTGAATTTACCTGTAGGTGGCAAAATCCAGTGTACTACTCGCATCCTACGTGAACGAATAGGTGGGAAAAATTTGCGTGTTATCAAATGAGATATGGGTTGAGAGAATTTTCTTCCCCGTGTGGCTGCACACCAAGAATGTATATGGTCTCTGATCCTCTCAAATAGACGATTATGTGAGAAAATGCTCTCACCAAATCTTATTGATGAATATTCTTTCCAAATAACCCATATGACCATCGATGACACCACTGAGTGCAATTGACCGACCATATTACTTGATGACGAGTTTCTCCACCATCTTAGAAAGTTATGTGCGAACGTTGTAATGTCTTGCAATTGGGCCAGAAAACATAATAGAGATTTTCTGCCAGATCGTTCGTATTGTAGGGCAATTTAGGAAAATATGATCTTGATCATCAGAATGCATCCTGCAGAAAGCACATTGTGTTGGAAATATGTGTTTCCAACCACACATATTCTCCGGAAAAAGTAATGCACGCATCCATAATTTCCAAAGGAACACCTTTGCACCTAATGGTAATGTCGACCACCAAATATATTTCCAAAAATCCATCGGAGTATTAGCAGAGATAATTTGATGATACGCTGATTTTATTGTGAATTGGCCGGATGGTTCAGATGGCCAATTTGGTCCGTCCGAGGTATGCTCCACGTGAATAAGCATTTGAGGATGAATGCGACAAATTCTCTTCCATGTAGCAGAATCATAAATATGTGCATATACTGTATGGCGACGACCATATTTCGCTCTCATGTATGTTCCCACAAAGAGTGAGAATGATAATATTTCCACCACAGTAAATAATCATATGCTTGTTGGACTAAACAGATATTTCGAATATCCAATTCTCCCTGCTCTTTTGGTTTACAAATTGTATCCCAAGATTTCCAATAATGACGACCGTTCCATAAGAATTTGGCGAATTTCCTATTTAAAGTACCCAATACACTTTTTGGAAATTAGAACTAGCAATAATGTGGACAGGCATACTGCATAATACATGTCGAATTAATATAATTCGACCAGCTGTTGAAAGCAACTTAGAAGACCAAGAATTAAAGGTGGCATCAACATGATTCAACAATGGTGTACAATAAGCTGCACGATTTATACCTTTGTATAGATAAGATCCCAGATATTTAATTGGTAGTGTAGTCAACGCATACCTAAATTTTGGGATACACGTGTGCCTGGAAGGCCCGCTCCCACCACCACCTAACTTTTGTGTAGATTCACTAGCTGTCCCGAAGCAACTTGATAAATGTCCAAAAACCGTTTGAATTGCTTTAGGTTTGAACTGAGCCATTTAAAAATATTACCAAATCATCTGCAAAGCCCAAGTGTGAGACAGTTGGAACACGTCATGCGTTAAATCCTTGAATGATACCAGCTCTCATAAGCGAATTAAGTCCACGTGAAAATCCTTCCGAAGCCAAAATAAATAATAGAGGCGAGAGGGGGTCGCCTTGTTTTACTCCACGAGAGACTGAAAAATATCCAGCAGGCTTACCATTTATAAGTACTGAACATCATGTAGCCTCCAGATTATTTAAGAGTATGCGTACTAATCGCGAATGAAAGCCCATTTTATTGAGAATCTGCTCTAGATAAGTCCAAGAGACTCTGTGAAAAGCCTTCGCCATATCTAGCTTTATAAGGACATGTCCTCCGTGCACCGGATTATCTAATATATGGACCATTTCCCGTGCCAGAAGAATTTGATCCGTTATGTCATGGCCCATCATAAATCCTGCTTGCTCCGGTGAGATTAATCGTGGTAATGGCATCGATAATCTTGTTGCGATTAGACGCGTGATAACCTTGGCCATAAAGTTAGTTAAGCAGATATGCCTAAATTCAGCAAATGTAGTGGGAGATGACACTTTAGGAATAAGAATGATCAATGCTGATGCCACCCTTGAAGGCGGTCTAATCCCAAGGAAGAATTCTTGGACTGCTTTATGTACATCTGTGGATATCACCTGCCAAAAATGTCGATAGAATGATCCAGGAAATCCATCCGGTCCGGTTGCACTAGTTGGACTTGAATCCCACACAGCTTTTTTAACCTCCTGCATTGATGGCATCTTTTGTAATTGATTGTTGTCATCTTCTGTGAGTATTTGCAGCACATACTGCAGTATATCCGCATATTCTTCTGTGGGGGACGCCTGAAATAATGTTTGATATTATTCGACTGCAACTTGTTCAATGTCTTGGATATTTTCGCATTCGACACCATCCTCTCGAATAATTCGTTTTATTGTTTGCTTTCTTCGCCTCTTGTTGACTATGTTATGGAAAAACCGGGTATGAGCATCACCTTCACGCATCCATTTGACATTTGCCTTTTGCTTCCAATATAACTGTGCGCGAGATTGCACAAGTCGCAATTTTGCCATACTCAAATGATAAGTTGTACGCGTTTCCTCAGATGGTGTAGTATCATAGGCTCGCTCACAAACTGTGGATTCTGCCTCTGCAGCCGCCACTGAGTCAAAAATGTTGCCGAAGACTTCTTTATTCCAATGTCGAAGTAAGCGCTTTAGCTTACTTAATTTATCATAGAATCCCCACATTCCACCAACAGTATGAAAAGATTGCCAATGTGTCGTAACGTAGTGGTCAAAATCAGGGTGAGATGTCCATACATCTAAATATCTGAACGATGTTGATGATTTGTTATGATTCATAGAACAATCTAATATATTGGTGAATGATCCGAAGTAGCCCTGCTTAGGTACTGATATTGAACACTAGAAAAAAGATCAAAGAAGTCCGGCGTACAAAGATAACGATCCAGGCGTCTCCAAACCCTACCAAGTCCGCGACCATCACTCCATGTGTACGGAGAACCTTGATAAGTGATTGACTGTAAAGATCAATATGTTATGAAATCATTAAAGTCTTGTAATGTATTCAATGATGGTGAAGAACGTCGTTTATGCTCATCCAATGTAAGGTATGTGTTAAAATCCCCTCCCAGTAACCAAGGAAGATTCAAAGATTAATGGAATAAAATTAAATCTGGCCATAGTTGTCTTCGGCCTGCAATAGTATGAAGCCCATACACAAAAGTACACCAACAAGATTCACCCGTAGTCAGCCACTTAAATTGTAGTGAATGATTTTGGACACCAATTCGTTGCGATTCTAAATGGATAAACGAATCTGTCCAAAATATCCAAATGTTTCCATTGTTTACCGAAGTTGCTTGGTTGTAACCGAGCTTCAAACGGTAAGATATCAGCGAGGATTCCCTTGCCTTTGGTTCAATTACAGCAATAATATGAAAATGATATCGATGTACTAATGACAATAATCTATCAACAGAGGTACGAATACCTCTAACATTCCAAGTAAGGATTTTCATTGTGTTGATAGAATGTCAAAGGAGTTTGAGAGAGCCGCCCTAGACCTTGTGATTGGCGGAGAGATGAGTTCAGTATTCCGTTCAGGATGACGTAATAGCCTCGGTGGTATTTGGAATTGCGCCCCTGCAGCTATAGAATGTGGAGTAACAGGAGGTATATTTGTCTCTGATTCGAATTCCTTACGACGTTCATCAATGACTAATGCTTGTACTTGATTTGCATAGTAATCGCTGAAGGTATTATCAGATTCGAATTCCTGGAATTTGTCAGTTTGCTTTTCAATTTCGTTGTCTGAGTTCGAAAAAGGAAGTGGATTAACATGCAAATCACATAAGATGCTATCATCAATACCATGAAGACGTGAGATATCTTGGCTTTCTGAAATCCTAATCTGATGTGTTAGATCAGGAGAACTTAAGAGTGTCGACTTAGAAGTTGTGGTATTGTTCCTCTGAGCATCAGCACTGTTGGTGCCCTGCATTTCTACCACTGTTTGTCCTAATTGTTTTTGAGAATCAATTGTGTTCTTTTTAGGTGTCCATCTCTGCATCTTTTCTTTAGATATAAATCGTACTGATGCTGGATTCTTCATCTCCGGGACCTTATCAACACTATTATCTTCTTTCCCACAGATATCAACTTTATGCCCCAACCGATAACACTTCGTACAATACATAGGTAGATCTTCATAAACAACAGATTGTGCTATACAGCGATTAGTTACTTGAATATACACCCGAGCAGGAGGTTCCTGTGATACGTCGAGTTCAACACATAAGCGTGCTACCGAAGGCCGAAGATTATCAGCCGTAGCCGCGTCCAATTTCATAGGAGTTCCAATCATTCGACCAATTTGAAATAATGCCTCACGCTGATGGAAGTGAACTGGTGGGCCATGTAGGGAAATCCAAACAGGAACAACCGGAACATCTATTTTAGGATCATAGTCAGGCGTCCATTTAGTGACCCTCATGTACTTGCCTGAGATTGTCCAACTTTGCCTAGCGAAACATCGCAGATAGTCCTGTTCTTGAGAGAATTGTAATAAAACATAATTATCATCAAGTAAACCAGTACGTACCGAGACAGTGAAGCCAATACGATCAATAGTAGGCTCCTTATTGTGGCAAGCGGGGGACGGCCATACCAAAAAGTACCAACAAGCGATAGTTTATATGGTGCTGCCAATGTCGATATCTCTTCCTCAGAAAAAGAAATCATTGGGCTGCCTTTGTATTTGTGTATTGGCTTTGTTTCGATCGTTGGCGTTGGTGATGCACTGAATAAAGAAGCGAACGATCGCTTCACTGTTGATGAGCCCTGCAACGCCGGATGTGTCTCCATCAGCGATTGCAGTTATGTACCACATAAACACTTTTCGGCGGTGAATGAATGATGATTGCAGATTGGAAATTGCTGAAATCCAGAAGATTGACGAGGAATGAAGAATGGCGGCGACCGTTACATTCGCCATTGGTGATCGACAAACAATGGAGCTCCATCCGAAATTTTTTATATATATATATGTGTGTGTATGTATGTATATATACACACATATGTATAATTCAAAAAAATATATATTGATTTATATATCACGGAACAGTCCCTACATTTGTATGTATATGAATAAGGCAGCGAAACAGCTTTTCTTTTTCTTTTTTATGTATATTTATATAGCTCTTAATATAATGAACACTCATATATGTGTATAATACCGAAACCATATGCAAAGATATATATATATATATATGTATATATATATATATATGTATATGTATATATATATATATATGTATATATATATATTCTGCAGTATATTCCATCTCAATATATATGTATGTATGTATACATACATATATATATATACACACACGCACACATATATATATATATTCTGCAGTATATTCCATCTCAATATATATATATATATATATATATATATATATATATTGAGATGGAATATACTGCAGAATATATATATTCTGCAGTATATATATATATATATATTCTGCAGTATATTCCATCTCAATATATATATATATATATATATATATATATATATATATATATATATATATATATATATATATATATATATATATATATATATATATATATATATATATATATTCTGCAGTATATTAAGGCGGGCACCACATCTCAGCACCAATCTATTCTGCAGTATATTCCATCATTAGTTACTGCTGTGGATAATGAGATGTTATTAGCAATCCCAAACTTACAGGAAGTTAAGCAGGCAGTATGGGCTTTAAGTCCAACCAGTGCAGCTGGTCCAGATGGGTTTCTGGGGGTCTTTCTATAGGCTTTTTTGGCAGACGATTCACATGGATGTTTACAAGGCAGTCCAAGAATTTTTCTTAGGTATTCACCCACCATGTCAGTTAGCATCTACTCTGATTACTCTTATACCCAAAGTTGTCAATCCTAGCACATTTGCTGACTTCCATCCTATATGTCTCACTAATTTTATTGCAAAGGTAATAACTCGGCTTATTGCGACTCGTTTATCTGGTCTATTGCCGAAATTGATATCCGCAGAACAGGCGGGGTTCATGAAAGGTAGAGATATTATGGAGCAAATACTTCTTGCACAGGAAATGGTATATGTTTTGGATAAACCGGTGCGTGGTGGAAATGTTTTAATTAAGTTGGACATGACCAAAGCCTTTGACAGAGTATGTTGGTCATATCTACAAAAACTTCTACAAAGAATGGGTTTTCACTCGTGATTGGTGCGCATTATCATGAATAATTTGGCATCCTCCCATTGTTCCGTTTTAGTAAATGGCAAGCCAACATGTTTCTTTTCGATATCTCGAGGGGTAAAGCAGGGAGATCCATTATCTCCTCTTTTATTTATCTTGGCTTCTGAAGGATTCTCACGTGGATTATATTCTTTGATCTCAACTAGCCATTTAGTTGGATTCCATGCAGGCAGAGTGCCACATGTATCTCACTTAGGTTTTGCAGATGATCTTGTCATTTTTCTTAATAGGTCCAATCAAAACTTACAAAGATTTCGACAATTTTTGGAATCATATCAGCAAGCGTCTGGCCAATTAGTCAATCTTCATAAAAGTCAAGTTGTTGTGGGAGCAGGAGTCTCCCCAACTCGAGCTTCTCAGATCTTAGGCATGCGTCTCGCTTCTTTGCCCATTAAATATCTTGGATCTTATCTGTATAAAGGTATTAATCGTGCGGCGTATTGTGCTCCACTGTTGGCACACGTTGATGCTAGGCTGAATACTTGGTCTTCCAAACTACTTTCTATGGCTGGCCACCTCACATTATTCCATCATGTTCTATGTTATATGCCATTACACATCATTTCCATCTCGAGACTGCCTGCAAGTGTTATAGAATTGCTCAATCGCAAAATGTCATCTTTTCTATGGAATGGCCGTCATCATTGACGCAATTGGGATAATATTTGTCGGCCGGTAGAGGATGGAGGGCTAGGGCTGCGAAATCTTCAAATTCTTCAGAAGTCATATGATTGTCATCTTTGGTGGAAGTTTTATCATTCTCAAACGTTGTGGGCTGTTTATGGGTGGCGCAAATATGGTAATCGTCCTACAATCTCTTCGCATATTTGTGATTCATCTACTTGGAAACGCATTTGTCGTATACATGATTATATGATAGCTCACGTGCATAGTTCGCCGGATGGACCATCTTGGGCAGCTGATTCTAATGGCCAATTTTCTCTAAAGTCGGCATATAAATTGTTGGTTTCCAATGCTGAACATATGGATTCTTCCCGTTTCATCTGGTGGTCTCGCTGCCCGCCTGCATGCAGTATATTTATTTGAAAGCTTTGGATGAAAGCTCTGCCTATACCTGATAATATGCATGCATGGCAGGCTATTTATCCTACTCAATGTGTTTTTTGCCATGTTCATTCAGATTCTAGAGATCACATGTTTCTCCATTGCGCGATGATCAAACCATTATGGCAAGAAATTTCTATTCTATTTTCAGGGCCAACGCCTGACAATATGACAATTTTGAACTACATCTTGCATTGGTGGTGAATATCCTCTCATAGCCATATGCTTGGCCATTTATGGGCAGTTGTTCCTTCTCTGGTTACATGGGTTATTTGGAAGGAATATACAAGTATTCGCTTTGGGGATGATAGTTTTTCCTACAGAAAATTTTTTAATCGTGTTCGAGAGCATATATACACATGGTGTGCTTCAACACAAGGGAGCAAATTTTCTTAGACCATACCTCATTTGGTGGCCAGCTTTTTCTCTCCAACATTGCGAATCCGGCGTCATAAAATTGTCAGGTGGGAGTTGCCTCCTACAGGTAAGCTAAAACTTAATGTGGATGCAGCAGTTGGTCGAAGCACCGTAGCAGCAGGAGCGGTGTTGCGTAATCATCAGGGTCAATTGGTCTCTGCTATTTGCTTCATCTTACCGCCTTCCATGCCACTGAGGGCGGAATTATTGGCTTTGACATATGCATTAATATATTATGCATCGCAATATGATCAGTTGTAGTCTTTTGCTAAAATATCTTTCTTCCCCAACACAATTCACGGGTCTGCTAGCTGCCGACGTAATGGCCACCCCCTTAGATTGTAGTCTTGATCTTGAGAGAATGAGAGTTGTGTTCTTGGTCTTGTTTGCACTATCCTCTTCTTTTTAACCACTTAATGGCCACCCCCTTAGGGCCTTTTCCCTTCTTGAGAACTCTCTTTAATGCCCTTGGAAGATTGCCTTGTGTAGAAATGACACCATCTTGCGCACTTGGGACATTATGATTGGAGGTATGATTTGGCCTTGCTTACTTGACACTTGATGATTGGTCCAACTTGTCATCATTTTAATGAGTTGTAAAATCTGAGAATAACTTACAAAACATGTGCCAAAAAGAATTCAAAATGTTGCCAAACAATCACCTTTCAATCCCTTCAATTTTGGGATGCAAATTAAGGACAAAAACATAGAAAAATTCAGCCACTATTCACATATGTTGAAAATTTTCAGCATGTGTTGCATTTTGAAATCTTTCCTTGTATGTTGCCCTCTTCAAAGTCATCCATCATATGTGGCTTATATTCCACCAATTAAAGTGTCAAATAAGCTCCACCTAGGCTTCAACAAAGCTGAAAATGGCATGTGAAATTCCTGCACGTGTGCTGAATTTTCTTTTGGTAAACTTTGTTAAATAATGCACAATATTCACACATATATGGTAAATTGTAATCAGCCTTAATTTGAATTTTCTAGAACACTTTAACATGTCTTGAATGTGTAAAAAGTGTCTTGATACATGTTGCAACTCATGCCAAAAAAAAAGTTCCATGTGTTGTGTTCATAGAAAACCGAATTTTCAACTTCCGTAGATTATGCGATTTTTCTGCGATTAAATTCAAACTTTTTGCACATGTCATATATATTACGTCACACATAATATACATAAAATAAAGTAGATATTCAGCTCTAATGGCTGACTTAGAGGCACCCCCATGTGCTAAATAAAATTGAATTTGAAATCTCCACAGTTTGGCCTAAATTGTGGGTGATTTGTGTGTACCAACATGGAATGATTTAATGGCTGAATTTAACATGTGATCCAAGTACGTGACATGTTGGCAAATTTTTGTAGTTACTTGATACGACAATTTTCGGTTTATGATCTTGTAACGTGTCGTTACAATTTTATCATCACCATGACTTATATCATATGATATAAGACCTGAATATACTCATAAATATAAGGTGTATATAGTGGTGTGACATTGACGTACATTTGGAATATATGTAACGTGTCGGTAGTACGTCGGAATATATGTGTATTGTGCCTTTTAACAAAAATATGAATATATATATATATATATATATATATATATATAATACATATTAGGTGTCTATATTGAAGGAATGAGAAGACTTTCCATTTTCAATTTGTTGTCATCAAGATTTCTCCAAATATGTCTTCATTTAATGAACTAGTTAGTTCATTAACTTAAGTACTTCACTTAATGAACTAGTTTAGTTCATTAACCGTGGCACCTGAAAATAGTTCAAAGACAACAAATGTTTGCCATATGATGTAAGATTTAATGCTTCATGGCTTGTTATTATGGCAACAATATATATAAAGCATATGAAGCATGTATATCACAAAAACGTGTCAACTAATAATTTTGTAATGCATTTCGTAAACTCATACTATTTAAATCATGGATTTGTAAATCATTCAAACACTTTTTCTCAACAATACACACCTTCAAAACAATAACCACAACATCCTCCCTCATTTTAGTCATTAAGACAGAATTTTATAAGGTTAAAAAGCAAGGTGTTAAACATCATCTAAGATAGATTTATATTTCTTCCATTTATCCATTTCCATAAGTTGCACTAACTCCTTATTTTTGGTGTTAAAACCGTGGTTGTATAAGGTATTAAAGAGAAGGTTTTCCTCAAAAACCAAGTGAAAACACCACTTTGAAGTGTAAGAAAAGTGGTGAAAGCAAGTACTCTTCCTAGATCCTACATGGATTTATAAATGTTTAGTATATATGTTTATATCAAAGTTGGATCATCATGTAGTATGTTCAAGATTCTTTACAAGAATATGAAAATACATGCTTTAGGTGATATACATGTTGTATATACATGCTCACACACGGCCATAAGGGTACTTCCTAATAAAAATGATTTCATTATTTGTTATATATACAAATTATATATGTAAATACATATATATGCAAGTTTCAGCCACAAGGCCCTTTTAAAGATAAAATAATGTTAATATATTTTATGGATATATATATGTGCCATATATATGTTAAGGTAGGAAAAAGACCAAGTTATGTATATTATATAATATGTCATAAAATGTATACATATATATATATAGGTATACACCTACCTATATTTTGGCCATAGAGCCTTTTTATATTAAAATGAATCTAGGTGTATGTGGTATATATATGCATATACATGCTATATATACACATGTGGCCCTATGCCTTTTTAATGAAGATAAAATAAATTTAGTATATATATAGACGTATACTTGTATATGTTATAAAAGGATGTATATGTAGACATGTAATACGGTTTTCCTCCGCCAAAGTGAGGGCTTACAGCAATAAAACGAAAATTTGCGATTAAAAAAAATATACCTACATATTTTGGCCATATGGTCTATAATGTTAAAAATTGTTATAATATATTTATATACACATACATGTATAATATGTTAAGATGTGAAAATGAGTAAGTTTTATATACTATTTAATATGTCATAAAATGATTTTATATGAGTATGTATATCAACATGTATTTCAGCCAAGAGGCCTTCTTATGGTAAAATGATTATAATATATTGTATATACACATACATATATGATATATATGTCAAAATTTGAAAATGAATAAGTTATATAATATTTCATAATTTGTGTGTATATATATATATATATATATATATATATATATATATATATATATAATTATATCCACTTACATACATTTCGATCATCAAGCCTTTAAGGTTAAAAATGGCTTTAACATATTTTATGTACACACACTTGTATAATGCATATGTTAAGTTATGAAAGTAGGTTAAGTATGTACACTATGTAAAATGTTATAAAAAGGTATAAAATATATGTAGACAATATATACCTATATAAGTACACTGCTACAAGGCATTTCATAATATATGTTTATGACTTTACTACATGTTGGGTATACTAATATTTATATTTTATGATAAGATGTAAGTTATGAGGTAAATTATGAAATTTCTAGATGCTATGTTAAGGTCACTAGAATTAAATGTTCTACGCAATTAAGTTATGAATTATGAAATACATGTATGGAATAGATGCTAAGAAAATATTATTGGATGAAAATGCAAAATAAGGGTTGTTTTGGACATGACTCCATTAGGGGTAAAAAGGGTATTTTCTTTAAGTTATGATATGTAGAAGGTAAATAAGCAAGTGATGTACAATGATAAGATGTAGAATGACCAAAATACCCTCATATGACCAAGTCTCACGTTGCATGAAATTAAAGTTTGAGAAGTTATGTTTTTGCATCACATGTTTTGAAAGTTCATATGCATATGAATAACAAATACGAGACGAATGATTCCAATGAGATCGTTACAGCCCGGCAAATTCGTTATGTCGTAACGACTTCCAATATCGTAAATATAATTTCGTAGGTGTACGATTCATAAAACTAGTCTTGTATACCAATACATTAGCAAATATATCACAAACGTTTGAATCTATACAATAAAAACCCAAATTAAATTAGTTAGTAACAACTTAAACTATTAGGATAAATTAAATAAAAAAGAAATACATGACACAATAAATTTGTAGTACATTATATAAAAGGAAAAAAAATATATACACATGAAATAAAAGAAAAGAAAAAGGAAAAAGAAGTGAAGACAACTTGTCTTACAATTTAGTAAAGCTTATATATAATGATGCATGCTTAAGAATATTATCCTACCAACCCATTCCTCCAACCCATACTTGCCAAAAGTTTGTCTCCCACCCCACTCTTCTCCATGCTTAGTCGGCCACCCTCCAAGGAAAAAGGGAGATTCCTCCTTTCTTCAAACACTCCCATACTTTATCATTTTGTCTCCCACAAATTATCCTCTTCCCTCCATTCCAAGAAAACTTAAGTCTTCAATCCTTTTCCCTTAACCCTTGGTCGAAAGTTGCTCTTCAACAAGGAGAAGATTTTCTTCTCCTTTCTTCACACCAACATGACTCAAATCAAACCCCATAAACATTCCATCAACAAAGAAAGATTGAAGAAGGTTGTAGCATCTAGAATCAAATGCAATTAAGGTAAGAACTTTATGAAGTTTAAGTTTGATTCTTCCATATAATTAGTTTCATAAGTTGCTCACTAACCCTCCTTTTGGACCACCAAAACCGTGTACACATAGGAAGGAAGGAAGAAGAACTCTCTTCCAAACCAAGTGAAGGAATCATCATCTAAGTGTAAGAAAAGTGAACCAAGACAAGTACTCTTCTCAGATCCTTCATGGTTTTCAAAATTTAAATACTTATGTTCATATCAAAATGGGATCATCATGTAGTATGTTCAAGTTTTGTCATAAGAATATGAAAGATCTATGATTGTAAGTGTTATAAATATATAAATATATGTAAAGGTACCTATAAATGGCTATGTATATATAAATGTAACCTATATATATACGGTTAGGTATATATATATATATATATATATATATATATATATATATATATATATATATATATAATTGGAATCTCCTAAGCACTGCAGGGCGGCTTGTCTTAATTAACTCGGTTTTATCTTCTATCCCATTGCATCTCTTTGCTGCATCACAATTACCTGCCAGTATAATAAAAGAGTTGAAAAGGCGAATGTCAGCTTTCTTTTGGGGCAATAAGCATCGATGGAGATCATGGCAGGAATTGTGTTATCCAGTGTCAGAGGGAGGCATAGGAATTCGATCACTGAATGCATTACAACAGGCATTTGATTGCAAAATCTGGTGGGCATTTCATCAAGGCTCCACTTTATGGGCCACATACATGCAGCAGAAATATGGAAGGAGAGGGCATTATAGACCTATGCTATACGATTCTCCAGTTTGGAAAAGAATCTGCAACATTAACGGATTTTGTCAGGAGAGATCTCGCTGTGGACATGCAGGCTGGACTTGGTTGCCGGATTCAAATGGACAGTTCACATTAAAGGGTGCTTATGACGAATGCAGAAGCGTTAAATCCACATTGCGAAGCACTAAGTATATTTGGTGGCCAGGCTCCTCATCTTCTTGCAAAATATTTATCTGGAAGCTTTGTAATGGTGCATTGCCATTGCCAGACAACTTGTCCAAATTCATGATTATATACCCCTCACATTGTCCGTTTTGCAAAAACAACACGAGCAACATTGATCAGCTATTTTTGCAATGCCCTATAATTGCTCCATTATGGCGAAAATACACGGTTTGGTTTGATGGGCCATGCCACACTTACAGTTCTTTGCGTTCAGCACTCTGGAGTTGGTGGTTTCAATCATCTTCTACTTCTCTACAAGGACATTTGAAAGTCATAGTTCCTCATTATATATGCTGGAATGTATGGAAAGAATATGCAAGTGTAACATTTGGCAATGATCAGTTACAACCACGTCTTTTGGAGGAACGTATTCGTATGGACGTATATAGTTGGTGTGCATCAATATCGGGAAAAAAGATTGCTGCTACTATTCCATCCTTAGTTGCATTGGGTTTGTCTCCTGTTCTACGGCTACGAAGATTAACTCTGGTAAGATGGAGTATCCCACCCTCAGGTAGGCTAAAACTAAATGTAGATGCTGCAGCAGGACGAGGTAGGGCTGCAGCAGGTGCCCTTATACGTGATTCTACTGGATGTTTTGTTAAGGCAATTGCATTTACTTTGCCCAACTTACCTCCACTGCGGGCAGAGATACAAGCTCTACTATACTCTTTAATATTCTTCTCGCAACAACATTCAAGACTGATTATTGAAACAGACTGCTTAAGCATTCAATCACTGATATCTGTGCGAAGCTCAACCGGGGAGATGCAGTCTGATTTACAGCGACTGGGCACTTTCCTTCAAATTACAAATTCTACTCTGCAATATACGCCCCGAGAAGCAAATTCTGCTGCTCATCATTTGGCATCCCATGCGATGCAGCACCCATCTTTATGTGTTTTCACATCGTCATCACAGTTGCCCCCGGTAGTCAGAGGCTGCATTATCACGGACTTATCCACTCCATCTTTTCGTCCAGATCATGACTAGCTTAATTTTATCTACCTGTATCATTGCATGGATACAGGCAGCAACGATACTACATCGTTTTCTCCTACTTGTGCTTACATTCTCATATATCGTTTCTTACATAGTTTGTGATCTGCCTACCTTGCGAGGCACACGGGTTGGCGCATGTCTGAATGATTGGTGGAGCATATGGTTTCGGCAGATCATGTCTACTACGTTTTCTTTGTTGTCTGCGTTTCATTGGAGTGCAGACAACGTCGGTACGTCACTCATTTTCTTCAGCAATTTTACTTCACGCATACGGTCTTATGGCTTAAGATTTGACGTATTCTATTTTTGCTGCATGGGTTATGATGGCATATATACTACGATCATGAGAGCTCTGAATCCAACAGTGTCAACAACATCAACCTACGTCTTCAGCATCCATCAAACGCACATGGCTATACTTGAAGATCACTTTAAATTCATGTTTGTAATTCATTTTGCCACACATGTTCGATCCAATTATATAAATATGTACGCTTTTTCCTTCGCCAAGGTTTTATCCACAAGGGTGGTTTTACTTGGCAAGGTTTTAATGCGGCATATCATATATAATTGGAGAATGGCAATCCTTATGTTTCTGCATTATTTCGTTAATTACGAAGACATGGTTGTATAATGGTTTCCCTCCGCCTTAAGTGAGGAACAATCTTATAATAAATATCCTTTTCTGCCAAAAAAAAATATAATTGGAATAAATAGAATAAAATGAAGAATCTTAAGGAAAGTGTTCAAAGAATACAACTTTAGTTGATTTGATTATGTTTTCTTTTACGATGATCATCAAGTTTGTACTTTTATGTATTTTTAGTGTTCATATGTTTCAAGATCATGTCTTTAACATGTTTATGTATGCATCATAAGCATGATTTATATACATGGTCTCAATGGTTGGTTGATGATCATCATCTTCATATATACACCACATATACATGGCCAAGTGGCCTATGTGAGTACTCCATTTGAGTTTCATCATTCCATCTTCAAGATGTGTATTAGATGATGAATATGGCTCAAGAAGTACATCTTTTATGTTTTCCATCATGTTTATGACTATGCATTTTCTTAGTGTTATAATCTTAAGATTAAGTAAAAGAAAGGAAAGTAATATGTACATGTTAGTTATGAAAACATACAACATACAACATGTACATAAAAGGAAGAAAAATGAAATATAAATATGTATAATAAATGGATAAACTTTCGGCCATATAGGGTTAATATGACAAAATGAAATATGACATGTTAAAGAAGTATACATGGATGTAGTTATACATATATATGCACGGCTTAAGGTATTAAGAATATGAATCATTTTATATATATACATAATATATATATATATTTATTTATTTATTTATGGAAATGATATTTTATTGATAAGCCTCACTTATGGCGGAGGAAAACCTTATTATAAAATAAGTCACCAAACGTCATCGTATGAAAATAAATGAAAAAGCCAACGTATAATGGTGTATCTCCAGTCGTATATGATATACCGCATTAAAACCTTGCCAAGTAAAACCACCCTTGTGGATAAAACATTGGCTAAGGAAAAAGCGTACATATTTATACGACGATCATTGATACTAAAAGGCATGTATAGGCATGAAAGCCACCACTCCATGATTGCATTGTAGATGACTCGAAAGACAGCATAATGTCGCCTGTGACTTGAGTTAGCCGGATCCCCTTCCACATGTACCTCGAGAAGCAGCAAAGAAGCAGATAATACGATGGCAACGAAGCATGAAATGAAATCATGTATAATGTTCTGACACATACCATAGTCGCCCTGGCTCGATTCAAGCCAAGGCGACGACATCATCTTCTTGCCCTGGAATGTGATTGTTGATTCTCCTAAAATTCCCGTCAAAAATGCTGGATGTCCCTTGGAACTCGATGGCAGCAAACGCTGGGATACCGCCATCGCATACTCATGGTCGAAAAGGTGGATATAACCGTAGCATGCACATATGAGGAAACAACATTAATATGTAGAAAAGTGCAGAACATAAAGTGGACTACAAATTGAGTACAAAGCGTACCGAAACTACCTGTATTCCGTAGGACACAGGCAGTATGATGTAAAAATTTCCAATCCATATGGAAGACTTGATTAGGAGACGCGTAAGTGAGCTATGGAAAGATCCAATGCCACGGAGCTTCGCACTAAAGGCGGGAGAGTACGCAAAGTATAAGATTGCGTAATAGGGTGCATCATTGCATGCTGGGCAAGGTAATGAGCCGCCATGTTCGCCTCTCGATAGATATGCAGGAAATCCAAACAGTGGAGATGTGTCAGTGTATGGAGCATGCGAAGATAATAGTTACCATGAACTTGATGTGGTCGCTTAAGACGGGATATAAGCTGAGCACAATCCGTCTCCAGAATAATTGACCGATATAGTGGGAGAAAATACAAAAGATCAAATACCGCTGATTGTAACTCAGCATTAAGGGGGTCGCTTGGTGGAAGTCGAAAGGAGATTGTACCCACACATGATCCCGTATGATCATGCAAAATTGCACCCCCTGAACTATAGTATCTGCCTACTGTTGCATCAGTATTTAATTTATATTTGCCCGTGGGTGTTGTGTGCTATCGCACCAGGATGGGGCGTGGCGGCCGAGGCAAGGGAAACCAATCATATTGAGGTATTGAGCCAGCCGCTAATTTGGACCCAACCATCATTTTACCCCATGTAGTCATATCATAGGTAATCAAACCCCAAAGAGAGACCATAGAGAAAGTGCCTTGATCACCATAGATCAACGATGCATAAGTGCGCCATATATTGTACACGATGATCGATGGTATGACTAATTTCAAAACCCCGGATAGAGAAAAGTTAGAAGACCGATACCACCATGAAACAAGATATTGGCGAAGATGTAATGAGGATGGAAGGGGGCAGTGTAATTCGCTAGCATAGTAATACCATAGGGGACGTATACGCGAGCAATAAATAAAAATGTGATACATCTCGGCTGACGAAACTTTACAAAAAGGGCATTGTGTATGTAGCGCCCCGGCCCGATACCGTCATCGGAACCAGTGCACCCGCCGTAGCCTACTATGAGAACTACGAAGCGTCAAGCAGATCAAGCGTACATCCTTCATAATGTAAGATAAAAACCAGCGGAAACGTCATAAAATTTAAACCTTCATTGTCATTAAAACATCCATAAAATGCAGCGGAATTAAAAGATGTTTGTTCCTCTTGCCAACATAAGTTTTAGATCAACATAACAACAAATGAGTTTTCCAAACTGAAATAAAGTAGTCCAGCATCTATCTATTCCCATGTCCATCATCCCATTGAGCCCACTCGCCGTCGTCTTCAACAAATATCAACTCATATTCAGGCTCACCTGAAAAGGAGCAGAGTAATTGTTCTTAGCGAAATTATCGCTAGCAAGTAACCCGTCTATACACCTTACGGAATCACACACGTCGAGTCACCAGTGTATAAAACATTGCCCAAAAATAAGGTGCTCGGGTTAGCAAATAGCATCTTAATAAGAATTCCTCAAAGCAGATAAAGCACATATATGTACATAGATATGAGAACCAACATGTATTAAAACAACGTATCACATAGCAAGTCATAAACTAGTCACGTTTCTTGCATGTCAATTCTTATGCTCCGTGTATCATGATGCATGTACTTCTTTAAAATCACACACAACACCCATGCATATGTCTTCTTTCATAAACATGTCATGCATGTCATTTCACAAAACATTTCATCACTTTACATATCATATTCTTCGCGTAGCAGAACTTTATACCCTGTGGGTGATCAGTCCACAGCAAACATTACTTTATACCCCGTGCTGAAAGGTCCACGGCCCCATAACATATAACTTTATACCCCGTGCTGAAAGGTCCACGGCCCCATTACATATATCATATATCCGTGCTGAAAGGTCCACAGCCCCATAAAATAACTTTCTTTTCCGTGCTGATAGGTCCACGGCCCCATAAAATACTTTATACCCTGCTGTTGATTCACAGATCACGCTTTTATACCCTGCTTTTGCAGACGTGACTTTTATACCCTGCGATCAACCAGCAGCCATTTTGTCTTTCGAAAACTTTAAACCTTTCTTGTAACCACATGTTCTTTTGCAAAGCAAATCACAAATCAAATGCAAGTGCCCATGTCATGATGCAGGATGCACATATAACTTCGTATCAAACATGTATCACACACATTCATATATCGTACTTATCAAGTATACAGTCTTGCACCTCAAACACTCCGTGATCGTATCTTTCCAAGTCCATTCTTCTTACGAATTCACTCAAGATTCAATCTTATTCTAACTTGGTCAAACTTACCATCTACACCTCAATTACAACTCAAACACCTTTGCACTTTATGCTCAAAAGAAGTGTATAAGGTTACAACACGTACATAGGGCACCTAAAGGGTCAAAGAGACTTCCAGTGTAGTTGGAACGCTACATGAAGCGCCTATAGTGACTTAGAGCGCCTATACTAGGCGTTCGAAGTGTTCGGGGATGTTCCGTAGACATTGAACGCCTACATGAAGCGCCTAATGTGACATAGAGCGCCTCATGTAGGTGTTCGAAGTGTTCGGGGATGATTCAGGACACATTGAACGCTACATTAGGTGCCTAATGTGACATAGAGCGCCTAATGTAGGCGTTCGAAGTGTTCTGACGGTTCTAAATTGCAGTTTTTCTGTACGGGAAAGCTTCAGGACACATTGAACGCTACATTAGGCGCCTAATGTGACATAGAGCGCCTAACGTAGGCGTTCGAAGTGTTCTGACGATGCCAAACTGCAGTTTTTCTACAGTAACTTCCTCTCCAACACCCTCCTTCTTCAACCCTATCATTTTCAACACTTAAAGATCCATCTTAACATCTAGATTCATCTTACTTAACACACATCTAAACATGAATTGATGCCTAGCCATGCCTAACAATATCCACTCTAGCCTTCAATCATTCACAACCTTCAAAAGATCTCATCAACTTTCCCAACACAACAAGACTACAGCAATGTCATCACTCATCTCTCAATTTCCTGCACTCACTCTCAACATCTAAGTGTAGACAATCAACATAAGAGTAGCGCAAGACAATAAGCACGTCAAAATATACACTTTTATGGGCATGCTTGACAACAACGAAGCACCACACAACTATTTTCATAAATATGGCCCAAAGAACAAGACTTTACACAATTAGCAACAAGACTTACGTATAACAAAGCATTTAAGATAGACAAGGCAAGAATACTAATGTGTGATTCATGTTTTCTCTTTGTAAGAACATAGGGCCTAAAGTATCAAAATTTGCATAAAGCGTATAGAAAGATTACTTGCCTTGGTTTCTAGTTAATCTTACGGTTTTACTGCAGAACCTTGATAAGGATTGATCCTAGAATGGCCTTTTCCTTCCTTTCCTTCCTCTCTTCTTCTTCTTCCTCTCCTTTTCTCTTCTCTCTCTTTTTCCTGCGGTCTCCCTCTCCTTTTTGATGTTAAAACCGTCCCCCTTAATGCCAATGGGGAGTTATACTAAAAGTGGTGTAACTCCCTATCTCTTAGTAAGGACCTTTTAGGTAATTTCTATTAATTACCTTTAATTCTATTTTGAACCCTTCTTTCTTATTCTTCTATGTTTTAGGTGACTAAGTCTCATAACCTACAAAATTAATTAAGTTGTATTTAAGGTTGACCTCTAAGTATTGAAAATCGTGCTTAAAAGTCACGGGGTGTAACATTCCACCCCCCTTACAAAAAGTTTCGTCCTCGAAACTTACGTACCTTAGTCGAAGAGCTGATGATACTTCTCCCGCATTTGTTCCTCGAGTTCCCAAGTGGCCTCACGCTCCGTGTGGTTGCTCCACTGGACTTTCACATAAGGGATCACTCGCTTCCTCAACACTTGATCCTTTTGGTCCACAATTTTCACGGGGTACCTCCTCATATGTAACATCGTCCTTGAGTTCCAACGGTTGAGCTTCAAGTACATGACTTGGATCCGCCACGTACTTCCTTAATTGTGACACGTGGAACACATTGTGAACTTGCGCCAATACCGGAGGTAATGCCAACCTATATGCCAAGGCTCCTACCTTCTCAAGTATTTCGTAAGGACCAATAAAACGAGGGCTTAACTTGCCTTTTACTCCAAACCTCATGACACCCTTGGTAGGTGATACCTTCAAATAAACTTTTTCACCCACGTCAAAATCCAATGGTCGTCGTTTGGAATCTGCCCAACTCTTGCTGCGATCCTGAGCTGTCTTAAGTCTTTCCCGGATGATTTTCACCTTATCTAGCGTTTTCTCCAATAGCTCAGGTCCCGTGATGGTCCTCATGCCCACTTCGTCCTAATAAACCGGGGACCTACATTTCCTTCCGTACAATGCTTCAAAAGGAGCCATGTCAATTGCACTGTGGTAACTATTGTTATAAGAAAACTCCATCAGTTTCACCATTCCGTCCCAACTCCCTTTGAAATCCAACACGCAAGCCCTTAGCATATCTTCCAAGGTTTGAATAGTCCGCTCGGACTGTCCATCGGTTTGGGGATGATACGCCGTACTCAACCTTAACTCTGTACCCATGGCTTCTTGGAATGCTGTCCAAAACTTAGAAGTGAACCGTGCATCTCGGTCGGACACTATACTTACCGGGACTCCATGCAAACTAACAATACTGTCTATATATAAACTCACTAACTTGTCAAGAGGTGCTTTACTTGAAACGGGTAGGAAATGGGCAGACTTTGTTAAACGATCCACGATGACCCAAATCATGTCACATCCACTTCTTGTCTTTGGTAAACCCGCTACAAAATCCATTGTGACATGTTCCCATTTCCATTCCGGGATTTCCAACGGCATTAACAATCCACCGGGTCGTTGGTGTTCCGCTTTGACTTGTTGACACACCAAACACCTCTCTATGAATTCCGCAATATGTCTTTTCATCCCAGACCACCAATAGTATCGCTTGAGATCTCTATACATCTTGGTGCTACCGGGATGTATTGATAACCTCGAATTATGAGCTTCCTGTAAAACTTCCTTCCTAAGTTCGTCAACATCCGGCACGCATAATCTTTCCCTAAACCATAAGCTCCCATCCTCCTTGGTCCGAAATCCTTCAACTTGACTATGTTTCACCCTTTCCATTATCTCACTTAGAGCCTTGTCTTCCTTCTGAGCCTCCTTTATCCGATCAATCAAACTCGGTGTGATAGTCAATGTTGTCAAAACGTTCACTGTAGAGTCAATCAAATCCAAACCAAACTCCTCCATCTCTCTTTCCAATGGTGATTGCCGCGCATGGCTGGACTTCCTACTTAAGGCGTCGGCTACCTTATTAGCCTTTCCCGGGTGATAATGAATAGTTAGGTCATAGTCTTTTAGCAATTCCAACCATCTCCGCTGCCTCATATTCAATTCCTTCTGTGAGAACAAATACTTTAGACTCTTATGATCCGTGAATATCGCGCACTTCTCTCCATACAAATAATGCCTCCAAATCTTCAAGGCGAACACAACCGCGGCAAGTTCCAGATCATGTGTGGGATAGTTTTGTTCATAAGGCTTTAGCTGTCTTGAGGCATACGCGATGACTCGTTCGTTTTGCATTAAAACACAACCTACAAACAAGGTGTTAGTCTAAACTTAATGGGTATGCAAGATCATAACCTTATACTATAATTTACGTACCTAACCCGTTCTTTGACGCATCACTATAAATCACAAATCCATCCGTTACAGAGGGTTGAGCCAATACTGGAGCTGTCGTTAATCTCTTCTTAAGCTCCGTGAAACTTTGCTCGCATTCCGCCATCCACTCAAACTTGGACTTCTTTTGAGTAAGGCGACTGAGAGGTACGGCAATTCTCGAGAATCCCTCAACAAATTTTCTATAATAACCTGCTAGACCCAAGAAACTTCGCACTTCGGTGACATTGGTAGGTCTAGGCCATTCAGTTATGGCTTCCACCTTCTTCGGGTCAACATCAATCCCCTCTTCTGATATCACATGACCCAAGAAAGCCACACTTCTTAACCAAAACTCACACTTGCTAAACTTTGCATAAAGTTGTTTCTGCCTCAAAATGCCTAGTACGGTTCTCAAATGCTCAGTGTGAGTTTGCTCGTCGGGAGAGTACACAAGAATATCATCTATGAATACCACTACAAACTTATCCAACTGTTCTCGAAAGACGGTATTCATAAGATCCATAAAAGCCGCAGGGGCATTTGTCAATCCAAATGGCATCAGTAAAAATTCATAGTGGCCATACCTTGTGCGGAAAGCTGTCTTTGCGATGTCCTCGGCCTTCACTCGCAATTGATGATATCCTGATCGGAGATCGATTTTCGAGAAGATCTTGGCACCTTTGAGCTGGTCAAATAAATCCTCGATTCGTGGAAGGGGATACTTATTCTTGATAGTAACTTTATTCAACTCCCTATAATCGATACAAAGCCTCATGCTTCCATCTTTCTTCTTTACAAATAAAACAGGTGCTCCCCAGGGCGATACACTAGGGCGGATAAACTTCTTGTCCAATAACTCCTGCAGTTGTTCCTTCAACTCTCTCAATTCTGCCGGAGCCATTCTATAAGGAGCTTTAGAAATAGGTTCTGTTCCTGGAATCAAGTTAATCTCGAACTCAACCTCTCTCGGGGGTGGTACTCCTGGTAAATCTTCCGGAAACACATCAAGGAATTCATTGACCACCGGAATTTGCTCAATAGATGGTACTTCCTGAGTAACATCTGTGGCATACACTAGGAATCCCTCGGCACCTTTCTTCAAGGCTTTGCGTGCTTGTGCGACGGACACATATACCTTTTTGGGTACCTTCTTTCGTTCCGAATCCCCTTGAAACATTACCTCTTCCATCTCAGCACTCTTGACTGTCACTTGCTTCAATCGACAGTCAATGTTGGCGTGATGCTTGGCCATCCAGTCCATTCCCAATATCACGTCAAAGTCATACATCTGAATAGGGATCAGGGTGGCGGAGAATGTTTGTCCTTCAAACTCTAATTCACAATCCCGGTACCGATGATACGAAACCATAATTTGATCTCCGGCCGCTTGAACACGATACGGAGTTTCTAACCACTCAGGCAGACTACTCAGGTGTTTAGTGAATCCCTTTGCTATGAAGGAGTGGCTTGCGCCGCTATCAAAGAGCACGTTGGCAGGTACCTTATTTACTAAAATCGCACCTAAAGCCATATCAAGTTATACACGGAAGATTAAGCACATAAATACTTAATTCATTAAAGATTTAAACTTAGTTTAAATGGTACCTGCTACTACGTCGGTAGCCTCCTGCACATCCGTATCCGTCATGAGATGTACACGGGCATTTGCTCTAGGCTTCGCTCTCGGCTGCTGAGCCGCCTCTCCAGGATTATTTTTCTTCATCTCCGGGCAGTCCCTAATCATGTGACCCACTTGACCGCATCGGAAACATGCTCCAGCCACTTTCCTACACTCTCCAACGTGGTTCCTGTTGCAATGTGGACAAACTCCTACAGCCTGCTGAGCTACTTGATTCTGGGTTGGCAGTCTCTGAAAATTTCCAACTGGGCCTCTCTTCGGAATCTTGACCCAACGTCCGGGTCTTCCACCAACTCTCACATCCTCCCTTGGCCTCTTGCCTCTATCAGACCCTCCAACACTAGCTGCTCTTGCCGCTACTCTACGGAAATCGCTCTCAACCCGAAAACATGCATCTAGCATATCCTCATAAGTGTTCATTCCCGCATTCACTATCGCCGATTGTATCCTCGAGTCCAAACCCCTCTCAAACTTCGTCATCTTAAGACGATTATCAGACATGA
The DNA here is from genome assembly GCA_036186865.1 of Eustoma russellianum. Taxonomy (NCBI): domain Eukaryota; kingdom Viridiplantae; phylum Streptophyta; class Magnoliopsida; order Gentianales; family Gentianaceae; genus Eustoma; species Eustoma russellianum. The sequence goes on along the minus strand of AP025043.1, from coordinate 20,201,131 downwards.
TCGCAGGGGCAAACTTACCCAAAGCATGGAAACGATCTGCATACTCCAACACCGTCATCCTTCCTTGCTCCAATCTGTCAAATGCTCTTATCTTGTCCAATATTGCAGTCTCCGGTACGTAGTACTTCAGGAAAACATCACAAAACTGTGTCCAAGAGATTGGTATTCTCAACACCATTCCTTCCCACCATTCGCCAGCCTTGCCAATTAGAAGGGGCGTGGCCACCTCAACCTTTATCTCATTCGGTACTTGCACTAGCCTAAAACATTTCTCCACCTCAGCCAACCAGTGTTGAGCCTCCTCAGGATCCGTACATCCTCCAAACTCCGGCACCCTCATCTTTCTCATCTCTCCATAAAAGAACCTGATGTTATGCTGTGACGGTGGTGGAGGCGGAGGCTGATGCTGCAGCACATATCCTTGTGCAATCACCGTCAGTGCGTCAGTGAGCACCTGGGGTAACACAACTTGTGGTGGCTGGTTCTCCTGTCCATTGCCAGAGTTGCCTGTGTTATCTCTTCTTGGAGGCATATTTCGATGAAAGGTTAACATTTCATTAGCATTCAGTAAATACAAAAAGGTTACTGAAGGCTCGAATGCGTACTAATAGGTGAGGTGTGTAGTACAACTATTAATACAAAGTTAGATAATAAGACGCGCTCGCACACACCCAACCCATATCATACTTAACCACTAAAGAGATCAACACTTATAACTAAAGATCAACCTTAAAGGAGAATCAAAGCTTAGGTGTCTAAAAAATCATGAACCTAAGTTTCCGAGATAGATCTGAAGCCTAGGCTCTGATACCACCTGTAGCGCCCCGGCCCGATACTGTCATCGGAACCAGTGCACCCGCCGTAGCCTACTATGAGAACTACGAAGCGTCAAGCAGATCAAGCGTACATCCTTCATAATGTAAGATAAAAACCAGCGGAAACGTCATAAAATTTAAACCTTCATCGTCATTAAAACATCCATAAAATGCAGCGGAATTAAAAGATGTTTGTTCCTCTTGCCAACATAAGTTTTAGATCAACATAACAACAAATGAGTTTTCCAAACTGAAATAAAGTAGTCCAGCATCTATCTATTCCCATGTCCATCATCCCATTGAGCCCACTCGCCGTCGTCTTCAACAAATATCAACTCATATTCAGGCTCACCTGAAAAGGAGCAGAGTAATTGTTCTTAGCGAAATTATCGCTAGCAAGTAACCCATCTATACACCTTACGGAATCACACACGTCGAGTCACCAGTGTATAAAACATTGCCCAAAAATAAGGTGCTCGGGTTAGCAAATAGCATCTTAATAAGAATTCCTCAAAGCAGATAAAGCACATATATGTACACAGATATGAGAACCAACATGTATTAAAACAACGTATCACATAGCAAGTCATAAACTAGTCACGTTTCTTGCATGTCAATTCTTATGCTCCGTGTATCATGATGCATGTACTTCTTTAAAATCACACACAACACCCATGCATATGTCTTCTTTCATAAACATGTCATGCATGTCATTTCACAAAACATTTCATCACTTTACATATCATATTCTTCGCGTAGCAGAACTTTATACCCTGTGGGTGATCAGTCCACAGCAAACATTACTTTATACCCCGTGCTGAAAGGTCCACGGCCCCATAACATATAACTTTATACCCCGTGCTGAAAGGTCCACGGCCCCATTACATATATCATATATCCGTGCTGAAAGGTCCACGGCCCCATAAAATAACTTTCTTTTCCGTGCTGATAGGTCCACGGCCCCATAAAATACTTTATACCCTGCTGTTGATTCACAGATCACGCTTTTATACCCTGCTTTTGCAGACGTGACTTTTATACCATGCGATCAACCAGCAGTCATTTTGTCTTTCGAAAACTTTAAACCTTTCTTGTAACCACATGTTCTTTTGCAAAGCAAATCACAAATCAAATGCAAGTGCCCATGTCATGATGCAGGATGCACATATAACTTCGTATCAAACATGTATCACACACATTCATATATCGTACTTATCAAGTATACAGTCTTGCACCTCAAACACTCCGTGGTCGTATCTTTCCAAGTCCATTCTTCTTACGAATTCACTCAAGATTCAATCTTATTCTAACTTGGTCAAACTTACCATCTACACCTCAATTACAACTCAAACACCTTTTGCACTTTATGCTCAAAAGAAGTGTATAAGGTTACAACACGTACATAGGGCACCTAAAGGGTCAAAGAGACTTCCAGTGTAGTTGGAACGCTACATGAAGCGCCTATAGTGACTTAGAGCGCCTATACTAGGCGTTCGAAGTGTTCGGGGATGTTCCGTAGACATTGAACGCCTACATGAAGCGCCTAATGTGACATAGAGCGCCTCATGTAGGTGTTCGAAGTGTTCGGGGATGATTCAGGACACATTGAACGCTACATTAGGCGCCTAATGTGACAGAGCGCCTAATGTAGGCGTTCGAAGTGTTCTGACGATTCTAAATTGCAGTTTTTCTGTACGGGAAAGCTTCAGGACACATTGAACGCTACATTAGGCGCCTAATGTGACATAGAGCGCCTAATGTAGGCGTTCGAAGTGTTCTGACGATGCCAAACTGCAGTTTTTCTGCAGTAACTTCCTCTCCAACACCCTCCTTCTTCAACCCTATCATTTTCAACACTTAAAGATCCATCTTAACATCTAGATTCATCTTACTTAACACACATCTAAACATGAATTGATGCCTAGCCATGCCTAACAATATCCACTCTAGCCTTCAATCATTCACAACCTTCAAAAGATCTCATCAACTTTCCCAACACAACAAGACTACAGCAATGTCATCACTCATCTCTCAATTTCCTGCACTCACTCTCAACATCTAAGTGTAGACAATCAACATAAGAGTAGCGCAAGACAATAAGCACGTCAAAATATACACTTTTATGGGCATGCTTGACAACAACGAAGCACCACACAACTATTTTCATAAATATGGCCCAAAGAACAAGACTTTACACAATTAGCAACAAGACTTACGTATAACAAAGCATTTAAGATAGACAAGGCAAGAATACTAATGTGTGATTCATGTTTTCTCTTTGTAAGAACATAGGGCCTAAAGTATCAAAATTTGCATAAAGCGTATAGAAAGATTACTTGCCTTGGTTTCTAGTTAATCTTACGGTTTTACTGCAGAACCTTGATAAGGATTGATCCTAGAATGGCCTTTTCCTTCCTTTCCTTCCTCTCTTCTTCTTCTTCCTCTCCTTTTCTCTTCTCTCTCTTTTTCCTGCGGTCTCCCTCTCCTTTTTGATGTTAAAACCGTCCCCCTTAATGCCAATGGGGAGTTATACTAAAAGTGGTGTAACTCCCTATCTCTTAGTAAGGACCTTTTAGGTAATTTGTATTAATTACCTTTAATTCTATTTTGAACCCTTCTTTCTTATTCTTCTATGTTTTAGGTGACTAAGTCTCATAACCTACAAAATTAATTAAGTTGTATTTAAGGTTGACCTCTAAGTATTGAAAATCGTGCTTAAAAGTCACGGGGTGTAACAGTGTAGGCCTCGAAGCAATGTGGGCGCCAATGTAATCTTGAAATGGTAAATCCGAATGAAAGATCCGCCACAGAAAAATTTGAGTAACAGGAGAATGACGCTTGAACCATATGAATTTCGCAGAGATCAGTGTTGGACTGGATATTCGCCATACCTCATATGCAGATCTCAAGGAAAACTCGCCTGATGTTGTGGGTAGCCAGCTGAGATGTGCATCATGACCCGCTGTCTGAGCAAGGCAGAGGGGATGAATGTGACATATGATCTTCCAAATGGGCGAGTCAGGAAGTCTAGGAGTATAATCTCCGCGTCTACCATATTTCGCATGTATGTACTTACTCCAGAGGGTAGAGTGCTGCTGATATGACCACCATATATGACAATGATAGGCTTGTTATAGAGCATTTAAATCACGTAAGCCAAGTCTGCCCTCCGCGTACGGCTTGGTAATTTGAGCCCAGGAAACCCAGTGATGCCGACGACCCCAGAGGAAAGACGCCATTTTTTGATTAATGATTTTAATCACAGACTTAGGAAGCGCACCAGCAGCTAGAATATGTAAAGGAAGTGCCGAGATGACTGTGCGAAGTAATACCAGACGGCCAGCAGTATATAGCAGGCGAGAATGCCATCCCTGGAGGTGATCATCTACATGCTATAGTAATGTAGTGCAGTAGCGAGAACGATTAATGCCTTTATGTAAATATGATCCAAGGTATCTGAAAGGTGGATCTGAGCAGTGCATATTTAGGATACCCGCATGCCTGCATTGCTGATGAGTCGAGATTGATGCTGATGGAATTAAACATATATATATATATATATATATATATATATATATATATATATATATATATATATAATTATACACTTTCGGCTTTAAGGCCATTTATGCAATATAATGACTTAAGTTTCTTGTTATGGTCACATATATGTATAAGATGTGGAAATGAATAAAGTATGGTATAAGTTGAGGCATTTGTATGTGAGGAGTTAAAGGAATTAGGAATTAAAAGTTAATTTCCTTAAGTGTTGGAATATGAGTTGTATTTGGAAAATACAAATTAAGAAATGGTGTTGGATGAAAAATGAGGAAAAAGGGGGTTGTTTTGGTTGCTATGGTCGAATGGCCATCTTTGATGATCAAAGTGGGATTTTCTTTAAGTTGTGATATGTAGGATGAAAATAAGTAAGTGATGTTATAAGTTGTAGTCCTACCATAATACTTTATATGACCAAGTCCCTTGTTGCACGAAAAATAAAGTTTGAAAAGTTGTTTTGCGCATATCATGTTTTGAAAGTTCATATGCATGTGAATAATAAACGCGAGACAATCAATTTCATTGACACACGATATGTTATGTTATGTCTATGATTATGACTATGTTATGTTTGCTGACGTGACATCAGTACCGGGGTGGTAGATGTCAGGGGCATATGATTACGTTTATGGCCGAGTGTAACACTGGGTCTGGGACATGGGATCTCCGTCATAACGCGTCACCGTTAGTACATGTACATATGTTTATGATGTTTATGTCGTACATGTACTATATGGGAAATCGATCGGTATGTCGTCTGTTATTATTCTTATGAAAAGTGCTATAGCCAATGATGGAAATATTATGTCTTCATGTCATGAAAATGTCATGTTATGCAAGTTATGAATATGTCATTTTACGTAAGTTATGAAAATCACGTCAAGTTATGAAATGTCATGTTTATGAAAGGCATGTTTACGAAAAGTCATTTTATGAAAAGTCATGTTTTATGCATCATGTCATGATCATGTCCCTTAGGTGATGATTAAAATATTTGTACGATCATTATGCCTTAAGATGATTAAGAAAGATTATGCATGTAGAAGTGATGATTGTAAGTTATGCCCTTAGCATAAGATGGATTAATGTTCAAGTATGGAAGGTAGGCTAAGGATATGCTGAGGAAGAATGATATGATCCATAAGATATGATGTAAAATCTTATGTTCTGTTTTATTCTTATATATCATATTATTATTTGTAAATGGAGATGTAATTATGTATGTTTGTTATTTTATTACTACTTGTCACCTCGTCTCCCCATGTATGATCCACATGAAGTATCTATAAAGACTACTTGCTGAGCGATTTAAATTTGGTGGCTATCGCTCATACTTACCTCATAACATTTCAGAGAACAGGAACCCTGACGCCTTGTTCATTGAGGAGGAACCCCAGATAGAGTAATCTGTGAGCTGAGATGTAGGCTGAAGCTATGTTCCTGCTGTGTTGAGCTTTATTTCATTGTGATGTAATAAGACTCTCGTGAGACATTGTACTTGTGGTTTGTACGTGTTTGAACGATTTGTATTATTATTATGCATGCCGTGAGCTTATTTTTATGTTGCTTCTGCTATATCGATTACGATTCATTTCGACATGCACATGTATAGTATTGACGCCTTGTACTACTCGTAGTAGAGTATGGCGGATGCACCGTACCGAAACCCTAGTTCCAAGTGGGGCGCTACAGTTCGTATCAGAGCAAAGGCTCTAGATCCACGGCGGGAACAGTAAAGTAAGCACTTAGAATCTAAGCGATGATCCTAGAACTTAAGTTATGATCGTAGATCAATAATGATATCCTTAGATTAGGATCCTTAGAATGGTTACGGGTAGTCAAATAAGATTTGAAATTTTACTTGAAGTATTAATTGCACAATTAAAAACTCTAATCTTACAAATTCTAAACTAAACATTTAGACAAATTAATTTGACATGTAAATCATTACTGATAATACTGCTTTCGATAGGATGTCTTCACGATCTAAAGGTAGACCGCGCACTAACAGACCGGCACAGTTACCTCCTCCTCCACCGCCACAGATACCCCTGCAGACAGGGCCGGTTCCACTTTACACTGAGCATGTGCCTCCACCCCCATAGCAGCAGGGTCAGTGAGATTTTCAGCTAGCTTTTATACAAGCTTTGGTACAATAGGACATGCGGTAGGTAACAACGGCCACCAGAATCACACGGCACCTCCACCACAACATGGTACTCGTTTCTTTTACGGGAAGCTGAAGAAGGCCCGCATCCCTAATTTTGAGGGTGGATCTGACCATGACATAGCCGAGAAATGGCTAAAAGAAATACAGAATAACTTTGAGTTGATTCAGGTACCAAAGGAGATAAAAGCCCAGGTTATCAACCTTTTCTGACTGGTGAGACCGATCAATGGTGGACCACAAATCTGCAGCAATTGCTAACTCCAGTTACTTGGGAGCAATTTCTGAGAGAGTTCCGCAAATTCTATATTCCACCATCAGTTACCTTACAGAAGATAAGAGATGTTCGAGTCTTTGATTCAGACGTCTGGTATGACAGTGGCAGACTATGCCAACCGATTTACTGCATTGGGAAGATATGTTCCAGCGATTATGGGGGATGAACAACTGAAAATGATTAAGTTTGAGAGAGGACTGAACCCATGCATGCGCACCTGGATTGTGAATGCCAACCGAAGGATTTTGGTAAATTATTAGATGCCTGTTATCAAGTAAAAAGGGACATCATCAGACGTGATTCTGACATCCGGGGCAAAAGGCCCCAAGAGTTTGGAGATGGTCAGTTCGGTAAAGGGGCTAAGACTGCCATAGGAGATTATGGACGTGCACGTCAGCAGAATTATCAGCAGCAGCCTCAGCTGCAACGCCAGCCACAGCAGCAACGTCCACCACAGGCGAATCTGATTCCGAGATGCCCTAATTGCCAGAAACAGCATACTGGAACATGTTTGCTGAAGAGTGGAGCTTGTTTTAACTGTGGCAAGATTGGCCACATGATCAAAGACTGTCCTGAGCCCAGGAAAGGACCCCAGAGGCTTGTACCTCAGTAGAGAGATAGCCCAAGGGCCAATGCCAGAGTACATGTGATGACAGATGAGGAGGTTCCAGATGCCCCAGACGTTGTGACAGGTATATTTCATTTTGAAAAGTTTATGATATTATCTGTTTGCTTAGGAATTGCATATTCGAATTATGAATCGCTTAGGGTGTTATATTAACAAACAACATACCTGTCAACGTATTATTTGATAGTGGTGCAAACCACTCCTTTGTATCAAAAAGGTTTGCTAAGAACCTTGATAGTTGTCCGACATGGCTGGATACGCCTTATTGCGTTCAAGCAGTTGGTGATCAGGTGATCATTTCACATCATATATATAAGAATTGCGAGATAGAAATGGGAGGACAGAAGTTCGAAGATACCCTAATTCCTATACAGATTGGGGACTTTGACATTATTTTAGGCATGGATTGGTTGTTCAAACACCATGCCTACATTGATTGTCGTGGTAAATGTGTGATGATTAAGGATACAATGCAAGAAGAAGTGATCTATCAGGGAAACTCCAAGAAGAAAAAGATACCACAGAATATTTATCTGACGGCAGCACAAGCGTTTCGATCATTGAAAAAGGGTAATAAAGGATTTCTTGTGTATGCTCTCGGCAAGGATTCAGAGACACCATCGATTGACAGTATTCCGGTAGTCAAGGAGTTCACAGATGTATTTCCGGATGACCTACCAGGCTTGCCTCAAGACAGGGAGATTGAATTTGAGATTAATGTCGTTCCAGGAGCTGAACCGATCTCAAAGGCGTCGTATAGAATGGCCCTAGCCGAATTGAAGGAATTGAAATCACAGTTCCAAGAATTGATAGATAAGAAGCTCATACGGCCTAGTGTATCACCATGGGGACCTCCAGTGTTGTTCGTTAAGAAGAAGGATGGCAGCATGCGACTATGCATCGATTATCGCGAGCTGAATAAGATCACTATCAAAAATCGATATACACTGCCCCGAATCGACGATTTGTTCGATCAATTAAGAGGTGCTAAAGTGTTCATCAAGATTGATCTCCGCTCTGGTTACCATCAGTTAAAGATCAAGTCAGATGATATCGCTAAGACTGCTTTTCGTACAAGATATGAACATTATGAGTTCTTAGTGATGCCGTTCGGATTGACCAACGCTCCCACAGCATTCATGGACCTAATGAACACAGTATTCTGGGATCAGTTGGATAAGTTTGTGGCTGTATTTATTGATGATATTCTGATATATTCACTGGACGAGGAGACTCATGCAGAACATTTGAGAGTAACGTTGAATATATTGAGAGAGAAGCAATTATATGCTAAGTTCAGCAAGTGCGAGTTTTGGCTACATAGTGTTGCATTTCTGGGTCGTGTTGTGTCTAAGGATGGTATCTCAGTAGACCCGAAAAAGATTTAGGCTATTACGGAATGGCCGAGACCGGCGAATGTGACTGAAGTGAGGAGTTTCTTGGGACTTGCAGGTTATTATCGGAAGTTTGTGGAAGGATTCTCACGGATTGCAGTCCCACTGACTCGATTGACGCAGAAAAAGACGCGATATAATTGGACTTCTGATTGCGAACAGAGCTTTTGCCGAACTTAAGAAGAAATTGACATCGACACCAGTATTAGCACAACCAATCTCAGGAGAGGGATTTGTGGTATATAGTGATGCTTTGAAGAATGGACTAGGCTGTGTGTTAATGCAGAAGGAACGAGTAATTGCATACGCATCAAGACAGTTGAAACCCTATGAGCAGAATTACCCCACCCATGACTTAGAACTAGCGGCTGTTGTATTTGCGCTTAAGATATGGAGGCATTATTTATATGGTGAGAGATGCGAAATTTACACGGATCACAAGAGTTTGAAATATCTCTTCACCCAAAAGGAGCTAAACATGAGGCAGCGGAGATGGCTGGAGTTGATGAAGGATTATGATCTCGCCATCCATTATCATCCGGATAAGGCGAATAAGGTGGCAGATGCATTGAGTATGAAATCAAGCCATGCTCGACAGACGCCTATGGAGAGAGAGATAGCCGAGTTTGGATTGGATGTGGTTAACTCGACTGCGAATATTCTGGCTAAATTGATGATCACTCCTACTTTGATTGATAGAATTAAAGAGGCACAAAAGAATGATTCTGAGTTGATGACCATTGTCAAGCAGTTTAAAGAACAACCGATGAAGGATTTCCAGTTGCATAATGATGGCAGTCTTTGGTTCAAGGAGAGGTTGTGTGTGCCAAACATTGATGGGATTAAGAGAGAGATCATGACTGAAGCTCACAACTCGCGGTTATCTATACATCCAGGAGCCACCAAGATGTATCAGGATCTTAAAAGAAGCTATTGGTGGAACGACATGAAGCGTCATGTTGCAAAGTTTGTGGAGCGATGTCATACTTGTCAACAAGTTAAAGCAGAACATCAGAAGCCGACAGGACTATTACAGCCATTAGAGATTCCGGAGTGGAAATGGGAGCATATCACGATGGACTTTGTTACCGGACTCCCTAAGACTCGCAGCGGTTATGATACGATTTGGGTAATCGTGGATCGTCTCACAAAATCGGCTTATTTCTTATCCATGTCAATCCAGACGTCTATAGAAAAGCTGGTGAGTATGTATATGAACGAGATAATCAGCCTGCATGGAACACCGGTCAGCATTGTGTGCGATAGAGATCCACGTTTTACTTCGAGATTCTGGAGAGCTTATCAAAATGCCATGGGTACCGAACTCCGGATGAGTACAGCATTTCACCCGCATACCGATGGACAGCCTGAACGTACCACACAGACGTTGGAAGATATGCTACGCACTTGCTGTTAGGAAATCCGACAAGATCACTGCAAAACGCGCAGCAAAAAAACAAAACTTGATCTCCGATTTCCTACCAAGGATCCATGTTGTTCGTTTATATCGATGAAAGAAACGTAAAATTACCTCTAAAGATTCAAAATCTGTAGGTGGAAGAGGTGCGAAATCACGAACACCCTATGTCGGTATCCACACGAATGCTTCCGCTCGGAGTGCTAGCTCTTGAACGGCGCGGCTGAGAGAACTTGCTTTTCTCCAAAAACGGCTCTAGGGTTTCTGTTGTTTTTCGAGTGTATTCTTGTACGTCTCTATGTACGAGATGCATAGATATATACATATATATGGACATTAAACACCGAGTCCTAATCGGTTTCGTTGATGCCAATCAAAATCCATATCAGATATGGATTCTGTCAGGATATTCAAAATCCATATCAGATATGGAGTCTCTCATAATTATCCGAATATATATATATATATATATATATATATATATATATATATATATATATATATATACATATAACCACAAAAACAAAAATAATAATAATAACTAATATCCAATATTAATATTATTAATATTAAAAACGATAATAATAATAATAATAATAAATATCCAATATTAATATTATTAATATTATTAATCTCAGCCATACGCATTCTTGTGTGTCACCCGATATGCCCATATTAATTGGCAGTTGATTAAATCTCTATTAAACCAACAAGTCGTAATTGGTCTCTAGCAAGACATTACGACTACCCAATTAATACGAGTAAAGTCCAACTAGCCTAATAATAGCACATGCATTAATCCCTTTTGTCACATGATATCTAGTTTGAACATAAGTCATGGTCAGCGTCATACTTATATTGTTCAAACATATGATTACTCGATCTCTAAGTAGACTGATAAAACAAATGATATTGATCACACTATCAATTCATTTGAGCACGGCCATGCATTTCACAGTCTCACTAATCGAGGGGCCCAAAAGATATCTCTCTCGAAAGAGAGGGACAAATTCTATCTTGATTGTTCAATATCCTATACATAATTTCTATCACATTCAATCATGACCTTTATTATTATCCAGTTACGAATAACGTTTGATCATGTCAAAATATAATAGTCCTTATGTTGGAAACTATGACAATCTCAAGTCAAAAGATTAAAACATGACTATCACGAGATTTACTTATGATGCTAATCCATGTAGTAATCTCATGATGGGTCTATCCAATACACTGTTCTCTAACAAGTATCTATGAGATTGATTCGTATCACCATACACATAATTATCTCATGTTTATCAAATCAATACTCATACTGATTATAAATTATTTTATCTCTATAACAATAATGAATCAGGGACATATATCAAAATTGTGTAACATACTAACCAACAATAATAATAATAAAACCTCTTTTATTAATAATAAATGCATAACATAAATATCAAAATCATGGCCTAGGGCACATGCACTAACACTTGCACTATGGATTTCAAGGGTAGCTGGGACAAATCAGTAAAGTTGATTGAATTCTCTTATAATAACAGCTATCACAGTTCTATAGGTATGGCACCATTTGAAGCATTGTATGGAAGGAAGTGCCGATCTCCATTGTACTGGGATGAGGTTGGCGAGAGAGCTATTATGGGTCTGGAACTGGTAGAACAAACATTCGAGAAGATCAAAGTGATACGTGATAGATTGAAGGCTGCTCAAGACCGTAGCAAAAGCTGGGCAGATACAAAAAGACAGCCGATTGAGTTTGAAATAGGCGAGAAAGTATATTTGCGAGTTTCACCGACCAAGGGCGTGATTAGATTTGGGATTATAGGAAAACTGAGCCCTAGATTTATTGGCCCTTATGAGATACTAGAGAAAGTTGGAGCTGTTGCATATCGGTTGGACCTACCTCCTACATTATCCCAGGTACATAATATGTTTCACGTATCTCAGTTGTGGCGATATGTACACGATCCGGATCATATACTGGAGCAGCAGCCCGTAACTATTAAGGATGGCGTTATGTATGAAGAAGTTCCTATACGGATCGTGGACCGTAATGAGCAGGTGCTGAGGAAACGGACAACCCCCTTCGTGAAAGTACAGTGGAGTAATCATACTAAACGAGAAGCGACTTGGGAGCCGGAGCAGCAAATGCAGAAGCAATATCCACAACTTTTCGTATGAGGTACGTAAGTTTCGAGGATGAAACTTTCTATAAGGGGGGAGGAGAATGTTACAGCCCGGAAAATTCTTTATGTTGTAACGACTTCCAATACCATAAATATAATTTCGTAGGTGTACGATTCATAAAACTAGTCTTGTATACCAATACATTAGCAAATATATCACAAACGTTTGAATCTATACAATAAAAACCCAAGTTAAATTAGTTAGTAACAACTTAAACTATTAGGATAAATTAAATCAAAAAGAAATACATGACACAATAATTTTGTACTACATTAAATAAAAGGAAAACAAATATATATACACATGAAATAAAAGAAAAGAAAAATAAAAAAGAAGTGTAAGACAACTTGTCTTACTATTTAGTAAAGCTTATATATAATAATGCATGCTTAAGAATCTTATCTTACCAACACATCCCTCCAACCCATACTTGCCAAAAGTTTGTCTCCCACCGCACTCCTCTCCATGCTTGGCCGGCCACCCTCCAAGGAAAAAGGGAGATTCCTCCTTTCTTCAAACACTCCCATACTTCATCATTTTATCTCCCACAAATTATCCTCTTCCCTCCATTCCAAGAAAACTTAAGTCTTCAATCCTTTTCCCTTAACCCTTGGCCGAAAGTTGCTCTTCAACAAGGAGAAGATTTTATTCTCCTTTCTTCACACCAACATCATTCAAATCAAATCTCATAAACACTCCATCAACTAAGAAAGATTCAAGAAGGTTGTAGCATCCAGAATCAAAGGCAATCAAGGTAAGTACTTTATGAAGTTTAAGTTTGATTCTTCCATATAATTAGTTTCATAAGTTGCTCACTAACCCTCCTTTTGGACCCCTAAAATCATGTACACATAGGAAGGAAGGAAGAAGAACTCTCTTCCAAACCAAGTGAAGGAATCATGATCTAAGTGTAAGAAAAGTGAACCAAGGCAAGTACTCATCCTAGATCCTTCATGGTTTTCAAAATTTAAATACTTATGTTCATATCAAAATGGGATCATCATGTAGTATGTTCAAGTTTTGTCATAAGAATATGAAAGATCTATGATTGTAAGTGTTATAAATATATAAATATATGTAAATGTACCTATAAACGGCTATGTATATATAAATGTAACCTATATATACAGTTAGGTATATATATATATACTTGGAATAAATAGTATAAAATGAAGAATCTTAAGGAAAGTGTTCAAAGAATACAACTTTAGTTGATTTGATTATGTTTTCTTTTACTATGATCATCAAGTTTGTACTTTTATGTATTTTTAGTGTTCATATATTTCAAGATCATGTCTTTAACATGTTTATGTATGCATCATAAGCATGATTTATATCCATGGTCTCGATGGTTGGTTGATGATCATCATCTTCATATATACACCACATATACACGGCCAAGTGGCCTATGTGAGTACTCCATTTGAGTTTCATCATTTCATCTTCAAGATGTGTATTAGATGATGAATATGGCTCAAGAAGTACACCTTTTTATGTTTTCCATCATGTTTATGACTATGTATTTTCTTAGTGTTATAATCTTAAGATTAAGTAAAAGAAAGGAAAGCAATATGTACATGTTAGTTATGAAAACATGCAACATACAACATGTACATGAAAGGAAGAAAAATGAAATATAAATATGTAAAATAAATGGCTAAACGTTCGGCCATATAGGGTTAATATGATAAAATGAAATGTGACATGTTAAAGAAGTATACATGGATATAGTTATACATATATATACACGGCTTAAGGTATTAAGAATATAAATCATCTTATATATATATACGTAATAATATATATATATATATATATATATATATATATATATATATATATATATATATAAAATTGTACACTTTCGGCCTTAAGGCCATTTATGCAATATAATGACTTAAGTTTCTTGTTATGTTCACATATATGTATAAGATGTGGAAATGAATAAAGTGTGGTATAAGTTGAGGTATTTGTATGTGAGGAGTTAAAGGAATTAGGAATTAAAAGTTAATTTCCTTAAGTGTTGGAATATGAGTTGTATTTGGATAATACAAATTAAGAAAGTGGTGTTGGATGAAAATGAGGAAAAAGGGGGATGTTCTGGTTGCTATGGCCGAATGTCCATCTTTGATGGTCAAAGTGGGATTTTCTTTAAGTTGTGATATGTAGGATGAAAATAAGTGACGTTTTAAGTTGTAGTCCTACCATAATACTTCATATGACCAAGTCTCATGTTGCACAAAAAATAAAGTTTGAAAAGTTGTTTTGCGCATATCATGTTTTAAAAGTTCATATGCATGTGAATAATAAACGCGAGATGATCGATTTCATTGACACACGATATGTTATGTTATGTTCATGATTATGACTATGTTATGTTCGCCGGCGTGACATCGGTACCGGGATGGTAGATGTCAGGGGCATATGATTACGTTTATGGCCGAGTGTAACACCGGGTCTGAGACATGGGATCTCTGTCATAGCACGTCACCGTTAGTACATGTACATATGTTTATGATGTTTATGTCGTACATGTACTATATGAGAAATCGATCCGTATATCATGTGTTATTATTCTTATGAAAAGTGTTATAGCCAATGATGGAAATGTTATGTCTTCATGTTATGAAAATGTCATGTTATGCAAGTTATGAATATGTCATTTTACGTAAGTTATAAAAATCACGTCAAGTTATGAAATGTCATGTTTATGAAAAGTCATGTTTACGAAAAGTCATTTTATGAAAAGTCATGTTTTATGCCTTAAGATGATTAAGGAAGATTAGAATATTTGTACAATCATTATGCCTTAAGATGATTAAGGAAGATTATGCATGTAGAAGTGATGATGGTAAGTTATGACCTTAGCATAAGATGGATTAGTGTTCAAGTATGGAAGGTAGGCTAAGGATATGCTAAGGAAGAATGATATGATCCATAAGGTATGATGTAAAATCTTATGTTCTGTTTTATTCTTATATATCATGTTATTATTTGTAAATGGAGACGTAATTATGTATGTTTGTTACTTTATTACTACTTGTCACCCCGTTTCCCCATGTATGATCCACATGAAGTATCTATAAAGACTACTTGCTGAGCGATTAAAAGTTGGTGGCTATCGCTCATACTTGCCTTATAACATTTCAGAGAACGGGAACCCTGATGCCTTGTTCATTACGGAGGAACCCCAGATAGAGTATTCGTGAGCTAAGATGTAGGCTAAAGCTATGTACCTGCTGTGTTGAGCTTTATTTCATTGTGATGTAATAAGACTCTCGTGAGACATTGTACTTGTGGTTTGTACGCGTTTGAACAATTTGTATTATTATTATGCATGTCGTGAGCTTATTTTTATGTTGCTTCCGCTATATCAATTATGATTCATGTCGACATGCACATGTATAGTATCGACGCCTTGTATTACTCATAGTAGAGTATGGTGGGTGCACTGTACCGAAACCCTAGTTCTGGGCGGGGTGCTACACACGCTATATTATGTTCATGATCATGATTATGTTATGTTATGTAGTAGCTGTCCTGACATCGGGACCGGAGTGGTAGGTGTCAGGGGCCCATGTTTACATTATGGCTGAGTGTACATCGGGTCTGGGACACGGGATCTCAGTCATAATGTGTCACTGTTAGCACATGTACATATGTTTATGATGTTTATGTCGTATATGTACTATATAGAGAATCATTCGGTAATGTCGTGCGTTATTATTCTTATGAAAAGTGCTATAGACAAAGATGAAAAAGTTATGTCTTCATGTTATGAAACACGTTATGCAAGTTATGAAAATCACGTCATGATTATGAAAAGTCAAGTTATGAAAATCATGTTATGAAAAGTCATGTTTTATGCATCATGTAATGGCCATGCTGCCATATGTTACCTTCAGAAGTTCCTTAAGTTATGATATCATTGATCTTAGAATGAGTTATGAGCTAGGAGCTAAGTATGGAGACGATATGATGTTACGGACCAGGTACAATGAGATGTTGATATGTTACGTTGATTAATTCTCCTTGTTTTACATGCTTTAAGTTCATATGTACGTTATAACATTTTACTTATTAAAATAGAGACGTGTTTATTATATTCATTATACATGCATATTATACTTTGTCACCCCGTTTCCCCATAAATGATCCACATGTCGTATCTAGTAGGACTACTTGATGGACGATTAAATTGGCTATCGCTCATACTTGTCTTATCACTTTACAGATAATAGGTATCACTATATAGGTTTGTTGAAGACAAGTCAGATAGACCACTAATACCAATGAGGTGTACAGAGAGATTAGCTTGGGAAGACGCAGGACCTGGTTCATGACGTATTTCAGAAGATTTTAGTACTCTGTATATTATCACTTGAACAGATTTATGATGTAATGTATTGCATGTCGATTATGATTTGTTTATGTTATGTTACTTCTGCTTATCGATTTATTATTCATGTCGACATGCACATGTATAGTATCGACGCCTTATACTTTTCATAGTATAGTACGGCGGATGCACCGAGCCAGAACCCTAGTTTCTGACAGAATGCTACAGCTTCCCTCTAGTACCAAATGCCAAAAGCTTCCTGTGTCCGGCGGTACATCAAATTCTCCCAATCGCGACAAACCTTTATCACCGCAAGATAGCTGCTGCTCCTCAATGTTCCATTTGTGGATCCTTGAATGAGGATGATCATCAAGCTCTCTTCGTTTCCTCCTCGGTGAAGAATGTATGGGCACAGCTCCCTCAATGGAAAACATGGAGTAAAGCACCATCCTGTGACTTTGCTGGGTTCGTGCAATGGCTTTTTGATCATGCAACTAGGGAACATACTTGTTTCTTTACTCATATCCGTTGGTTGATCTAGAAACAGCGATGCTCTCTCGTCTTTCATGAACCCATAAAAGTTGCATCAACTTCGGTCTCTCAATAGTAGAAATATAAGCCCGGCCGAGTTCAACCGAGCTATGCCGAGGTGATATAGGTAGTTGTCAAAGTGATATAGAAAATTACCGAGGTGACATAGGTAGTGTTGGGAAAAAATCCAAGTTAGACGAAATTGAATTATGTACAGTGTATGCAGCAACAGCCGACCTGCCGAACTCAACGCAGGTCGAGATGAACCGTCAAGTCAGATAAGTCCAAACAGTGCAACTAAGTATGCGTTCTGGACAGCCGACCTTCCAACCTTAGCACGCTTGCACTACAGAATATCAGTGTTGTGCTATCAGTCGTTCAGCTGAGCTCGACCCAGCAGCTGAGCTCAGCACAGTAGCGCTGCTGAGCAACGAATGCTCTAACAGCCAACCAGACGAGCTCAGCTCGGCAGCACTATGCAACAACAGTGCTGCGCTATCAACTGATCAGCCGAGCTCAGCACACAGCAGAGCTCAGCTCGACAACAGCCCAGCACGACAGTGCTAAGTTAATGACAACTCAGCAGTTCAGCTGAGCTCGGCACGGCAACACTGCAGATCAGCAGTGCTGCGCTAGCAGCAGCTCAACAGTTCAGCCGAGCAGACCAACAGAGACGAGTCCAGGACTCTGTCCTTAAGACGTGTTGCTCCGATATACTATGTCAGACCAGAGGAAGCAATCGTTTCCCAGGATATAACGGAATCAGTTCAGACGAGCGGCACTGCAGCGTATGAACTCAACAAACTTGTAAGGTGGTTCTGACTTCCTCGGATGACTTGAAATGCAGAGAGTGTTGGAAGTATGCAGAGAGTGACAGGGAGGGTGTAGAGAGAAGAGGAGAAGATTGATTTTTTACTGATTGATGATCACAAAGGTCAACGCAACCTTTATTTATAGGGGAAACTTGAGGTCAGCTTGTTACAGTCAGTTCATCCACAGCCGTAGGATCAGATACCTGCTCGGTTTGACCTTAAATTACTCTCTCTCTCCCTTAAATCATGCACTTTATCTCCCTCTTTATTTTGTAAATAATATCAAAAGTGCATTTACGGAAAAAATAGTAGTTTATAATATATCAACAAAACTAATGCATTTCAAGTGCACTCTTAAGGTTATTTATTCAATCCTTTGCAAATGTCCCTTTTGGTATCCAAATTTGGGTGACCTTCCTAGGTCTTCCAAAAGGTGAGAAAAGAGATGAAGACGTAATATAATAAACGTTATGTGGGTATGTGTTTGGTCTTTGGCCGACAATCCCATCATGCACATAGTATCATCTTTGTTTTTGATATGCATTTGTATTCATGTGTATACTGCGTGATCTATTTGTGTTGTATGATAGTCGCGTATGCATCAATGGTTTTCTTTCATATCTATATGGAACATGATTATACTTTGCACGTGATGAAAAAGAAGAAGCGCGATGAGATATAATAGGTGACTCGCTAGTTTTTATGTTCGCATTCTAAGGCTTTTCAATCCTTTTGAACACATATGGTTGCTTAGATGAAGATAAGACAAATTTTGTAGATTTATTTTGTTCCTTATTATCTTCAAGGTACAATAATCCGATTTTGTCACTTTCATGCTTTTGCGAAGAAATGAGACGATCTAGCATGCAAATTCCTCTATCAATATGTTTTACCTTCTTTTCTAGATCTTCGTTTCTTGACCTCAAATCTGAGATCTCGGCTTTCATTACCATATTTTCGGATTTCATGGATTGAATTTCAGATCTCAATGACACAATCAAATTTGACGACTCTTTTTCTGAATCGTTTAATTGACATACAAGATTTGCGTTAGCGGATTCTAACGATTTCTTGTCTTCAATTAAGCGTTTTTTTCTTTTGAAAGAGTCTTAGCAAACTTATGCAATTCAAGATATTCAACATACAAATCATTATAAGATAGTTAAGAATCCGAATCAGAGTCAGAATTTACCTCATTATCAAAAGGCGGAGGTCCTTGTCTTGACATGCCTTCTTGCTTGATTTTGTGGCTAATGGATGCTATCTCGCAAAGATCGTTATATCTTGTTGTTGTGAGTATACTTTGCTCTGATACCACTTGTAGGACCTGTAAGACACCACTATAAAGGAGGGTTGAATAGTAGGTGTAGAAAATTTGGTTTTTAAAATATTTTGACCCAAAAACCTAACTTCTGAAAACAGTTTCTGTTTTCAGATCCTGATTTGAAACGTTTGAAAGGCCTGGTTACAGACCTTTGAAAATTCTGAAATTTGGAGAGATTCTACTCTCAGATTTTTTGAGTGCCTCCTAAAAATTTCATATTAAAATTCAACTCATATCCCTTTGAAAAGATGTTCTTGGTCAGATTGCGCAAATCTGCCAGAAACGGTACTCCGATTTGAAAAATTTATTCCAATTGATTGGAGACTCCAAATGGTCTGAAAATTTAATGAAAACACCCTTACTATATTTATTTAAATAGGTTGAAACAGTTTTGAAAAATTCATTTGGGAAGTATGTCAAATATGTTGATGTTCTCAACCTTTGCAAGTCTGAAAATCAGATTGCACTAGTCTCAGAACTATTAACGTTTGATTGACTTATACTTGCCCAAATAGATTGAGACTTGCGCCCAATGAAACTTAAGACGTGTGGCTATGTTTACGTAAAATTTTGTGATTTTTTAAATTTGTTTACTATTTTTACGATTGCAACGAAATCAACACAGAAACTGAAAACTGAAAGTAAAGTGCTGAAAGTAACGACACCAAGGATTTTATACTGGTTCGGTTAAATCAACCTACTCCAGACTTCGAGGATACCTTACTTTGTTATCACTAAACACCAAAAACACCTTACCATAAGGATTGCTGGAGTTACACACCAACTCCACCCTTTCACAAACAATACAATCAATCACACTGATCACGAACACTACCACCAAACGGATGAAGGTTTGATCGCACCTTGATCAATCTTTTTATAACAAATGAAATGTGTATGTTGGTCTAATCAAAGCCTATTCAATATGTTGAATATAAGAATAATAGGCTTGAGAGAAGAAGAAGAAGAAAGAAATGTAGAAGAAGAAAATAGTAGAGCCTTTCGCACTTGAGAGTTGCTTGACTTCACTTTGCACTACTTCTCTTCTTTTTATTCCATCTTGGCCACTCCCTTAGGTCATTCTACCACCTTGAAAATTCTCTTTAATTCCATTGGTAGATTGCCTTGTGTAGATACGACACCATCTTACGTACTTGGCACAACATGATTAGATGGATGTCTTGGCTTTGCTTACTTGGCACTCTATGATTGGATGAATCTTGGCACCATTTAGTAGCTGTAAAATCTAAGATTAAAATGTAAAAACATGTGTCAAATAATCTGAGCCCTCATATCATAACAGCTTCAGGTCAACTCAGCACGGTTACACTTAAACATTTTTCAAATTTCAATTTTTAGCGGATCACAAACACCTGGAGAAATTCAAACTAACAAATTTCTCCATCGGATAGGATTCGGCCCGCAACTTGCATGATCTGGCCTGCAGTCTGCAGCCTGAGCATGAACCCATCAAGCTCGCAGCCCGCAACCCTAGCCCAAGCATGAGACCAAGCCCTAACACGGGCTGAGCTGAGCTTATTTTCTCTCATTTCCAGTATCGTAATTGAGTGATTCAAAAGCCTAAAATTATCTACTCGTTACGTATATAAATAAGGGCTCATTAGTTTTCACTCATCATTAATAAAAACTAATCATAATTAAGCTCAAAATACGTTGCTAACCAAAGTTTGGAACTTGGCCCATTCAGTTCCTTCCAATTTTCTCCAACAGGTAGCAGCCGAGGTGAAGCTTTGCTACAGATAAACACTACCCTGTCGAGGTGACCTAAGCGAAGAGGTAAAGAGCTGAGGTGAAGAACAACATAGAAATGTAAAGACCAATGTGAATAAGAACGGAGAAGAAGAGCTGGATTAAAGGGTCTACAGAACTGAAGTGACGAGGTGAAGGCACAACCAGTTAGACAGAGAAGCTAAAGTCAAGCTGCAACACTTAGTCTTTTACATGTAAATAGAGTAGCTTAGGATTCTAACTGTACATTTGACCGAGCTGAGCACGTAACTAGTCGTTACCTTTGCAGCCGTTAGAGATCACATCAAGTTAATGTAGATGAACAAGAACTACAGTGAGAATAGAGAATAAAGACGTTAGAGGTAATAGAAACTCCTATAAAAGGAGAAAAACCTTGTATATTTCAATTTAACTTGAATAAATTCTAAATTTTTTCAATGTGGATATGAATCTCATGCATTCACAATCATTCTACCTTAACCACAATCAACCACTCGTTTGCAACAACCCTCCATGCCAACAAAATGGTGAAGGGTCCAGACTGTCGTGTTTGAATTTGGACGGCATATTTTTTGTTGATTTCCTTTGGTTGGTAGCGTACAAACTTTAACAAATGCAAAGTAGCCACACAATATGAGTAGTAAAACACATGAGTTTTTCATCTTTATTTGCCTAAAAATGTGCATGTTTTGATAGAAGAAAATTACACCAAAACTAAAGCAAGCAGCAATTCAAGAGATTCTTGAGAGAAAAGTGAGTGAAAGAAAATAGAGAGAGGAAAAGAGAGTTGTGAGATTATATCGATCCAGTATAAGAAAATATTGAGTGTTTTGATTCTTTTAAATTTCTTAAGTTTAAGTCTAAACTTGAGTTGTCTCTTATATTCCTATTATTTCGAATAGTGAAAGTTGTTCTCGCTGTTTGTTGTTTTTCCCTCCACAGAGAGAATTTCCTCGTAAATCTTTTGCCCCTATTTTATCTGCCATTCACGGTGAATTGTGATAAATACGCCGTGCACGTACTTCTTGCCTAAGAAAGCTGGATTTTAAGAGGGACCGTTTGTGACCCCTCCGGCTAAACCTATGATTTTACGTGGAATGATAATATTGTCTAAGAATTCATTGTGATCTTTCCTGGGTATTACAGAATCGGTTACTTAACCTTTACTGTCTCGCTATCATACTTGACGATTCTAGTGAGTAGTAAATTACTATCTGTGGTTGTATTCCGTTTAGAACCGGGTCGTTATTCCCAACAAATAA
Source organism: Eustoma russellianum (assembly GCA_036186865.1). Classification (NCBI taxonomy): domain Eukaryota; kingdom Viridiplantae; phylum Streptophyta; class Magnoliopsida; order Gentianales; family Gentianaceae; genus Eustoma; species Eustoma russellianum. Next base: position 20,178,665 of record AP025043.1, on the reverse strand, counting down.
ATCAAGCCCCCACCAGGTGTGGTTTCAATCATGATGCTATTGGACCGAATGGCATTGTGTCAAGCGGTATTTGTTACAGCCGTGAAAAAAAATAAATAAATAAAATAATAATAATAATAATAGGAGGATAAAGATAAAAGAAAAGAAAGGGAAATTACCTAATCTAAAATATTCAAGATAACTACACTATCTTATCTTCATAAATTATTCCATCAAAATATCTAAAATCTCTCCCCTAATCAAAATAAAATCCCCCAACCCCCATACCCTAAAAGCAACGCATACTTTAAAAAAAAGAGAGGAGAACGGCTATGAGGGAGAGGGAGGAAAAGAGAGGAAAAAGAAAGAAAAAAAAGGAGAGAAGAAGAAGGCTAACGCGGTCTCCAAATCCGAGTTCCAATCCGTCTAAATTGTTCATTTTAGCGTCAATCAGGTAGGTGCTTTTTTCCCCTCAAGTGGGTACGATCCATGCATGCTTTGATGATATATTTTATGTGATTTGTTGTTTTTATTTGTATTAGGTATAGATCTGTATTTGTTTATATTCAGAAAAGCATAAGGTGATTGTTTTATTGCTGCTATGTGCTTGTATGTGCTTGAACTTTGGTGGTAGAATTGTATTGAATCACAAATAACCTTGAAGGAAATCGAAAAGTGGAAACTACCATAGTAGTAGCCTTATAAAATTGTGTTTTGGACTTAGAATAGGTTCATCTAGCCCGAAACAGGTTGGGATTGGGTTGGAAATCGACAAAATAGGTCTGATGTGCGCGTTTCAGGGGGTGGCGCGTGAGGCCCACGCGCGGTCCCTGATGGTGCGTCCGGACACACGATGACGTGTCCACTTCCAAAAGATGTGTCTCGTTATAACGAGTCCAACGCAACTGGTTTGAGGTCATTCGGAGTTAAAACGAAGATTTTATTGAGATTTGAAGAAAATAAGAATTAATTGAAAAAAAACGTAATTCCAGGTCAGCTGGGTCAGGCCTATCCGGATTCCTGGTCTGACCCGATAGGCTGACCCGGTTTCTGGTCTGGGTTGGTCCGAAAATTTAAAAAAATAGAGGGAATGAATGGACCGGACCTGGCTGCCGGATCCGGCCAGCGGACCGGACCAGAAAAATATATTTAATTATCAGAAAATTCTAAATAAATTCCAGAAAATATAGAATCTTAAAATTAAATTATTTCCACTTAATTTCTGAATTTTGATAAATATAAGTAATTAAAAATAATTAGTAATAAATAGAATTAAATAAGAGAAAATTAGGGAAAATTAGTAGAAAATTCTAGAAAATTAATACGACCTAAGGAAAAGTAAGGATGATGATAAATAACAACTTTTCAATATTCGTAAAATTTACTAAACCAAATATTGAGTGCCGAAGATGGTGAGGATGGGCGTACGGGCCCCAGGCGACTTTGTTGTTGTATTCATGGTACGTGCATTTGCATTTGGAATGGGTTGAGATGTACGGGTCTCAGACGTTCGAGTGGAGTGGATCATGGTGTATGGGTCATGGGTACTTGGTTATGGTGGATCATGGTGTACGGGTCATGGGTACTCGGTTATGGTGGATCATGGTGTACGGATCATGGATACTCGGTTATGGTGGATTATGGTGTACAGACCATGGGCATCGGTTATGGTGGATCGTGGTGTACGAGCCACGGGCATCGGTTGGGGTGGATTGTGGTGTACAGGCCACGGGCATCCGTCAGGGTGGATTGTGGTGTACGGGCTACATGCATCCAATCAATCCCGGGATCATGCATTGCATATAGGTCTAGGGGCATATTGCATGACATGATTCTTGTTGCGTGTGACACATTGATTGAGCATGCATCACGTACTTGCGCATTTTTATGTGGAGTGCTTTACTTACCGCGTTTAATTTATATTATGCATGTTATCTTATATTTATGTGATATGTGGTTATATCATATCTATGTGCTATGTGGCTATATCATTTCGGTATGTACGTGTTGTATTTGTTTGAGGCGGGCATCTACTGGGTGATTTCTGTCACTCACCCCTACTTCCCAGGTGAGCTGGATGAGGACTACAAGCACATCTTCGTTGAGGACGGGAAGGACATAGTAGAATGAGCTGGTTGATAGCTGCATCTAAGATACGATGTGACTCTACAGCTGACTGTGCTTAGTTATCTTTGGGGATTTTCACAGACTTCTTTATTGTTTTATTGTCAGACTTCTTTTTATTTAGTGATGTAATAACAATTATTCGAGTTTAATTTAAGTTATGATTTATGTTTCCGCAAAAAAATTTCTACGTCATTTCTGACAAGTAAGAGATTGATTCGACGCTTTGTATTCTCCTTAGTGAGATATGGCAGGTGCATTGTTCCCGAGGCTAGGGCTCGGGAGCGGGGCGCTACAGGTGGTATCAGAGCCGATGCTTCAGATCCACCTCGGAAATGCTGGATTAATTAGAACACTTAGACATAAGTTACGATTTTGCCCCTAATAAACAAAGTAGACTTAAGCGATGATCTTAGACCTAAGTTATGATCGGGTCATGGGAGGTGTGTGCCGATGGTGTGCTTTTCTTGTCTAATTATCGATTTATCCGTGTTCCACATTTCAACTTATTATCGACAAATCTGTATTCGTCTCATGAACTCAAATTCCGGATAATGCCTCCACGACACGAGCTGCCAGCTAGGAACGGAGGACACGATGGCGATGATCAGCAGGGTCAGGGGACCATTCCTCAGGTCCTTGCAGATACCCTTGCCACGCTGACTACATTGATGGCCCAGCAGCAGATATAGATGGATCACCTACAGCAGCAGTAGTAGCCACCACTAGCACCACCACCCCAGGGGGCTACGATTTTTCTACCGAAAGATACAGAACTGCAAGATACCTATGTTCAGGGGTACAACACGACCAGAGGAGCAGAGATTTGGCTCAAGAATGTGTATAAGCAGTTGAGGTTGATGCAGGTTCCGGATGGCCTGAAGTTTGATGTGGTTGTACCATTCTTAGAGGGTGATACCGAGCAATGGTGGCAGTGTGTGACATGCAAGCTGACTCCAACGCCGACATGGACCCAGTTTAAGGAGGAGTACCAGAAGCACTCTATTCCATAGAGTGCCCTACACCAGCACAAGCACCCCCTCCATCATCAAGTCAGATGCAATAGAAAGTAAAGGGGCAGGCCAACGCTCGTGTGCATGTTGTAGAGAAAAAGGGGTTTGAGTGATTACAAAATGCATGATTTAAATAACGTGTATTAAAGAAATGCATGACATATTTTATGACATGATACGTAGTTGCATAAAACTTGCCTTATATAGTTCATATATAATGTTGTCGTACTAACGAGCCATGAAGCTTTAAAGCTTACATCAAATGGCAAGCATTTGTTGTGTTTGAACTATTTTCAGGTGTCATCATTAATGAACTAAACTAGTTCATTAAGTGAAGTACTTAGTTAAATAAACTAAGTAGTTCATTAAAGGAAGCTATATTTGGAAAAGACACAAAGGCAGCAAATTGAAGAATAGAAAATCTTCTTCTCCCTCATGCTACACGTTTTTACCATATATATATATATATATATATATATATATATATATATATATAAGATACAACAGAAAAACCTTGAAATGCACTGGTGCTGCTATGGCAATTGCGGGTGGCGGCTGTAGCCGCCGCCGATTGTTGTCGTTATTTCCCCATTTCATTATCCGATTCTTTCTCATCCTTTTTCCGTTTTCTTATTTCTCATATTCTTTTTCCAATATCATACTCATTATCCTGCCGTGATCATGACTAGCGATCAAACGAAACAGCCAGGAAAAATGCCAACTTTTGCTTCGTTATTTCAATCTTCATCCACGCCTGCAATTGCAGACAAAATAATTCATCGATACAAGGGTAGTCCTATGATCACTTTCTCGGATGAAGAAATTTCTCTATTGGCTGAGCCATACAGGTTTTCGCTTGTGGGATCTTTTTGGTATGGTCGGCCACCATTGGCTACAATTCGTGCGGCCATTGACAGAATTGGATTCAGCAGCACAGTGCGGATTGGCAGGATGATAGGCACGCCTATGAAATTAGATAATGCCACATCTGAGCACTTACGACCGTCTGTAGCCCGATTATGCGTTGAACTGGATGTATCGCAGGAGTTGCTGGGACGAGTATATATTCAGCTTTCAAAAAGATGTCTCCAGCAAACAGTAATTTACGAGGATTTGCCGTTATATTGTTCAAGTTGTTCGAGGTTAGGACATAAACAAGATACGTGTGGAATTGATGATGATCAGCAAGCTGACGCGCCACAAATACAACCTACGACCTCAAAACTTCCTCCAAAAATAAGTTTGGCTCAACGGTGGACACCCAAAAAAGATACAACAAAAGAGCCAGTTTTGGAATCACAAGATCATACACTTGTACAATTGCCTTCTGAGGCTGCGCACAACAGTTTTCAATCTCCAGATTTATTAGCGAAATTCTCAGTCACTGAAGAACAGGATATAACTTGATTGAGAGGTATTGATGACGTTATAGTAAATGCTTATTCACTTACTACACATAGGCCATTGACAATTGCGGATGATGAACAACACAGTTCTACATTGGGCTGTTCATCTGAGGAGGTATATAGAGATCAGATTGCAAATATAGTGCAGTCCGTAATAATAGATGCTGGCCATCGAGAGGCACAATTGTTATCAGATTCTCAGCCTGTTTCTCCAGTGGCTGTTCAGCCAGACTTGGATTTTCTTGTCCCACCGCGTTTGCTCAGACGCCAAAATAGAGTCATTGATCCATCATCCCCTCCGCTTACTATATCACGTGCAGCTCTCTCTAACTCTTTTGAAGCTCTATCTGATCAATGAAGATATTAGTTTGGAATGTTCGAGGCATAAGAACCTCCATCTCTCGACTGATTACCTTAAATAGACAATATAATTTTCATGTGGTCGTGGTTATTGAGCCGAAGAACAGGTCTACTGCATTAACATCATATCGTCTTCAACTGGGCTTTACTCAGGCATTGTCAGTTAATGAGGACAAAATCTGGATATTTTGGTGTCAGTCACAGTTAAATTTAGAGGCGCAACGACCAGGGGTACAAAATCACTCACTTAACTTTCGTTGGCTTGCAACTGGTGATGTATTTTGGTGCACAGTAGTATATGCATTGCACACGGTAACTGCTAGGAAACCATTGTGGGATGATTTAATCTCAGTTCAGGCAACTATAAATCATCCATGGCTTATTGGAGGAGATTTTAATACCTTTTTAACATTGGATGAGCACCATGGTCGTTCGGTGCCAACATTGCGAAGCTTGCAAGATTTCAACGACTTTGTTTCGGCAAGCTCTCTACAACCCATTCGTTTTCAAGGTGCTCCATACACATGGAGTGATGGCAGAGGTTTAGGCAGAGTAAGCCGTCGATTGGATAGGTATATGTGCACATCATCATTTTTCGACCTTTTTGGCTCCGTGCAATATCAACATCTCAATCGGACTACATCGGACCACTCGCCTATTTTCTTAGAGTGTACATCCACATCATCTTCAACGACATCTGCATTTAGATATTTAGATGTGTGGTCTACACGTCATGATTTTCATCACTATGTTACTCACCATTGGAATTCTTTCCCAACAATGGGTGGTATGCGAGGCTTTTACAGCAAACTGCATCAACTCAAGAAGCAGCTTGTCATATGGAATAAGACTGTGTTTGGAAATATTTTTGATGCAGTTGAAAGAGCGGAGAAGGATGTAACGAGATGTGAACGATCTTATGATTCAACACCAACCGATGATAATCGCACTGCATATCACTTAGCTATGGCAAATTTGAGAAAAGCCCAGGCAAAAGCAGTATTATTTTGGAAGCAAAAAGCCAATGTTAAGTGGATGCGTGACGGCGATGCGAACACACATTTCTTTCACCAAACAGTCAAGGAGAGAAGACGAAAACAGCACATTCGGCGAATTGTGCGAAGCGATGGCATTGAGCTAGTTGAGCAGCCGAACATAGAGCAGGAAGCAGTCAACTACTATAAAGCATTGTTCGCAGAGGAAAGTACTTCGAACGAAGAGTCTATACTGCAGTATATACCATGTATGGTGACATCACAGGAAAATACATTATTGCTTTCTTTGCCAACAATAGAGGAGGTTAAGGGAGCAGTATGGGATTTAAGTCCAACAAGTGCAGCCGGACCAGATGGATTTCCTGGTTCTTTCTACAGGCTATTCTGGCCTGTAATCTCTGAAGATGTTCATAAAGCAGCGCAAGAATTCTTCTTGGGAGTAAGACCACCAGCAGCAATGTCAGCTGCGTTAATAACATTGATACCTAAGGTGAATACCCCAATGTCTTTCAACGAATTTCGGCCTATTTGTTTGACTAACTTTATGGCAAAGATTGTTACACGCATTGTGGCTACAAGATTTTCCACTATCTTGCCCAAACTGATATCTCCAGAACAAGCGGGTTTTATGAAGGGGAGGGACATTACAGAACAAATATTATTAGCACAGGAAATGGTGCATTTGTTGGATAAGCCCGTAAGAGGCGGCCATGTCATAATCAAACTGGACATGGCAAAAGCATTTGACCGGGTCAGCTGGTATTATCTTGGTAATCTGCTAACAAAAATGGGGTTTCATCCGCGGCTTGTTCGAATACTAATAAATAATTTATCGGCTACACGGTGTTCGGTTTTGGTTAATGGTAAACCGGCTGGTTTCTTTCCGACTAAACGTGGTGTTAAACAAGGTGATCCGCTCTCCCTGCTTTTATTCATTTTATCCTCCGAAGGGTTTTCCAGAGGTTTAAATGCTCTCATGCAAGATGGAACAATATAAGGGTTTCAAGCAGGTCGGGTACCACGGGTGACTCACTTGGGATTTGCAGATGATTTAGTTATTTTTTTGAATGGAGCAGTCCGAAATTTGCAGCGTTTCCGCTATTTCTTGAATGACTATCAATGTGCCTCGGGACAATTAGTTAATCTTCATAAAAGTCAAGTAATTACTAGAGCAGCAGTCGCTGGGAGTCGAGTATCAACCATCCTAGGTATGAATCTCACTACATTACCAATGAAATACTTGGGTTCATACTTGTATAAAGGCATTAATCGTGCATCATATTGTACTTCACTGCTTGATCACTTTGATGCAAAGTTAAATTCCTGGTCATCTAAACTGCTCTCCATGGCGGGTCGAATTATATTATTAAGACATGTACTATGTTCCATGCCTACTCATATTATCGCCAGCTCGCGACTGCCCAAAAGTGTGCTTCAAGCTCTAAGCAGGAAAATGGCAAACTTTTTGTGGAATGGACGACATCATTGGAAAGCTTGGGATAAAATTTGTACGCCAAAGGAAATGGGAGGTTTGGATATTCGAAATTTGTCAATATTACAGCAAGCTTATGATAGTAAACTGTGGTGGGTGTATCATCACTCCTCATCATTATGGGCACAATTTATTCGCATCAAATATGGCACCCGACCGCAAATGCAAGTTCAGATTTATGATTCATCAATATGGAAGTGAATTTCACGAGCTAATGACTTTATGCAGCAACATGTCCAGGTCACATCAGAGGGGTTGTATTGGTCACCGGATAAGCTGGGACAATTCTCACTAAGATCGGTTTATGGGATTCTTAATACGGCTACCCCGTGTCCATACGCTAAATTCATTTTCTGGTCCACGGTTCCTTTGGGTGGGAGGATTTTCTTATGGAGACTATGGCATCAAGCGTTGCCGATTGCTGACAATTTACACCAGTGGCAGTCTATATACCCTACACAATGTGTATTTTGTAAGAATGATTCAGAGCAACTACATCATCTATTCCTAACCTGTAATGTTATCAAGTCTCTGTGGCAAGATATATCTATTCTCTTTGCTGGACCATCACCATGCTGTTCATCAATTAGGACGTACTTATTGCGATGGTGGAGATTGGCATCTTCATCGACAATGATAGGGCAATTGCATGCCGTAGTTCCCTCGTTAGTGGGTTGGGTTATTTGGAAAGAATATACGCACATTCGATATGGGGATGAAAATTTCTCATACAGGAGACTATTTGAGCGAGTTCGAGATCATGTGTTCACTTGGTGTGCAGCAACACAAGGCCGAAAATTTTCACAAAGTTTGCCTCATTTAGTTTCGCTCTCCTTCTCACCACGTATACGGCGGCGTGCTCCAAAGGTTATATGCTGGATCAACCCACCAGCTGGAAGATTTAAATTGAACGTGGATGCCACAGTCAAGCAGAACTCAGCAGCAGCGGGTGCTATTTTGCGTACTCACAACGGGGAATTTGTTTCTGCCATATGTTTTTGTTTACCTGCAGTAATTCCATTGTGTGCGGAACTCATGGCATTACTATACTCTCTTATCTATTATTCTCGGACGTATGATCAACTCATTGTTGAAACGGATTGTAGTGTTTTGCTGCACAACATCTCAACAGCGGACACTTTCACAGGTTCATATGCCTTGCAATTGCAACGGCTTACTACTTTCTTGCGCTTGAATACATCAACAATACAATACTGTCCACGTGAGGCAAATACGGTGGCACATTCATTAGCGGCACATGGATTGAGATCAGTGGGAGTTACACTTTATCAACAATTTAATGCCTTGCCATGCGAAGTCCGTGGTGCTTTCACTTTGGATATGTCTACGCCTCATTTACGATTCTAAACAAAGTCTCCCAATGGGTTGGCAAATGACACGAATGGTTGCCTATGTCTGTGGACATAGGCAACGTTGGTATGATTTGATGCAATTCTTTTCTTCCGTACTTATCTTATTTTGCTATGATTACGATATAGCTCACCTGGTGCGTTTTTGTTGGTTTTTTGAGGAAAATGGATTGCTTGAATGGCCTTGGCTAGCGCAGTCTTCCACTCATCCTTCAACTCGACTACATAGCAGTATTCTCTGCGGTGCAAGAGCTCAGCACATAATCGGGATTTTGTTTCAGGCTCCCTGCAAGATACAATCATGGGCGAAAAGCAACTACCGAATGTACTTTAATTTTTTGATGTATTTTTTGTGTCACCTCTCCAATCATATAAATATGTATGCTTTTTCCTTCGCCAAGGTTTTATCCACAAGGGTGGTTTTACTTGGCAAGGTTTTAATGCGGCATATCATATATGACTGGAGGTTGACAATCATTACTGCGTTATACTTTCTTTTTACATACACTATACACTGATGTAATATGGTTTTTCCTCCCAGCCATAATTGGGGTACATAATAAAAGGCAATCTGTTTCATCAAATATATATATATATATATATATATATATATATATATATATTCAGATTTTTTATAAAAAGGCACATGCACATATATTCCAACGTACTACCGATACGTTATATATTTTACAAACGTACGTTAACGTCACACCACTATATTTAACTCATATTTATGAGTATATTCATGTCTTATATTATATGATATAACTCATGATGATGACAAATTTATTACGACCTGTTAAAAGGTTCTAAACCAAAAATTGTCGTATCGGGTGAATACCGAAACTTCGCCAACGTGTCACGTACTTGCCATATATAGATGGCCAGCCCCTACACTTCAAAAATGGCCACAAATTTCGTGGCTCACATGGTATATACAGCCATAAAATCATTCCATGTTGGCACACACAAATCACTCCAAATTAAGGTCAAATTGTGGAGATTCCAAATTCAATTTTTGTCTCATGTGTGGCGCCACTTTAATCAGCCCTAAGTGCTGAATATCAAAGTTTAAGTTATGTATATTATGTGTAACATAATATATATAACACGTGCAAAAATTTGGAATTTAATCGGAGAAAAATCGGATAATCGACAAACGTCAAAAATTCGGTTTTCTTCGAACACGACACATGAAACATTTTTGGCATGGCATATAACATGTATCTAGACACTTTTTACATACTTCATACATTCTAAAGTGTTCTATAAAAATCAATTAAGGGCTGATTGGAATATATCATATGTGTATAATTATATGTGCACTATTTTACAAAGTTTGCAAAAAAAAAAAATTCAGCACATGTATATTCATCATCACATGCCTAGACAGCCATGTTGAAGCTTATGTGGAGCTTTGTTGGCATCTTGATTGGCCAAGAATGAAGCATACAATATTGGTGACATAAAGAAAGGAGCTACACAAGGTAACACTTCAAACTTTGTCACTTTTGTGACACATGCTGAAAATTTCAGCATGTGTAATATGACTGGCCGATTTTTGCTTCAAAATTATGTCATATTTACCACTTTGAATTATGTGGATTAATTGAAAGATAGTATGGCAATGTTTTAAATATATAATAGGAATAATCAAGTGATATTTTCAAATATCACACATGCTGAAAATTTCAGCATGTGTGTAATGGATGTGGCTGAATTTGTGGCCTTATTGGTTACTACTTTTTATTCCAAAATTAGTAGAAATGTTGTGTACTAAATGATGATTGGTTTCTTCTTTATTTTCAAAAAAAAAAATCAAATGCAAACTTGGCAACAATTTGAATTAAGTGTGAAAATCACATGCTGAAATTTCAGCATACATGTGGCCGATTTTCATAAGGAAAAATGAAGTTATTTATCTTGCTAATTATGTGGGATGATTATGTGACTTATGACAACACTTTTATGGCTAATTGGCACATGTTTTTAAGGCTTATTTTCAGATTTATCTAGTCATCAAATGATGACAACTTCCATCAATCGATGAGTGCCAAGTAAGCAAGAGCTTAATGATCATCCAATGAGGAGTTGCCAAGTAAGCAAGGAAATGTCACAATGATGCAATAAACTCTTCCAACGACTTAGAAGATAATTTTCAAGAGGAGGAGAAGGCATCAAGGGGGCGACCACTAGTGATAAAAGGAAAGAGGAGAGCAAACAAAAATACAAGACAAGGCTTACAAGTTCAAAGTGCTAAAAACGTTTTTACACTCTCCTTCTACACTTCTTTCTTTCTTCTCTCTAAACGCCTATTGTATTCATATTCATACATCTTGAGTAGGCTTCTTACATACCACCATATACTCTTTATTGTTGTAAAAGATTGATCAAGGTGTGATCAATCTTGTACTTGCAAGGTGGCGGTGTTCGTGATCGTTGTATTCATTTGCAAGGTTTATAAAGGGTTGGAGTTGGTGTGTAACTCCATCAACCCTATGTGGTAAGGTGTTATTTGTGTTTTGTGATTAGTGCTAACCGAGGAAGGTGTCCTCGAAGACTGGAGTAGGTTGTTTTAACCGAACCAGTATAAAATTCCTTGTGTTCTTTACTTTCAGCACTTACTTTTAGTTTCCAGCACAATGCATTGTTTTTATCATGTTTGTAAAAATAGTAAAAAAATTTTTAAAATCACGAAACTTTCAAGAAACATAGCCACACGTCTTAAGGTTCTTTTGGCGCAAGTTTCAACCCTTTTGGACAAGTATAAGTCATTCAAACGTCAAAAGTTCTGAGACTAGTGCAGTCTGATTTTCAGGCTTGTAAAGGTTGAGACTTTGAACGTATTTGACTATCTTCCAAAAAGAATTTTTCAAAACTTTTTCAACCTAATTAAATAAAACTAATAAGGGGTTAGTCATTAAATTTTCAGAGCATTTGGATTCACGGTTAAATAGGAATTAATTTTTCAAAACAGACTACCAATTCTGGCAGATTTGTGCAATCTGACCACCAACGATTTTTCAAGGGGTTAGAGGTTGAATTTTAATCTGAAATTTTTAGAAGATACTCAGAACATTTGAGACTAAGATCTCTCCAAATTTCAGAATTTTTGAAGACCTGCAACCTAGTTTTCAAAATGTTTCAAAACAGGTCCTGAAAACAGAAACTGTTTTCAGAAGTTGGGTTTTTGGTTAAAACAATTTTAAAAACCACATTTTCCGCACCTACTATTCAACCCCCCCCCCCCTTTTTGTGGTGCCTTTTAGATCCTTCAAGTGGTATCAGAGCGCAGAAATACTCACAACTAAAGGATCCAACGATCTAAGTGAGATGGCTACTACAAACTTCAAAACCAAGCAAGAAGGTATGTCCAGTCAAAGGTCCCATCTCTTCGACGGTGAGTCTTTTATTCAATGGAAGTTAAGAATGAAACTTTTCCTTATGGCTATTGATATTGATCTTTGGTCCATTTGTTCCATCAAAATTATACACTGTAGATGGAGTCACACTAGAGGTTGTTAAGCCTAAACAAGAGTACAATAGTGATGACAAAAAGAGACTGAGCATGAACGCTAGGGCTATGCAATTACTTCAAAATGGACTATGTAAAAGTGAATCTAGCTATGTTTCAAATTGTGCTAGTGCTCAAGAAATGTGGAGAATTCTTGAAATGAAACACGAAGGCACTAGTCAAGTAAAAGAGTCCAAAATCAACATGCTTATGTCCACACTCGAGTCATTTAAATTATTGCCAAATGAATCTATCGTTGATATGGATCTTCGCTTGACTAACATTTACAATTCTCTTGAGTCTCTTGGCAAAGTCTTCTCTATGCAGGAAAAGGTACAAAAAGTCTTACGAAGCCTTCCATCAGAGTGGGACCCTAAAGTAACGGCCATAGAAGAAATCAAAGAAACTAAATCAATTAAGATGGAAGAACTAATTGGATCACTTAAGGTATATGAGAACAAACTCACCATAAGAAAATCAGAATCATCATCAAAACAAGGTAAGACTATTGCATTTAAATCAAATGAATACGTCTCTGCTTCTTCCGATCACGTAGGTGCTAGTGACTCTGAATCAGACAACGATGACTTAATTTTATTGGCTAAAGGCTTAAGAAAATTCATGAGAAAGTCATTTATAAACAAAACTAAGGCTACTTCGACAAAAAGAAGTAAGAACAAGATAAATGACAAGGATGTTAAATGTTACGAATGCGGTAAACTTGGACATATATCATATGACTGCCCTAATAAGGACAAGCAAACAAACAAACTGTAGAGAAAAAGAGGTTTGAGTGATTTCAGAATGCACGATTTAAATAACGTGTTACAAAGAAATGCATGACACATTTTATGACATGACACGTTGTTGCATAAAACTTGCCTTATATAGTTCATATACAATGTTGTCGTACTAACGAGCAATGAAGCTTTAAAGCTTACATCAAATGACAAACATTTGTTGTGTTTGAACTATTTTCAGATGCCATCATTAAAGAACTAAACTAGTTCATTAAGTGAAGTACTTAGTTAATTAAACTAAGTAGTCATTAAAGGAAGCCATATTTGGAAAAGGCACAAAGGCAACCAGTTGAAGAAAGGAAAGTTCTTCACCCCCCTTATATCACACGTTTTTAAATATATATATATATATATATATATATATATATATATATATATATATATTCAGATTTTTTTGAAAAAGGCACATACACATATATTCCAACGTACTACCGAATATGTTATATATTTTACGTACGTACGTTAACGTCACACCATTATACTTAACTCATATTTATGAGTATATTCAGGTCTTATATCATATGATATAAGTCATGGTGATGACAAATTTATTACGACACGTTAAATGGTTCTAAACCGAAAATTGTCGTATCGGGCGAATACCGAAACTTCACCAACATGTCACGTACTTGCCATAAATAGATGGGCAGCCCATACACTTCAAAAATGGTCACAAATTTTGTGGCTTACATGGTATGTGCAGCCATAAAATCATTCCATTTTTGGCACACACAAATCACCCTCAGTTAAGGCCAAATTGTGGAAATTCCAAAATTCAATTTTTTGCACATGTTTTGGGCGCCACTTTAAGATCATCCTAAGTGCTGAATATTAAAGTTTAATTTATGTATATTATGTGTAACATAATATATATAACATGTGCAAAAAGTTGGAATTCAATTAGAGAAAAATCGGGTAATCGATAAACGTCAAAAATTCGGTTTTCTACGTACACGACACATGGAACATTTTTGGCATGGCATATAACATGTATCTAGACACTTTTTACATATTTCACACATATCAAAGTGTTATAAAAGTTCAATTAAGGGCTGATTGGAATATACCATGTGTGTATAATAAAATGTGCACTATTTTACAAAGTTTGCAAAAATAAAATTCAGCACATGTATCTTCATGTCACACGCCTAAACCAGCTATATTGGAGCTTATATGAAGCTTTGTTGGCATCTTGATTGACCAAGAATGAAGCATACAATGTTGATGATATAAAGGAAGGAGCTACACAAGGTAACATTTCAAACTTATGTCACATTTGTAACACATGCTGAAAATTTCAGCATGTGCAAATGGCTGGACGATTTTTTATAACTTTAATGAGCCATATTTTGTTGTCTTGAATCATGTGGATAATTGGGAGATAGTATGGAAGTATTTTGAATTAATTATGAAATTAAAATGGTGATATTTTTGAATATCACACATGCTGAAATTTCAGCATGTGTGGGAATGTATATGGCCGATTTCTAGGCCTTGTTGATGATAAATTTTTATTCCAAAAATGATAAGAATGTCTTGCACTAAATGGTGATTGATTTCAAGGATTAAATCAAAGTAAACTTGACAATATTTTGAATGAAATGTAAATGTTACACATGCTGAAATTTCAGCATGTGCAAGTGGTGTTATGGCCGATTTTTACATGGTATTTTGGAGTTATTTGCCTAGCTAATTTTGTGTGATGATCTTGTGAATTATGGTAACTATTTTATGATTATTTTGGCACATGTTTTAAGTGTTATTCTCAGATTTGTCTAGTTATCAAGTGATGACAACATCCAACCAATCAATGAGTGTCAAGTAAGCAAGAGCTTAATGATCATCCAATGATGAGATGCCAAGTAAGCAAAGACATGTCACAATGATGCCATATACTCTTCCAAGGACTTAGAAGATAATTTTCAAGAGGGGAAGAGCAATAAGGGGGGCGGCCAATATGTTAAAAGGAAAGGAAGAGAGCAAAACAAAAACAAGAACAAGTCTTGCAATTTCAAAGATAAAAACGTGTTCTAGCCCTCTCTTCTACACTCTCTTTCTTTCTTCTCTCTAAAAGCCTATTGTACTCATATTCATATAATTGAATAGGCTTCATATAGTCCACCACATATTCTTTATCATTGTAAAAGATTGATCAAGGTGTGATCAATCTTGCACTTGCATGGTGGTGGTGTTCATGACAATTGTATTCACATACAAGGTTTGTAAAGGGTTGGAGTTGATGTGTAACTCCATCAACCCTGTGGTAAGGTGTTCTTTGTGTTGTGTGATTAGTGCTAACCGAGGAAGGTGTCTTTGAAGACTAGAGTAGGTTGTTTATAACCGAACTAGTATAAAATTTCTGGTGTCATTTATTTTCAGCACTTACTTTAAGTTTTAGCACTGTTTATCGTTTTTAATCACATTGGTAAAAATAGCAAACGAATTTCAAAAATCACGAAACTTTCCAGAGTTATATCCACACGTTTTAAGGTTCTTTTGGCGTAAGTTTTAACCCTTTTAGACAAGTATAAGTCATTCAAACGTCCAAAGTTTTGAGACCTGTGCAGTCTGATTTTCAGGCTTGCAAAGATTGAGACTTTTATCGTACTTGAAACTTCCCAAAAGAATTTTTCAAAACTGTTTTAACCCATTTAAATATAACTAATAAGGGGTTAGTCATTAAATTTTCAGAGCATTTGGAGTTAAGGACAAATAGGAATTAATTTTTCAAAACAGACTACCAGTTCTGGCAGATTTGTGCAATCTGACCACCAACGATTTTTCAAGAGGTTAGAGGTTGAATTTTGATCTGAAATTTTTAGTAGATACTCAGAACATCTGAAGCTAAGTTCTCTCCAAATTTCAGAATTTGTGAAGACCTGCAACCTAGTTTTCAAAACGTTTTAAAACTGGTCCTGACAAAAGAAACTGTTTTCAGAAGTTGGGTTTTTGGTTTAAAACAATTTTAAAAACCACATTTTCCGCACCCACTATTCAACCCTCCCCCCTTCTAGTGGTACCGTGCAGATCCTACACAAACACCCTGACAAGGATCGGACCAAAAATAGACTCGTCTCAGAACCTAAACAAAGGAAAAGAGCTCTCAAAGCCTCCACTTGGAGTGATACGTCTGATTCCGAGACTGATACAGAAGAGGAGTCTGTACAAGTATGCTTTGTGTCCAAAGTATCAAACGAGGTATCTTCTGACTCTGATTCTGACTCTGAGCATTCTTATGATGATCTTTTTAGTCAATATTTAGAATTGCATAAATGTAGTAAGACTCTCGCGAAAGAAAAGAAGCGATTAATTGAAGATAAGAAGTTGTTAGAATCTTCTAACGAGAATCTTGCGCCCAATTAAACGATTCAAAAGAAGAGTCGTCATGCATCATTAATGCATTAAAGACAGAGATCTCATCATTGACCACGCAAAATAATGAAATGAAATCCGAGACTTCGAATTTGAAATCAAGGAATACGGACTTAGAAAAATGATGAAACAGTTTGATACGGGATCTAACATGCTAGATCGCATTATTTTATCACAAAAGCATGATAGTGATAAAACCGGATTAGGATACATTGAGACAAATGAAGTATCCATTAAACCAACCAAGTTTGTCTTGTCTAAGAAAGTAGACACTCCAAAAGCAAATACGGCGTCTAAGATGACGCAAAGACCCCCTCTCCCCTCATCTCGTCATACTTCTTTATATCATGCGAAATATAATTATGTGCCTTGTAGATATGAGAAGAAACAAGTGATGCATACACGACATTCATTTCATCCATCTAGATTACGCATTATGCACACCAACACAAGGACATATCAGAAACGGACTCAATATAACGCATATAAAGGAGTTCTCGGCCAAAGGCCCAAAGTCCACTCACCATATGTCTACTACATTGCACCGTCATCTACATTCTTGCCATTTGCTAGACCAAGAAGGATCACCCAAGTATGATACCAAAAGGTACTTTTACTAAGAGGTGAATAACTAACTCGTAAGGACCCAAAATTAAAAGGGTACCTAAATCACTTTTGTACATTGCAGGGAACCCACACATCAAAAGATACATCTATCAAGTGGTTCCTTGACAGTGGTTGCTCGAGGCACATGACGGGTGACCTGAGTTTGTTCACTAAATTGAAGAAGGTCACAAAAGACAGATCCGTGACCTTTGGAGACAACAATGAAGGCAAGATCATCGGAAAAGGTACAATTGGAAACCCAAGCACCGTTCAAATCTCCAACGTCTTTTTGGTAAGAAACTTATCCTATAATCTTCTTAGCATTTCACAATTTATTGAAAATGGTTTTGATGTGTGTTTTACTCATCCATATTGCAATATAATAAATAAAAATGGAGAAACAGTGTTAAAAGGAAAATGTGAAGGAAACATTTTTACGCTTTCCATGGATGACATGGTAGACGCTAAGGTTAAGTGTTTCATGTCAAATGAACCTAACGTAAATTTATGGCATAGACGTTTAGGACACATTGGCATTTCTACACTTGAAAAACTCCAACGAAAGAACCTAATACGAGGACTGGCTACACTTGATTTAGACAACTTTCAGTTGTATGAATCTTGCATAAAAGGCAAACAAACACGCGAGTCACTAAAACCTAAAAATGAAATAAGCACGACTAGAGTTTTAGAATTACTACACATTGATTTGTTTGGTCCTAGTCGCACTACGAGTCTTGGTGGACGTCATTATGCTTGTATGATTGTTGATGATTTTTCTCGTTATACTTTGACTTTGTTTCTTGCACATAAAGATGATAGTGCCATTGAGATTGCGAAACTAATAAAACAACTTGAAAATCAATATGGAGTCAATGTGAAAAGGATAAGAAGCGATAGAGGCGGTGAATTAAAAAACAAGGACATGATTTCATTTTGCGAAGAAAAATGAATTAAACACGAGTTTTCGCCACCTAGAACTCCAAAATTAAATGGAGTAGTAGAAAGAAAGAATAGGACATTACAAGAAATTGCTAGAACCATGTTGTGTGAGAATAAATTGCCTAGATTTTTGTGGGCGGAAGTCGTAAATTGTTCATGCTACATAGTTAATCGTTTGTCCATTAGAAAGAAAATTAATAAGACGCCTTATGAGATATTAAATGATCGCATGCCTAAAATTGATTACTTTCGTGTGTTTGGTTGTAAATGCTTTGTTTTAAATACGAAAGGTAATTTAGATAAGTTTGAATCTAAATCAATTGAATGCATCTTTATTGGGTATTCTGTGAATTCAAAAGCATATAGATGTTATGATCCCCTCACTAGGCAAATTTTAGAATCCATTCATGTGAAGTTTAATGAATTTGGTGAAATTAATAAAGATAAAGAATATGATGATGATTTTGAATTGAAACCCGTGTTGAATGATGATGATGGCACGCATGATATGCATGATACACTAGAAATGCATGATCACTTAGAAGTGCATGCAAACGTAGAAAATAATCAACCAAGATGGCATAGAGATCACCCACACAATCTCATTATAGGGGATATCACTCACGGTGTGCGACCACGTAGAAGAATAAATGCGGATGAAATAAATCAATTTCATGCCATGATTTCTGAAATCGAACCTAAAAATGTGCATGATGCTTTGAGTGATTCTTCTTGGATTGATGCTATGCATGACGAACTTAATCAATTTGTTAGAAATGACGTATGGGATTTAGTGCCACGACCACAAGATAAGACTATAATAGGCACAAAGTGGGTGTTTAAGAATAAAATGAATGAAGAAGGAAAAGTTGTTAGAAACAAAGCGAGACTTGTAGCACAAGGATATAATCAAGAAGAAAGAATTGATTATGATGAAACATTTGCACCCGTAGCACGCTTAGAAGCCATACGACTCTTACTTGCTATTGCTTGCATGAAAGATTTTAAACTTTATCAAATGGACGTGAAATGTGCATTCTTAAATGGATTTATACAAGAAGAGGTATACGTGAAACAACCACCCAGTTTTCAAGATTTGAAACATCCCAATCACGTGTACAAACTAAAGAAGGCACTATATGGTCTAAAACAAGCACCTAGAGCATGGTATGATCGTTTTGCTACTTCCTTTTTAGAAAATGGTTTTAAAAGAGGTACTATCGATAGTACTTTGTTTTTAAAACAAGATAAATCGGATTTACTCATTATTCAAATTTATGTTGATGACATCATTTTCGGCTCCACTTCACATAAACTTGTTGAAGATTTCGAAATTTGCATAAAATCGGAATTTGAAATGTCTATGGTTGGTGAATTAAATTATTTTCTTGGCTTACAAATTAAACAAATGGGTAAAGGAATACATATAAGGCAAGTTAAGTATATAAATGATATGATTAAAAAGTTCATTTTGAGAATTTAAAACCTTCCCCCACCCCTATGAGTGTCACCACTAAATTAGACAAAGATGAACATGGTAAGGATTTTGATAATGCCTTATGTAGATCTATGATTGGCTCTTTGCTATATCTTACTGATAGTAGGCCCGATATCATGTTCAGTGTATGTATGTGTGCACGTTTTTAAAGTCAACCAAAGGTGTCTCACTATAATGCCGTGAAAAGAATATTTCGATATATTAAGCACACACCCACCTTAGGCATTTGGTATGATAAAGATTGTGAATTTAACTTACATGCCTATACTGATGCAGATTATGGTGGCTGTAAAATAGATAGGAAAAACACAAGTGGCACTTGTCAATTTATGGGAAATTCACTTATTTCATTGTTTTCCAAAAAGCAAGCCAGCGTCGCCCTATCCACCACTGAAGCTGAATACATGGCACTTAGTCTTTGTTGCACACAATTGCTATGGCTAAAACAACAACTTTCTGATTTTGGTATCACAATACAACGTATTCCTATATATTGTGATAGTATAAGCGCTATCAACTTATCTAAGAACCCCGTACTACACTCTAAGGCCAAGCATATAGAAGTACGCTATCATTTTCTTCGTGATCACGTAAATAATGGTGATATTGTCATAGATCACGTACGCACTGAGGCAAAAGTAGCTGACAATTTCACTAAAGCATTAAATCAAGCCACATATGAACATCTTCGCTCTAAATTAGGCATGATTTCTGCTGATTTGATTTGATTGTCTTTCCATATGTACATGCATTTTTGATTGTATTTCCAAAATAAAGGGGGAGAGAATGCATGATATAAGGGGGAGAGAGAAACTGATTGCATAAATCAAGGGGGAGCGAATTTGAAATTTGAAATTAAAAATTTGAATTTATGCACAATTGGAGGGGGAGCAACAAGATTTAAATCATGAATGTAAGTTATTTTGTAAATCATCAAAAGGGGGAGATTGTAGAGAAAAGGGGGTTTGAGTGATTATAAAATGCATGATTTAAATAACGTGCATTAAAGAAATGCATGACATATTTTATGACATGATACGTTGTTGCATAAAAATTGCCTTATATAGTTCATATATAATGTTGTCGTACTAACGAGCCATGAAGCTTTAAAGCTTACATCAAATGGCAAGCATGTGTTGTGTTTGAACTATTTTCAGATGCCATCATTAATGAACTAAACTAGTTCATTAAGTGAAGTACTTAGTTAAATAAACTAAGTAGTTTATTAAAGGAAGTCATATTTGGAAAAGGCACAAAGGCAACAAATTGAAGAATGGAAAGTCTTCTTCACCCTCATGCTACACGTTTTTACCATATATATATATATATATATATATATATATATATATATATACATATATTCAGATTTTTTATAAAAAGGCACATGTACATATATTCCAACATACTACCGACACGTTATATATTTTATAAACGTATGTTAACGTCACACCACCATATTTAACTCATATTTATGAGTATATTCAGGTCTTATATCATATGATATAAGTCATGGTGATGACAAATTTATTACGACACGTTAAAAGGTTCTAAACCAAAAATTGTCTTATCGGGTGAATACCGAAACTTCGCCAACGTGTCACGTACTTGCCATATATATATGGCCAGCCCTTACACTTTAAAAATGGCCACAAATTTCGTGGCTCACGTGGTATATACAGCCATAAAATTGTTCCATGTTGGCACACACAAATCACCCCAAATTAAGGCAAAATTATGGAGATTTTAAATTCAATTTTTGTCACATGTTGGGCGCCACTTTAATCAGCCCTAAGTGATGAATATTATAGTTTAAGTTATGTATATTATGTGTAACATAATATATATAACATGTGCAAAAAGTTGGAATTTAATCGGAGAAAAATCGGGTAATCGACAAACGTCGAAAATTCGGTTTTCCACGAACACGACACATGAAACATTTTTAGCATGGCATATAACATGTATCTAGACAATTTTTACATACTTCATACATCCTAAAGTGTTCTAGAAAAATCAATTAAGGGCTGATTGGAATATACCATATGTGTATAATTATATGTGCACTATTTTACAAAGTTTGCAAAAAAAATAAAATTCAGCACATGTATATTCATCATCACATGCCTAGACAGCCATGTTGAAGCTTATGTGGAGCTTTGTTGGCATCTTGATTGGCCAAGAATGAAGCATATAATGTTGATGACATAAAGAAAGGAGCTACACAAGGTAACACTTCAAACTTTGTCACTTTTGTGACACATGCTGAAAATTTCAGCATGTGTAATATGGCTGGCCGATTTTTGCTTCAAAATTATGCCATATTTACCACTTTGAATTATGTGGATTAATTGAAAGATAGTATGACAATGTTTTAAATATATTATGGAAATAATCAAGTGATATTTTCAAATATCACACATGCTGAAAATTTCAGCATGTGTGTAATGGATGTGGCCGAATTTGTGGCCTTATTGGTGACTACTATTTATTCCAAAATTAGTAAAAATGTTGTGTACTAAATGATGATTGATTTCTTCTTTATTTTCAAGGAATAAATCAAATGCAAACTTGGCAACAATTTGAATTAAGTGTGAAAATCAAATGCTGAAATTTACGCATGCATGTGGCCGATTTTCATAAGGAAAAATGACGTTATTTGTCTTCCTAATTATGTGGGATGATTATTTGACTTATGGCAACACTTTTATGGCTAATTGGCACATGTTAAGGCTTATTTTCAGATTTATATAGTCATCAAATGATGACAACTTCCATTCAATCAATGAGTGCCAAGTAAGCAAGAGCTTAATGATCATGCAATGAGGAGTTGCCAAGTAAGCAAGGAAATGTCACAATGATGCAATAAACTCTTCCAAGGACTTAAAAGATAATTTTCAAGAGCAAACAAAAATACAAGACAAAGCTTATAAGTTCAAAGTGCTAAAAATGTTTTATACACTCTCCTTCTACACTTCTTTCTTTCTTCTCTCTAAAAGCGTATTATATTCATATTCATACATCTTGAATAGGCTTCTTACATACCACCATATACTCTTTATTTTTGTAAAAGATTGATCAAGGTGTGATCAATCTTGCACTTGTAAGGTGGTGGTGTTCGTGATCGTTGTATTCATTTACAAGGTTTGTAAAGGGTTGGAGTTGGTGTGTAACTCCATCAACCCTGTGTGGTAAGGTGTTATTTGTGTTTTGTGATTAGTGCTAACCGAGGAAGGTTTCCTCGAAGACTGGAGTAGGTTGTTTTAACCGAACAAGTATAAAATTCCTTGTGTTCTTTACTTTCAACACTTACTTTCAGTTTCTAGCACAGTGCATCGCTTTTATTACGTTCGTAAAAATAGTAAACGATTTTTAAAAATCACAAAACTTTCAAGAAACATAGCCACACGTCTTAAGGTTCTTTTGAAGCAAGTTTCAACCCTTTCGGACAAGTATAAGTCATTCAAACGTCAAAAGTTCTGAGACTAGTGCAGTCTGATTTTCAGGCTTGTAAAGGTTGAGACTTTGAACGTATTTGACTATCTTCGCAAAAGAACTTTTCAAAACTGTTTCAACCTAATTAAATAAAACTAATAAGGGGTTAGTCATTAAATTTTCAGAGCATTTGGAGTCACGGTTAAATAGGAATTAATTTTTCAAATCAGACTACCGTTTCTGGCAGATTTGCGCAACCTGACCATAAATAATTTTTAAAGATGTTAGAGGTTGAATTTTAATTTGAAATTTTTAGGAGATACTCAAAACATCCGAGACTAAGATCTCTACAAATTGCAGAATTTTTGAAGACCTGCAACCTAGTTTTCAAAACGTTTCAAAACAGGTCCTAAAAACAGAAACTGTTTTCAGAAGTTGAGTTTTTGGTTAAAACAATTTTAAAAACCACATTTTCCGCACCCACTATTCAACCTCCTCCCCCTCTAGTGGTGCCTTGCAGATCCTTCACATGTTATGACGGACATAAAGGTAGAGGAGGTCGCAGACGTAGTTATAGGTGAGATGTTAATTCGCAAAGTCCCAGCCTACGTCCTATTTTATAGTGGTGTCAGCCACTCGTTCGTGGTCAGGAGATTCGCCAAGAACATGAGTATTCTATCAGAACATCTTGAGATCCTTTATCGTGTCTAAGCCACTGGCGACTAGGTGCTTCTATCCTATAATCAGTACAAGAAATGTCACTTGGAGATTAATGAGCTTGAGTTCTCCGCAGCCCTGATCCCGATCCAGATGCAGGATTTCGACATCATTCTGGACATGTATTTCATGACAAGATATAGTGCTACCATCGACTGCCGTCAGAGACAGGTCAGTATGCAGACACTGGATAAGCGAGAGACTATCTTCCAGGGGGGTGTCAAATTGAAAAAGTCATCCAGAAAAGGAAAAAAAAATCTACATGACTGCAGCACAGGCCTCTCGGGCATTGAAGAAAGGAGTCGGGGGTTTTCTTGTGTATGTTCGAAATACCAGTGTTGAGAATCCATCGATTGAGGATACTCCAGTGGTACGAAATTTTAAGGATGTCTTCCTTGATGAGCTGTCAGGTTTACCACCGAGTAGGGAAGTAGAGTTCGAGATCGACCTTATACCCGGAGCTGAGCCGATCTCGAAAGCACCATACAGGATGGCACCAGCAGAGTTAAAAGAGCTTAAGGAGTAGTTGCAGGAGTTGCTGGACAGGAAGTTTATCAGGACTAGTGTTTCTCCCTGAGGAGCACAAGTGTTGTTTGTGAAAAAGAAGGACGACAGTACAAGGTTATGTATCGACTATCGTGAGCTAAATAAGATCACGATAAAGAATAAATACCCCCTACCGATGATCGGCGATCCATTTGATCAGTTGAAGGGTGCCAGAGTGTTCTCGAAGATTGACCTCCGATCAGGCTACCATCAGCTGGGTATTAAGACGGAGGATATAACAAAGACGGCGTTCCGCACTAGATATGGCACTATAAGTTTCTTATAATGCCCTTTGGACTGATGAATGCACCAGCGGCCTTTGTGGAATTGATGAACACAGTATTCAGGAGGCAGTTGGATCGATTCGTGGTAGTGTTCACCGGCGATATTTTGGTGTATTCGCCTGATGAGGAGACTCATGTTGAACACTTGCGGGAGGTATTGGAGACTCTCAGGAAGAAGAAGTTGTATGCAAAGTTTAGCAAGTGTGAGTTTTGGTTGAAGAGTGTGACCTTCCTAGGCCACGTGATTTCTGAGGAGGGCATCTCTGTTGACCCAAAGAAGATAGAGGCGATCACAGAATGGCCTCGACCTACAAACGTCACTGTGGTACGCAGCTTTCTTGGCCTTGCTGGTTACTATCGCAAATTTGTGGAGGGTTTTTCGAGTACTGCAGCACCACTGAGTCGATTGACTCAAAAAAAGGCTAAGTTTGTATGGACCTCTGATTGTGAGAAAAGCTTTGTGGAGTTAAAGCGGAGGTTGACGACTTCACCAGTGTTTGCACAACCCTCTGACACTGAAGGATTTGTCATCTACAGCGACGCCTCGAAGAATGGGCTAGGATGCATGTTAATGCAGGGAGATAGAGTTATCGCATACGCATCGAGACAGTTGAAGCAATATGAGCAAAATTACCCGACCCATGATCTGGATTTAGCAGCGGTGGTGTTTGCATTAAGGATCTGGCGCCATTATCTATACGGCATAAAGTGCAAAGTCTTCACTGATCATAAGAACTTGAAATACTTATTCATACAGAAAGAGTTGAATATGCGTCAGAGGAGATAGCTTGAGCTACTAAAGGATTATGACCTGACCATCAGTTATCACCCAAGAAAGGCAAACCGAGTTGCAGATGCCCTAAGTAGAAAGTCTAACCATGCCAGACATACACCATTGGAGAAAGAGATGGCAGAGTTTGATCTTGACTTTGTTGACTCCACTCTAATATTCGGACGGCCTTCGTCACTACACCATCTCTGATTGAGCGGATTAAGGAGGCGCAGAAGGAGGATGTGATGCTCAGAGATGTACGAGAGAGGATGTTGATCGGTCTGATTGAGGGCTTCCAGATACATAATGATGGTAGTATTTGGTACCAGGGAAGGTTGTGCGTACCTGATGATGAGGATCTAAGGAAGGAATTGTTGAGAGAGGCACATAATTCGAAGTTGTCGATTCATCCAGGGGCTACAAAGATGTATAATGATCTAAAGAAGCATTATTGGTGGGGTGGTATGAAGAGACACATTGCTGAGTTCATTGAGAGATGCCTTGTTTGTCAGCAGGTTAAGGTAGAGCATCAAAGGCCGGGAGGTTTTATGTTGTCGTTGGAGATACCAGAGTAGAAGTGGGAGCATGTGGTGATGGACTTTGTAGTAGGACACCCTAAAACAAGAAACGACAACGACATGATCTGGGTAATCGTGGATCGATTGACGAAGTCTGCACACTTCTTACCTGTGCCGAGTGATGTGACCTTGGAGAGGTTAGTGACGTTGTACATCGATGATATTGTCAGTCTTCATGGGGTCCCAGTCAGCATCGTTCAGACCGTGATCCGAGATTCACCTCCAGATTTTGGTCAGCATGTCAAAGAAGGTTGGGGACAGAGCTGCGATTGGATACCGCTTTTCATCCGTAGACAGATGGGCAGTCTGAGAGGACCATTCAGACTTTAGAGGACATGTTGAGAGCGTGCGCATTGGACTTCAAGGGGAATTGAGACGATATGATCAAACTAATTGAGTTCTTCTACAACAACAATCACCACAGTGCCATCGGCATGGCACCCTTTGAGGCGCTCTATGGACGTAAGTGCAAGTCCGCTGTTCATTGGGATGAGGTCGATGAGCGCGTTATTACCGATCCTGAGTTGGTTGAGCAGACTAGAGAGAAAGTGAAGTTGATACGTGATAGACTCAAGTTTGCTCAAGACAGAAGCAAGAGCTGTGCTGATTCGAAACGACTCCCCTAGAGTTTGATATCGGCGAGAAGGTTTACTTGAGGGTGTCGCCTACGAAGGGGGTTTCACGATTTGGTTTGAAAGGGTAAGCTGAGGCCTCACTACGTTGGCCCTTATGAGATACTCGAGAGGGTCGGTACCTTAGCCTACCGGTTAGCGTTACCCCCTGTCTTGGCTCAGGTACATAGCGTATTTCATGTTTCTCAGTTGAGGAGATATGTGTCGGATCCAAGCCATGTATTAGATGCGCCACTATTGAGAATACGGCCAGACACGACATATGAGGAGACCCCTATCAGGACCATGGATCGCAAAGACCAGGTGTTGAGACACCGAGTCATTTCTTATGTCAAAATTCAGTGGACTAACCATACGGAGCGCGAAGCGACTTGGGAACTCGAGAAGCAGATGGGGAGAGAGATATCCACAGCTCTTCAAATAAGGTACGTCAAGTTTCGAGGACGGAACTTTTTATAAGGTGGGTAGGATGTTACAACCTTGAAAAAAATAAATAAATCAAATAATAATAATAGGAGGATAAAGATAAAAGAAAAGAAAGGGAAATTACCTAATCTAAAATATCAAGATAACTACACTATCTTATCTTCATAAATTATTCCCATCAAAATACTTAAAATCTCTCCCCTAATCAAAATAAAATCCCCCAACCCTCATACCCTAAAATCAACTCATACTTTAAAAAAAGAGAGAGAGGAGAACAGTTGTGAGGGAGAGGGAGGAAAAGAGAGGAAAAAGAAAGAAAAAAGGGAGAGAAGAAGAAGGCTAACACGGTCTTCAAATCTGAGTTCAAATCCGTCTAAATTGTTCATTTTAGCGTCAATCAGGTAGGTGCCTCTTCCCCCTCAAATGGGTACGATCCACACATGCTTTGATGGTATATTTTATGTGATTCGTTGTTTTTATTTGTATTAGGTATATATCTGTATTTGTTTATATTCAGAAAAGCATGAGGTGATTGTTTTATTGCTGCTATGTGCTTGTATGTGTTTGAACTTTGGTTGGTAGAATTGTATTGAATCAAAAATAACCTTGAAGGAAATCGAAAAGTGGAAACTATCATAGTAGGAGCCTTTTAAAATTGCATTTTGGCCTTAGAATAGGTTCATCTAGCCCGAAAGAGTCTGGGATTGGGTTGGAAGTCGGCAAAATAGGTCTGATGTGCGCGTTCGGCACGTCCGGACACGCGATGACGTGTCCACTTCCAAAAGATGTGTCTCGTTATGACGAGTCGAACGCAACTGGTTTGAGGTCAATCGGAGTTAAACAGAAGATTTTGTTGAGGTTCGAAGGAAATAAGAATTAATTGAAAAAAACATAATTCCAGGTCAGCCGGGTCAGGCCGACCCAGATTCCTGGTCTGACCTGACAGGCTGACCCAGTTTCTGGTCTGGGTTGGTCCGAAATTTTTTTAAAAAAAGAGGGAAGGAATGGACCGGACCTGGCTGCCAGACCGGGCCGGATGGCCAGCGGACCGGACCAGAGCAGCAAGCCGGCCCAAAACCGAATTTAAATAATAATATAAAAAAAGAAATTTTGATATTTTAATTTCTGAAATGAATAAATAATAAATAATTAATTAAAATTAGTTTAAAATTCCAGAAAAATATATTTAATTATCAGAAAAATTCTAAATAAATTCCAGAAAATATAGAATGTTAAAGTTAAATTATTTCCACTTAATTTCTGAATTTTGATAAAATAAGTAATTAAAATAATTAGTAATAAATAGAATTAAATAAGGAAAAATTAGGAAAAATTAGTAGAAAATTCTAGAAAATTAATACGACCTAAGGAAAAATAAGGATGATGATAAATAACAACTTTTCAATATTCGTAAAATTTACTAAACCAAATATTGAGTGCCGGAGAAGGTGAGGATGGGCGTACGAGCCCCAGGCGACTTTGATGTTGAGTGCCGGAGTTGGTGAGGATGGCGTACGGGCCCCAGGCGACTTTGTTGTTGCATTCATGGCACGTGCATTTGCATTTGGAGTAGGTTGAGATGTACGGGTCTCAGACGCTCGAGTGGAGTGGATCATGGTATACGGGCCATAGGTACTCGGTTATGGTGGATCATGGTGTACGGGCCATGGGTACTCGGTTATGGTGGATCATGGTGTATGGGCCATGGATACTCGGTTATGGTGGATCATGGTGTACAGGCCATGGGTACTCGGTTATGGTGTATCGAGGTGTACGGACCATGCGCATCGGTTGGGGTGGATTGTGGTGTACGGGTCACGGACATCCGTCAGGGTGGATTGTAGTGTACGGGCTACAGGCATCCAGTCAAATCCCGGGATCATGCATTGTATATAGGTCTAGGGGTATATTGCATGACATGATTCTTGTTGCGTATGACACGTTGATTGAGCATGCATCACGTACTTGCGCATTTTTATGTGGAGTGCTTTACTTACCGCATTTACTTTATCTTATGCATGTTATCTTATATTTATGTGCTATGTGGCTATATCATTTCGGTATGTACGCTTTGTATTTGTTTGAGGCGGGCATCTACTAGGTTATTTCTGTCACTCACTCCTACTTCCCAAGTGAGCCGGATGAGGACTACGAGCGTATCTTCGTTGAGGACGGGAAGGACATAGTAGAGTGGGCTGGTTGATGCTGCATCTAGGATACGATGAGGCTCTGCATCTGACTGTTCTTAGTTATCTTTGGGGATTTTCAGACTTCTTTATTGTTTTATTGTCAGACTTTTTTTATTTAGTGATGTAATAACAATTATTCGAGTTTAATTTAAGTTATGATTTACGTTTCTGCGAAAAAAATTTCTACGTCATTTCTGACAAGTAATAGATTGATTCGACGCTTTGTATTCTTCTTAGCGAGATACGGCGGTGGCACTGTTTCCGAGGCTAGGGCTCGAGAACGGGGTGCTACAGTATCCTGTTGAGAGATTCGGATGGTGCGATTATTTCAGCTCTTACGACAAGGCTCCCCAATGGCCTTGCTGTTGGTCATGGTGAGCTCCTCACAGTTTCCATGGGGCTGCAACATGGCTACTCCTGCGTACAGATTTGGGAGCGACTCTTGACAGTTATCAACATGCTGAATGGTCCATGAAAGAGTTCAATCCACAAGCTTCTATAATCTCTAAATGTCATAGATTAGCTCCATCTTTAATCAATGCAATTTCTTGTTTGTTAAAAGAGATGGCAATAAACCAGCTCATCTACTAGCTACCTTAGGACTCAGTCATAATGGTCCGTCACGAGCTTGAACCTAACCTTTGCGAGTTTCCCAGACAACAATTGGACAGTGAACCTAATATTTTATGATGAGGCGAGCTTAGGCTTAATAATGCTCGACTCAAAAATCCCAATGGACAGACCTAGTTGTAACAATGCGCGTTTAACTCTTGTGGTGGTGGTTGTTGTTGTTATTATTTATTCAAAAATATTGTCTTAGTTTTACTTGATTATAATTAAGAATCAAACTATTTTGGCCATTATTTATATTTTTCATTTGTTTATTAATTAATCCAAACTATAAAAATCAATTAAGAGCTAATTGAAAAGAGTGTTATGAAAACTTTGAATGCTAACATGTTTCTAAATTTAGAAAGCTGATAATATTTTTGGAAGATTCTTGTGAAAAAGTAGTAAAACTAGCACTTTTTTAACCAATTTAATAAAAAAAAAAGTCAAATGATTATATTTTTTAAACAATATATATTGATATAATCATATTAAATTAGTTGCATAATGATTCAGGAACGGGGTAAGAGATCTTCATCTCAATGGAGGTTAATTGTTCTCTGGTTGCCTTTCGTTTCTCAATCTAACGGCTGCAAGTTATCCTCCCTAAGCCAACGGTTGTACAAATATCCACGGGAGTTTTTTCTTTTTCTTTTTTCAGAAAAATCAACGGGACGTAGGTTCCGAACGAAAGGACATTGCCAAGTGCAAGCGGCTTGTCTGGACGCAGGAAGCTAAGCATCATGTTTCCGTAACTAACCCCAAACAAAATTCTCATCTCTGTCAAGCTATTATACTAGCTTCTATGGATAGCACTAACTGGAGGAATGGTCAGGCATCGATTGTTCAGAGTCAATCCGGCTCCGGTGAACAGTCAACTCTCCCCTGGCTCCGGCGTTGCCCCGCTATGGACACCGATGATTGGAGAGCCCAGCTTCCGCCGGATTCTCGTCCTAGGATTGTCAACAGATGTATATCACTCTCTTGTTGATCTCGGTTTCCTTTTTCTTCTTTTGAATCGGTCTCCCGGAATGCCGCTGTTTCACCGCATGACAATTACCTTTACTCATGTGGTTTCTGTGCAATTTGCTTTTCCTTGGTGGAATTCGCCTGGCTTTATTATTATCTAACGGAGTTTATGAATGTTAAAATCTGACAGCATAAATCGTTTGGAAGTATTAGATTAATAATTTTATCGTTAATCATTTTTCGTGCTGCTGAGGAACTCAGCCTGGATTATGAAGATAAATTTCCTTAAGTATTATGATCGATGGTCTAGGTAGCAATGGCTCTTCTAAATTTGATCGTACTTTATTTATTCGGCGCTATATGGGGGGGTCCTTTTGACAGAAATTGTATGAAGATCTTGTAAACCTTAGGCACCGTCCCTTTATGCTATCCTAAAGAGTCTGGGCAACACCATCAAGAGTCTGGGTAACACCATCAAGATGCTTATGCTGGTAGAGTATTGAATAATTTTCACAGTCATTAGTGATGGACAGGAAGGTTAACCTGGCAGTCTTTCTTTCCTTATGATGTAATGCTTTGTCTGATCTTGCTTCTCTTGGATGTGTAGCTCCTCCAATATGGAACGGTTAATAGACACCTTACCACTAAAAGAAGCAGAATATTTTCCCAGTTTTAGTATTCAGAGTATGCACTGACAATGTTATTCGGGGATCTATTTGAGATAGAAGGAGCTTATGAATCCATCAGTTTTCCTCCTCCCTCCTTTTTGTTGCTCTTCTCTGAAGGAGATGTGTATGCTGCACCCCTATTTCACCTCCGTAATTATCATGTACAGCTTCACGAAATAGAAAATAGAAGTCTAACCTTAATATATCAAGGAAAGGAAAGATAATTGTAGAATTATTATTGCTGCATGTGCAGAATGGAGACTTTGAAGAAACATCTTCCTTTCTCTGGGCAAGAGGGACTACAAGAACTGAAGAAAATTGCTGTAAGATTTGAGGAGAAGATTTATTCTGCTGCGACAAGCCAGGTGTATGCTCGTTATGATCCCATTATCCTTGGACGTATCCATTCGCTGCATTCATAGCTCTTGCTATATGATTTAACTCTTATTTTATAGTTTTATAGCTTTATAGTTATTGCAGTTCTGTTGGTTTGTTCGTTAATTTTTTCTCTCCGTTTGTGGTTTATGTGCATTTGCAGTCTGATTACTTAAGAAAGATATCTTTGAAGATGCTATCTATGGAGAACAAGTCCCAAAGTCCAATGGGTAACTCTCTGCAAGCCAATGCTGCCAATGCTAGCAGAAATTCTCCTGACTTAGGTATTAACACAGAAACACGGTAGTTGCATTAATGCTCAACAGAAGCATGTTAGCTTGCATTATTTTGTCATTGAGGTCTAACATTAATTGATACGATCTTCTATCACTTTCATGATCTGGCTAATTTTGGCCTCTTTGCTTGGGACGCTGATCCAAACCTGGAATAGCCTCCCATAGCATGCAGTCACAAATGCACAACCAAGGACTTACAATGCCTATAGTTGGTGGCCAATCTCAAGGACGGCCGCAGCTCCAATCTCAGAACATACAGAACAATATTTCAACTGCTGGCATGCAAAATTCTGCTAGCTTGACAGCTGCACTTCCTGCTGTCAGCAATCTCACTCAGGCTAACATTGCAAATGCGGTGGGTCAGAGCTCCAACTTGCAAAGTATGCAAAATAATTCCAATGCTGCGCAAAATGCTGTAGGTAATTCTATTGGACAAGGCATTCCTTCAAATGTTTTTGCAAATTCTCAAAGACAGATGCAGGGAAGGCCACAGCAGGTTGTCCAACAGCAGCAACAGCAGCAGAGTAGCCAACATCTTCTTTATCAGCAGCAGCTCCAGCAGCAATTCATGAAGCAAAACTTCAATCAGGAGCTATAGCACAACCTATGATTCAGTCCCATGTGCAAAATCAGCAACAGCAGCCGCCGCCACAGCAGCAGCAAAACCTAATGCAACCAGGTCAGATACAAACTTCCCAAAAAACTGTTATGCAACCATCGGTAATGCAGTCCGCTTCTATATCCAACCTTCAGCAGAATCAGCAGTCAGCTGCTCTGCAAACTAGTCAACAAATGCTACAGCAGCACCAACCAATACTGAGGCAGCACCAACAACAGCCGCAACAGGTCTCACTTCTGCAATCACAACAAACATCAATGGCGCAACAGACAATGCTGCAAGCACCACAGCAGATGCCACAACAACAACTACTAATTGGACAAACGTCTAATGCGACTAATATTCAACAGAACCAGCTAATGGGACAGCAAAATAGCATTCCAGATCTGAAGCAACACCAACAGCATAGGCTGATTGGCCAGCATAATGCTGTTTCCAACTTACAGCAGCAGTTAATTGGTCAGCAGAACAGCCTCCCGAACATACATCAGCCTCAATTGGGTGGCCCTCCAGGTGGTGTTTCTGGGCTTCAGCAGCCTGCGATACTTGGGGCGCAATCTGTTGCTGGCTCTAGCATACAAAGTAATCAACATCCTGTCCACATGTTACAGCAAAAGGTTCCCGTTCAGCAGCAAATGCAGCAAAATATGACTTTGGTGCAAAACCAAACACAACATTCACAGCCACAGCCACAAGCATCTCAACAGCAAATGATGTCACAGATTCAATCACAAACAGGACAGTTGCAAAATTTACAGCAGCAACCAAATTCTCTGCAGCGTGACATGCAGCACAGGGTTCCAGCTTCAGCTGCCTTGCTTCAACAACAGAATGTGGCTGAACATCAGAAGCAATTCTTCCAGTCCCAGCGAGCCATGCCGGAGGCATCATCCAGTATGTAGTCTTGTTATACCAATCCTGTTAAAATTCATGCTAATTATTCTTTTTGTCTTACCTTTTTGAGGTACTTGGTTAAGTGGATAAGAAAAGAAACACCACAGCATGAATACCTGTAGCCTATGTAGGTAATGCTTTTCGTAAATAACGTGCATGTGTTAGTTGTATTATGAGAGACATCTGCCCCTGGAGGGAGGGAGAGAAAAATGGTAGTCTGTATATTTGAGGACTGAAGTCTGTCTTTTCATGTCTACCAGATAATTTCCTTGAGGGGTCCCCTATCCCTCGTTAACCAGCCAATATCTTGGTCAGAGCCAACATACGCCAAGTTTGAGTGCCCCCTTGAAGCAAGGACTCATTAAAACTTGTGCAGACGTTGACTAAACCATAGGATGGGGCTACTTACGGTAAACAAATAAAGTTATCCAAGAGCTGGTATATCAGAATCATATACTCTTCTTACTATGAAAAAGAATAAACAACGACTTCTCTGAAATTGTAAGCCACTGGTTTTTGTCCTATAATTTGGTAAAAGGAAAAGAAATAGAAAAGAACAGAAAAAAAAGGAAGATTGTAAGAAATGTCCATAAATTTGTATTTTGTGAAGTGTAATAGGAGAAGTGGTTGGGATGTCAGGAACATTAATGTAGTAACTAACAGATGACGTTAGTGTCATTCTCTCATACCTTATATATTTAAACAGGACTCGACATACGTTTCTACTACTTTTTCAAGAAGTGCATTACTAGCTTATGCTGTAAACGTAGGTGAACTTTGGAAGGCTTTATTCTAATGCCATTATATCTTCAAATGTTTTTTCACTTTTCAGTTTATTTTAACTATGTTCTTTTTGAAGCCTAACATTGTTTGGTGCCTTTGATTATTTGGATATCTTGTGTAGTGACATTTGAACTGACTTTGAAGATTGATAGTGTGATTGCATGTGAAGTATCAACATTCACATGTGAAATATTGTGCTTGCATGTGAAGATGCGTACGGATTTTGGTTGTTCTTGTCGATAGATGCCGAGGTTGTGGCTGAAAAGAGGAATATGAAATGGAAAAGTAAATAATTAAAGACAACTGTTGTGCAGAAATATGAACTTTTCAATTGAAGGAAACAAAATTAGGGCTACCATGAAATATGCATTGAAGAAAAGTGTTGGTAGAACATGAGGCATGCCCAAATATTAGTTGTTGCATGCATGGGGCGATTTCCAGTAGAAATGTGGATTTGATTGCCCCCTTATGGATTAGAGTTGGATTGTTGACTCCATTGTTGTAGATTCTGGTCATATTGTCTCCGTTACTCTAGTGCTTGATCCCTTTTAACATGTGACAAAACTTGAGGGACCAAATCTGTGTATTTTGATTCCTTAATGGTGTTTACACCAACCTCCTTTCTGATGTATAAATTTAGAATTTATTGAGTTGAAGAAGCCATGTGTCTTCTGAAAGGTGCAACAAAATGTACAGTGGATAGTAAGGGAAGAGAAACTTCTTTTACTAGAATGCTTCCAGTTCTCTCTAACACGCTTCACCACCCAAGATTAAAAACATCTCACCTAACCATCTTTAAAACATTTTGTCTTCTCTCAGCCCACACCACAAACCACCCTCCACCAATACCTTATTTCATCTCCTCCCCTCCTCACCACCACAACGGCTCTGTCACTGCCCACGCTCTGAACACTTACAGTAGCTTCTTCCCTTAATCAAATTCTGCCCTTCTTTTTCGCGAAAACACTAAAACCAAAATCCTAGTGCTTTTTAAGGTCACCTCATCGTCACGGGGAGTTGTCTTCCATCATGAGCTTTCAATTCGCGTTGGATTTTGTCTATTCTGCTTTCTTCTTACGCGATCTAAGCATGTATGACATAATTCTTGTCAAATCAGCATGGGCTACCTTGCTAAAGCCAGAGGAATCTACCGCTTTCTTTCTTCAAATTTGATGAAGACAAAGGGGTGAAATCTTTTTCAATTCCCCCGACAACTGTCGAACTGGGTAAACAAAAATAGAGCCTCTCTATTGTGGACCAAGTGATGGGTAATAACGCGTCCTTTACAAGTGTTAAAGATTTTGCAGAACTGTCGAACTGGGTAAACAAAAATAGAGCCTCTCTATTGTGGACCAAGTGATGGGTAATAACGCGTCCTTTACAAGTGTTAAAGATTTTGCAGAAGCAAGATGGAGCAGTAAGGTTCTTGTTGGAAACTTAAACATTTTAAAAGACCTTTTTGTTTTCAGATTTCAATCTGTTGAATCAAAGAAAGAAATTCTAGAAAGATCTCCCGTGGCATTTGGAAACAGAATCTTCTTTCTATGGCCTTGGGTACGTGACAGGCCTATCCAAAAGCTGAAATTAGACACTCTCCCTGTCTGGGTTCGTCTCTCTAAACTCAGATTATACTATTTCAATAGCGACAATCTGGGGAGATTAGGCAGTCTCATAGAAAAATATGCTTATGGACAGTCACTTCTGTCAAAACCAGAGTGGCTTTGCTAGAATATGCATTGAGATTTCAGTTAGAGAAAATCTCATAAATCAGGTAAAATTCAGAGATGAATATGGAAGGGATGTATATGAAGAGGTGATATATGAATGGATGCTCGAATGATGTACTAAATGTAAGTCCTGTGGTCACAATTGTGAAGAAAAATTGGAGAATATCCCTAAGGAAGTCAAAGAGATAACAGAAAAACTCAAATGAGTGTTCAAGAAGCTAGAGCCAAACCTGAGGTTGTTAACCCGTCTCATCTTGTCCAACTGAAGATTGAAGATGAAGATCAAACATGGGATAGACTCTATAGACAAGCCAACAGTGAGTTAGCAAGAAGCAAGTGGTTGTCAATGCTCCAAAGGTAAAGGCTCTTGCCCCCTGAGAAAATAGCTGAGAAAGTGGTTCTGAAAAATAAATTTGACCCTCTAGTGAAAGGATATGGTTATGATCCGGATGGTAACTCAGAGAAGAACTATCTTTTTCTGAATATAGAACTAAAGAACATAAGATTGAAAAAGATGGTAAGGGAAACTCCTCGGAGGATGTCTAGGAAAAAAAAGGAAAAGAAGGTGAACTCACAATTGGAAGAAAATCCAAACCAACAAATGGAAGTGCTTTCTATTGCAGGTTTTTCCCTTGGTCGGAAGCTTGCTAGGAGGAACCACAAAGATACAATAATTGGTTGTAGATAAGCTGAGGATGGAGGAGATGAAATGGACGTGAAACAAAGTTTGGAAGCGGCTGAAGCCATGCCAAAGAAGAATCAACGAGGTACAGTGAAAAATTCCTCTCATGGATTAGAAATGAAAATGATGTTGATATGGTGAAAATTGACTAAGAACAAGATGTTCATGTTCTCCCTATGAAGGGGATTGAGGTCAAAGAAAGCCCGATTCAGTGGTCAACTTAACAGAGGGTATTGACGCAAAGACTGCTAAACAATATAGTAGAGATAAGAGTAGAGGAAGGAGTCCATAACAATAGTTTTGGTCTCCCTTTTGATAGGATTTTGAATTGCTCATTTGAAGTAAGCTATGCTTATTGTTGATTTGAGAGCACACTGAGTAATTGCTTGTGACTCCGCATATTATAATGGCCACCTTTTAGTCATATTTTGATATCT
The DNA here is from genome assembly GCA_036186865.1 of Eustoma russellianum. Classification (NCBI taxonomy): domain Eukaryota; kingdom Viridiplantae; phylum Streptophyta; class Magnoliopsida; order Gentianales; family Gentianaceae; genus Eustoma; species Eustoma russellianum. The sequence continues at coordinate 20,141,559 of AP025043.1, read as the reverse complement.
ATAAAATTTAACTTACAAAAAAAAATGTGCATGGATGCACTTGATTAGGTAATACTCATAGGGATACACTATCTTGGGTAATACTCACTAGATGATTCGTTTGATTGTTAAGTGTATGTAGGATTTGATTATTATTATTATTATTATTATTATTATTATTATTATTATTATTATTATTATTATTATTATTATTATTATTATTATTATTATTATTATATTATTATTATTATTATTATTATTATTATTATTATTATTATTATTATTATTTTGAGCCATAGTCTAAATCCTACCCTTCTTGTATGTCTTCTAATACCAATATGCATGCCTTTAGAATGCCTCTTTTAAAAATATTATATCATATCAACTATGATTCCGACGTAAGTACGTAACATGTATAAATTACTCTCCTACTCCAACTAAAACTTTTAGATTATATGATAATTTAACGTTGTAGCGGAGTTGAAGATATAGGTGATTGAGTCGTGTTGTCCCCTTTATATAGTTGCCTTTACCTCTAGATGTTTGATGTTTTCACCATATATCCCTCAGTATTCCGAAACGCACCTTTGAATCCCCTTTATGGATTTAAGGGTAACAACCACTTTTCTACCCAAACTAGCTGAAAATTTCAAAAACTAAGAAAAAAAGGTTTTTATAAATTTCAAAAACTAAGAAAAAAAGGTTCTTATTTTTTTTTTCAAGTCTAACTAAATGACACCATACCCTTATATCTAAAACTTAAAAAAAGAAAATAATAAGTTGTCTTCCTCTTCGTATTCTCCTAATGTGTTCTTGATCATCTGAAACTTACTTCCACCTATTTTCACTCACCACCTTCAAAGACCCGTCTCAAGCAGTCCCAAACCACCCGCACCTTGCACAGATCTGCCTCCCAGTCGTCCCCACCTCCTCACTGGACCTGTTCTCACTCGCCCGTTAGCGTCTTTATCTTCTAAGATTATCCCTTTCTTCCGCTCACCACTATCTCCCCCTTCTTCAAGCCTATTGTCCCCCCTTCCCCCTCCCACGAATTTTTCCCTCATTCCACAATCGTTCACTTTAATTCAAATGTATATGTTAGACCGTAACACTTGTACAAACGCCTCTAGAGGAGGGAGGGGAGATGAATAGTGGTTAGCGGAAAGAGGCATTTTCTCCTCTTCTTTTTCCTTCCTCTTCCTCACCCTCTCAGTAGATTTTTTTTTCTTTCCAGTGTAATGACCGGCTGTGGTGTAATTGATGGGAAAAGGAAGGGGGTTTTCTAATATTTTAGTGAGTGTGTGAGAGTTATGAGAAGGGTAGTGGGGTTAATGGATATGATGAGGGTATAATGAGGGAGGTTATGGAAGGGAAAGAGTGGTGGGGTTTAATGTAAATAGTTTTTTTCCATTTTGCTTAACTGGTTGACAACTTTTTTTATATAATTATTATTATTTTTTTCATTTTTCCTGGGTGTAACATTTTGTCATTCTTCCTTCTTGGAAGATAACCGTACAAAAGCATTATATATATATATATGTGTGTGTGTGTGTGTGTGTGTGTGTAACAGAAATGCTCACAAACTCTATAATAGATTAAGGAGATTATTTTAAATCAGGATCATATCGGTCGACCTATGTCTCGTATTTTAGAGATTGGTGTATACTTCAATCAATCTATGTCTTTCAGATTGAGACATCGATGTTATACAACATGGTTCCAAGTTTGATTTAGTTGACATTGATCGATCCAAGTGGGGTATAATGTGCACATTGATCGATCTATTCTCTATGAGTTTGAGAGATCAATGTATTATGCATATCAATGGATTTATGTCTATTTTGATAGACTTATGCTAAATCGATCGATCCATGTATTGTAACCTGAGAGATCGATGTTATTTCTTTATTTATTTAACCCTTTGTTATTTATAATATATGAAATAACTTTTTAATTCTTTTAAAAAATCTTCTGATACTCCATCAACATTTTGTATTTCGATTAAACCATACTTTTTAAATCATTCAAATATATACACAATTTTATATTTCGATGAAACCATACTTTTTAAATCATTCAAAGATATACACAACATTATGGTCTCACACATATATACAGATTTGAAATGTTGTTTAACATGGTTCAATGATAAAGTAAGAACGGCCGATAGTCTCTCGTAATCCATAATGAAGATTACATCTGCGATTTTTGTTTCGAAACAATCAGGCAATGGGTTTGACCAATTTCGAATGCATTAATCGAATTTGTGGTGTCATTTTCTTTTCTACTTTTAAATTCTTTTATTTGTTGTGAGTCAGATTATGTTGATAAAATGGGCGGGTTTGGGCTACATTCGGATTTGGTTTCAAAGTCCTTAGATTTTTAGGGTGGAGGAAGTGGTGTTGGTGGAGGAGGGGAGGAAAGGTGGTGGAGGAAGGGGCAGACAGCAGTGGTGGTGTATTTAGAGGAGAGGAGCGGCCTAGTGCGGGAGCAAGGGGAGGGGTGGTGGTGATTTTGGACGTAAGGAAGAAGATGATGTATATGTTTTTTTTTTTTAAATTTGTAAACTAAGGATAACGTTTTCAATTCAATACGGAATCTTATAAAAATAATTTAAAATTGAAGTTACATATATAAAATTTAAGTTAAAATAAGGAAAAAAAAGAAATATTATTTGACTTATATATATAAAACTTTTAACTTAAAAAAGAACATGGTAAAATAATTGTTTTAAGTATTTTAATCCTGCATATGTATCAATCTCCGTTAGTTTGGATGGGAAAGTGACCTTTTACCCTTAAGTCCATACTTATGCGTGGTTCAGACGCGTTTTCAGACCTTGAGGGATATTTGACGAAAATGTCAAACATCATAGGTAAAGGTAATTATTCCTTATGAAAATGATTTCTGCCGCTAATGGTTGATCATTTTTTTTTCTGTAAGTTACATTTCATATATAAGCCGAAAGATTGGCACATTTACAGAGATGTTGCTTATTTATACAAGAGCAACATTTTGCTTGGTTCGTACAAAATATATGTAGCTCATAATATACTATTCGACATATGGTGCCAACCTTCATAAAAAGTTGTCCAAAAGTGACAACATAATACCAACTTACTCCAAGCAAGCCCGGGTTATAATCTATTTAATTGCAAACCTGTGCAAAATAGTTGCCAAAGAGACCGCGTGGAGGTAGAGGGCCCACGGGTCAACAAAAAGCATAGCTTGTTCGAATTAAATATGGCTTACAATCGCGAAACAGCAAAACAACAAAATCCAATAATAAAGCTACCCTAAGGAGTAGGAATTCCCTAGAACCATAAGATGCTTATCTTACGGGCGAGAAATTTTTTTGGAAAGAAAGTAGTAGGAAGCATTGTTTCCCATTACTTGGAGAGCCTCTTTGGTCGGTCTTAAGAACGTTGGTTTTAAGGATGAGTGATTGCCCTTCTCCGACCCTTACTGCCCAACCTGAGAGCGGACAACTAATGAGTTCCACTGATTGAATAGGGTTCTATGGTCGGTCCGTGGCCTCTGGATGCCGAAGGCGTCCTTGGGGTGATCTCGTAGTTCCTAATGGGTGGAGATGATGGGGTAGGTCCATGGATTTTCCTTCCTTTTTCCACATTTCGACTACTTGGCTTACTATGGAGGTGTTCCATTTTTGCTTGTCTTCCACTATCTCAGCAGGGTTATGGGAAATGATTTCTTGCCTTTGTTGACATCAATCTGAGCTGATGTGAGAGTCGTTATTTTTAGAGCGAAATCCGGTTTCAACAGATGCCCATACAGATTTTGCACGAACTCCAAATTGCGTGCTGTAGATCATAGATAAATCACAACGATCTTGCTATTTCACAAAAAAAAGTGGATTTCAAAGTTCTCCGACTGCTTTTCCAGAGGCCGAAGAGGCCTTGAAAGCCAGAGAAGGCAACGAAGGTGAAGATTCATATGGTTTCTAAGAGATGAGGTGAAGAAATGAAGAAATTGAGGAAGAAGCTTAGAAAGGAGTAGAGGAGAGCGGAGAGAAGGAAGAAAGAGGTGGAGAAAGAAAGAAGTGAAGAAGAAATATATCAGTTATCAGTAGGAAATTGTTGTTGTTGGTGGCCTGTGGTGGAGAGGAGTAAAGAGAATGCGTGGATTGGTTTCAAGCATTGCCTGAGGGGAGAGATGTTTTTTTTTCAGTTGAACCTGAGGGGAGAGATCTTAGAGAGAACGCAGAGGAAATTTTAAGAGAGAGAAAGACCGGTGATGCAGATACAAGTTATTCATCTGTATACTTGACCAATGTTGATCCTATTGTGCATGTTTGCAATTCCAAAGGGGCTTGTTGAATATACAAATGTTAATATGGATAGTATAGTATAACATGTATGTTGGTTACTTAATGTACTTAACATTGCGCACTCTAGTTCAGTGTTGTCTGTAGCGCGCCTGTAGCGTGCTTGTAGCACAAGATCAATCGCTATAAGGTCATGTATCGCAGCAGCTCCTGGAAGCGCGGTCGAGGCGCACGTAGCGCACATAGCGTGGGCTTCAGTAATTTCAGTTTTTTTTTTAAAAAAAAATAGTAATTTCAGTTATTAAATTAAAAGAAAAGAAAAACTAAATAATAAAGCCTAAGCTACAATCCCATCAAGTTGCGTGTTTGATGATGGTTCATTATTGAGATGGAGCGCGGTTAGTAAGGCTGCCGATGTTCAAGATCCTATTTATGGCACTGGATACACCAAAGTTGCTAGGGGGTGAAGGTTCAAGTTTGGTAAATGCAAGGTTCTCGTGTGCTTGTAGATGAAGAAGAAGAAGAAATTGATCTTCTAGCTTCAGATGGAGAAGATAATAGGATGAAGAAAATGAAGGTTTTGTGTTTGATGATTCGGAATTATTTTAGTTTTAGCTATGTTGGAAGTTTGACCAATTTGAACAATTGTTTTTATGTTCTATCTATGTTTTAATTATATCTATGCTTAAACTTTTTGAACAATTATGAAATTTTATATTATTTTTATAGTTGTTACCTAATATTTTAGTTTATTAGTTGTCTATTCGCCTCTGATGCGTGTAGCGCGCACTACGACGCTATGCAGTACGCGCTACAAAAATTTGGCCGTCGCGCTATGGTGCGTCTTGCGCTATCGACAACACTGCTCTAGCTTAGAGGAAAATGTATGTTGCATACAATTAGAAAATACTTTACTGATGACAAAATAATATTTGAGATAACTAGCATGTTTGAGGCACCTTTACAGAGGGTCTTAATTTTATTTGTAGGTATGACTATAGTTATATGCGCTGTACATTTGTATTTCGCATGTTAAATTTGGCTTCTATTAGACCTTGTTATTAGTTCACCCATTCGCTTATAGATGCTAGCCAACGTTCCATATACTGCTTGAATTCTCATGAGCACATGCAAAGGATACATGTTAGTTTTGGAGTCTTGCCTTTGTAGAAATAGGAAAAGAAAAAAAAATATTGCGTTTAATTTTTGTGCCAGTATCATAGGGAGATTTCACTTAAGCTCATGCAGTTGTTTGTAAGAGATCCTTGAGTATTGTGCCAGCATCATAGAGAGATTTATCTTAAGTTCATGCAGTTGTTTGTAAGAGATGCTTTTGGAATTTTAAGTATATACTTATTTGCTTCTTCAAAATGCTGTCTAGCGTCTTTAGACTCTACAGCTCAAACGGGAAATGCTGGTGGGGGTGATTGGCAGGAGGAGGTCTATCAAAAGGTATGTCTTGTGTTCCCCTTGAATACAAAAGATTGGAAGAAAAAGTATATAAGTTAGTTTGGCGGATGACAGTTCATCTCTAATCATGTCATACCTTTCTTTGAGGTGAAAACTGACGGTACATAATTTACAGATCAAATCAATGAAGGAGATGTATTTTCTTGAATTGAATGAAATGTACGTGAAGATTGCCACAAAATTGCAACAGGTTAGTGAGTGTTTGCATCAGAAGTATCTTCCTTCACCTCGTGGTGCAATGAATTCCTTCGGTCTGATTTGCTTTTCTGTTGTGTGGGGGACTTCGTGCGTTCTGTAGGATTAAAGGGTTAAGCTGAAGTGTGCACAAAGTTAGAGTAAAAATTATCAATTGGAACACTTCTATTAGAGGAAATCGATTGAAATATGTTGTCTGCTGGTTTACGATTAGGTTTTGCAGCTAGTATGTGTTAATGTTGACCTCCTGTACTTGTGGCAAATTTATAAATTTTGGTACTTGTGGGGGTTTTTGATGGGGGTGATTTTGAGGAAAAAATTGGAAAACCGGGTGAAACAGTGAGTGTTACTCCATACTTTTGCGCCTTCTAGAAATCGCTGACTTGTTAAATGTGTTCCTATTGTTTTGCAGCATGATGCTCTTCCACAACCACCAAAAAATGAGCAGTTTGAGAAGCTTAAGTTTTTTAAGGTTATGTTGGAGCGCCTTGTGCAATTTTTACGACTTAACAAGAATGACATCCTGATTGTCCACAAGGACAGATTGGGATCCGTTGAGAAACAGATCATTAACATTCTCAATAATAATAGACCTCGTAAGACTGTTCCTTTGCAACAAGGACCACTTTCCCAGCCTCATATGCCTGGCATGCAGCACTCTCAGCCTCAATCACAAATTTCTCAGATCCATGAAAATCAAATTACCTCACATATGCAACCAATGAACCCACAGTCTTCCACGACAACGATGGCACAGCCTAATTTAAGTACTCTTCAGCAAAATACACTGTCGTCTGTGCAATCTATTTCAAATACACACCAGAATATGATCCAGTCTCATCAGCCTGCTTCCAACTTGGAATTGGGACAGAGCGGTTCTCTAAATTCTCTTCAGCAAGTGGGTATCCATTCTCTGCAGCAGAATCCCCTTAATGGTCCCCAAACTGTAAATATGGGCTCTTTAGCATCACAAACTGGAGTAAATACTCTACAGCCAAACCTTAACTCTTTGCAGACAGGTTCCACTATGCTTCAGAACCAGCACCTCAAGCAACAGGAACAGCAGATGCTACATAGTCAGCAATTGAAGCAAATTCACCAGAGGCAGATGCAACAGCAATTTTTGCAGAGACAGCAGCTAATCCAACAACAGCAGCAGCAGCAGCAACCGCAACAGCAGCAGCAGCAGCAACAAATGAAGCAGCAATTGACTGCACAATTACCAGGACATGCAATGTCACCGTTGCATCAGATGACTGATTCTGGTGACCTGAAAATGAGACAACAAGTGGGTGTTAAGTCCGGAGTTCTCCAGCAGCATCCGTCAACTAACCAACGGAATGCATATTCTCAGCAGCAAGTTAAGCCTGGAACTCCATTTTCATCATCACAGGTCCTTCAGCAGCCTTCCCCACAGATTGATCAGCAGAATCTAGGGTCTTTAACTAAAACTGGAACACCATTGCACTCTGCAAACTCACCCTTTATAGTCCCATCACCTTCAACTCCTTTAGCTCCATCCCCTATGCCTGGTGACTCAGAAAAAGTGAATTCAGGTGTTTCGTCTCTCCCCAACGCCAATATTGGACATCTCCAAACCACTAATGCGGCAGGATCAGCCCAGTCCCTTGCTATTGGGACTCCTGGAATATCGGCTTCACCTTTACTCGCAGAATTTACCAGTCTGGATGGAGCACATGCAAATGCGTCAACAGCTGTTTCTGGAAGATCAAATACTATAGAACAGCCTATAGATAGATTAATTAAAGTGGTCAGTTTATTTCTGTTTTTGCCAGTTTGGTTGCAAATTATTTTTGGCCTATTCTTCAATGCTCTCTCATTTGGAAGCAAGAGCTAATAGTTGTGATTATCAGGTTAAATCAGCATCCCACAGAGCACTGAATGCTTCAGTGAGTGATATCAGCTCAGTTGTGAGTATGATTGATAGAATAGCTGGATCTGCACCTGGAAATGGATCAAGAGCTGCTGTTGGAGAAGATTTAGTTGCCATGACCAAGTGTCGTCTAAAAGCTAGAAACTTTTTTGCTCAGGATGGATCTCACGTGACTAAAAAACTCAGGCGTTCCACTAGTGCGATGCCTTCAAATGTTGTTTCATTTCCTGGGAGTATGAGTGACGGTGTCAGGCAGTTAGCTGGATCTGATGCATTTGAATTGGAGTCTACAGCTACTTCGTGCCTTAGAAGACCTTTGGTTGAGGTATTGTTGCCATTTGCAGATAAAAATGAATGCATTCATTTGATGCTGGTGGTAGTTCCTTTCTTTTTTTTGATCAAGGAAGTGAATAGGAAAGGCACCTGTCCTTGCGTTTACAAGTGCTTGATCTTGTGATTTACTGAGATCTGGAATTGAGTGTTCCACTCTGTTCTTTGCCAGCATGCCTGGACCAAGTACTCCTTAGTGCCTAGCTCCATGAACACTTTAAAGTAAAGACCTTTTTTTTTTATCTCTGTTAAATTCAAACTTAAAAGCTAAGAGTTTCTTTTATCCAGCCTTAATACTGTACAGTGGTTCTTTAAATACTGAAGGCCGGCTGAGAAAATGTTCCCTCTTGGCAAAGTAGATGTGATCTAGCCATGGCAATATACAAAGTCAGCAAAATGAAGTATTTTCCTGACCTATCTAGTCTTTTCTTCTTCCTTCTTATATCTCAACTTTGTAGTTTGTACATGCTTTTCCACCTTTGTTTTGTGCCGTTCATTTTTGTTTATTTGTTTCTGCTTCTCTCTCCTCTTCCTCTTGCATGTTTTGGTTTCGGATGTCATTTCTCTTGCTTGGAATGCCATATCATATATGTAGCATTGTGGTGATTGCATTGCATAAATAATACAAGAGAAATTTTTGTCTAAGGCTATGTTTTTTGATTCACTGCCTTTTCTGAAACGCTCCTAGTAATTAACACCTGAAATTGTTGCCTGCTTTATTTACTACCAGGCATTTCTATGTATTCATTTGTCAATGCCATTGAAGAAGTGGTTCTAGTCTTTTGCTAAAAGCCCAGCTTCTTCTTTTAAGATGATGACACCAGATTTTTGCAGGCTAACCATGCCCTTGTGGACGAGATACGGGAGATAAATCGAAGGCTCATAGATACTGTGGTGGATATTAGTGATGAAGATGCTGATTCAACTTCAGTAGCTGCTGCTGCTGAAGGTGGTGAAGGGACAGTCGTGAAGTGTTCTTTTACTGCTGTTGCTCTCAGCCCAAACTTGAAATCACAGTATGCTTCGGCACAAATGGTGAGCGTTGTTTTTGCAATAAAAGAGCTAGTGTGCTGTGATGGTTTTGGAAATTTTTTCTTTCCTGTAACTGATTGTTTCTGCCGTTACTTATGAACAGTCACCAATTCAGCCTTTGAGATTGCTCATTCCTGGCAATTATCCGAATTGCTCACCTATACTTTTGGATAAGTTTCCAGTTGAGGTCAGGTGAGTGAATCAGAATTTTCTGCACGAAGCTCAGGCTCCTTTGCAGTGTTTGTTATTGGCTTTCTGTCATTTAGACCAACATTTTCACTGAATGCATTTCTCAGAAATAAGCGACGATTCCTGTATGCAGTCTCTTTCCACATCCTAGATTTCAGTTTTAGTTTTCTAAGCGCAGTAGGGCTGATCGCAATGGACCTGCTAATGTAAATCCTGAAAATTATGGTTTTTCATGTTCATTTAAGTTGAATGTGATAATTGTGAAACTTTATTAAAAATCACCTCTTTCCTCTGGTGAAAACTTGGCAATTATCCAAGACTTTCAACTGAACGTCCCCTTCCCCCCTTTCAATCGAATCTCTCGTCATTGGGTCACTAGCCTAATTCTGACTGGGCTTCAATAATTGCCAAAGTTGGTTGAATAGCTATAACTGGTATTCTTATGTTTCCAAGATTCAAAAACTTGAGCCTATCACTAAAACTGTTATGTCCTTTGAAGATTTTTAACTGGCCAAGTGTTTCACACCTGAGTTCAAAGCTAGAATTTGTCTTAAAACTCAAAGTTTTGGTTCATTGTACAAGTCTTTCTTCTGATGCTCTTTGCATAAATGCCTGGTTATTTAGTGGTTAAAAGCTTTCTATGGTTGCCATCTTTTCCTGCATGGTAGATTTCCCTCTTGCGTTATTGGCTGGATGTTACAGAATATAATGAACTTGTATGTTTATACAGCAAAGAGTATCAAGATCTGTCAATGAAGACCAAGTCAAGGTTCAGCATCTCTCTGAGGAGTCTTTCACAGCCATTGTCTCTTGGGGAAATGGCAAAGACTTGGGATTATTGTGCACATGTGGTCATTTCAGAGTATGCACAGCAAAGTGGGGGAGGGAGCTTTAGCTCTAATTATGGAACGTGGGAGAATTGCGTAAGTGCGTCCTGATGGATTCTTAAGGCACACATGAATTGGATTAAGATGGGAGAAGCCATTTATGACCCAAGTTTATTTAAGCTGTTACTCTATCAGCAAGCTATTGTTTATATTATCAAGGCATTCGAAGCTGTTGTCTGTAGATTGAGTGGAATGTTGTAGTTGTCTTGGTCGATTTACAGTCTTACTAACTGTTTTCAGTGTGCTAAGCTTTGGAAAAATTGTATCTTCTTTTGAAATGTCTCATTTATGGTCTGTAGTATTCGACATGTTCCTCGGCAAAAGTCACTATGTTGTATTGATGTTGTACCCGAAGTTCTATATGCAGAAATTTGCTCAAGTTTTGATTAGTCTGAGTCCATCTTTGTATCCAAAAACAGACCACAGAAATGCAGAAGGCAAGTGAAAATGCAAAACCAAGGAAAACAAGGGGAAAAGAGTCATCAAAAATCACTTTCAGAAGAAAAAGCAAAAAGTCATGGTGCTCTTGCTAGGCAGGGTGGAACTTGCAAAGAACCTAGCACTGTTGTTACTGTTATTCTAAGCTTTTTAAAAGGCAAACAGATAAACCTGAATAAACTTGGGCCGGGTAAGTGAGAAGAAATATTTCGAAGAAGACGTGTAATTTTCGTTGAGATATTCATCAAGAGTAGTTACAGGAGAGATAAAGAGTTATTACAATATAACCTAATTCATTGTAACAAATAAACATGCATAGGAATCCTAATATGACATGAGTTTCGTTAATGTTAACCCTTTACACACCCCTTGAAAGTTGAAGCCGGGTTTAGGACATAAGGGAAGCTTGGAACTGTGCTAATGAAACAAAGGGGATGATAGATTACTCTTTAACATCTGCAACTTGAACCCTAGTAGAAACGAACCGAGCATGAATTTTGCTCGCTTACAAAATGGAAAACCAGCTACATATGCTTGGTGCGAGCATGAAACAGAGAACTAGAAGACATGTAGTTATGATACCACAATGCCCTAATGAGTATGAAGAACATTACGTCCGCTCAAAAGAGATTTCAACCAAATAAGCTCCAAGGTAGCATTATCTATAACCTTATGTTCACTTTCTGTTGATGATCTTGCCATCGTAGGTTGCTTTATCGAACCCTAAAAAATCGTTTTTTTCTTCTTCCAAAGATAGACAGTGAAACCATTAGTAGACCTTCGATCATCAATACAACCACCCCAATCATTGGTTTATTCTCATTTTATATTACTTTATTATGGTTGTATAGATACAAAAATAATTTAATGCTTCTTATAGAAAATAGGCGTAGACACGGCTATAAAATTTATTTGCTGAGCAAATGTGACGTTTCTATAGAAAATATACATGGACACAACCGCATCTAGATGGATTACTTGCTGGGACAATTATGTTTTTATCGCTCATACTTACCTTATCACATTACAGATAACAGGGATGTTGATCCACTACCTCTAGAGGACGTACCCCGACTAGAGCATCCGTGAGCTGAGATGTATGCCGGAGCTATGTACCAGATATTTTGGATTTTGATCATGATGTACTTAGATTATTGGAGACATTATACATTATGACTTGTACGCATTTTGGATGATTTGTATTATTATGCTTGTCATAGGTATCTTTATTTTGCTTCCGCTATCTCGATTTACGATTCATGTCGACATGCATGTGTATAGTATCGACGCCTTGTACATCTCGTAGTAGAGTACGGTGATTGCATCGTGCCGAAACCCTAGTTCTGAACAGGGCGCTACAGGTGGTATCATAGCCTAAAGCTCTAGATCCACGGCGGAAACAGTAAAATAAACAATTAGAATTCAAGTGATGATCTTAGAACTTAAGTGATTATTTTAGACCGAGAGTTCAGCCTTGGATTAAGCTAACTAGAATGGTTAGGGTTAACGGATAAAATGACTTTACCTTATTTAAGCAATCAACAAAAATATCGAAACCCCTAAATTAAAAAGTATTATGTAAAGAATATGAAGAGTAAAGTGATGAAATAGGTTATCTGATGAACTGTTGAATTTATTTTAATGTTTTCGATAGGATGTCGTCATGTCACATAGGGAGATCACGCGGTGGTAGACCTGTACAGTTACCTCCTCCTCCTCCACCGCCACACGTACCTCCACCAGCGAAGTCGGTACCACCATTTGCTGATCCTATACCTCCACCTCAACAGTAGCAGTATCAATAGGATTTCCATCAGGTTGTACTTCAGGCTCTAGTACAGATTGGTCAGGCCGTATGGAATAACGGTCATGATAACCATGCTGCACCGCCACTCCTGCAGCAGGGTACTTGTTTCTTTTATAGGGAGCTGAAGAGGGCCCGAGTGTCTAACTTCAAGGGCGGATCAGATCCGGATGCAATTGAGAAATGGCTGAATGAGGTACATAATAATTTCAATCTGATTCAGGTACCTGACAAGATAAAAGCTCAAGTGATCAGACCTTTTCTGATTGGCGAGGCTGGTAGTTGTGGAATATGAGTCTCCAACATCTGCCCGCACCTGTTACTTAGGCACGATTTCTGATGGAGTTCTGTAAGTTCTACATTCCATCCTCTGTTACTATATAGAAGATAGGAATGTTCGAGTCTTTGGTGTAGGCTTCTGGCATAACAGTGGCGGAGTACGCCAACTAGTTTACTGCTTTAGGGAGATATGTCCCAGCTATCATGGGTGACGAACAGCTCAAAATGATTAAGTCTGAGAGGGGTTTACATTCTCGTATCTGCACTAGGATCATGAATGCAAATCCAAAGGATTTTTGTGAGCTACTAGATGCATGCTATCGCAAGAGCGCGATATTCTGAGGAGAGACGCAGAGATGAAGGGCAAGAGGCCACTCGATATAGGAGGTGATCGGTCTGGATAGTGGACCAAGAGGCAGAGGGGATTCAGGGGTAGACCTCAGCCGCGACAGCAGCCCCAGCAGCCACTGCAGTTTTAGCAGGCCCTACAGGCACAGTTTCAGCTTCCTCAGCCGCTGCAGCAGTACAGGGTTGGACCTTAGCCCGATATTCCTAGATGCCCTACTTGTCAGAAGTTGTACGCCGGAGTATGCCGTTTGGAGACTATTGCATGATTTAATTGTGGGAGGATGGGTCATATGGTGAAGGATTGTCTAATGTCAAGGAATAGATAACAAGGAAATGTGCACCAGAAGAGGGATCGCCCATAGGCCAATGCCGGGTTCATGAGATGGCAAATGCATAAGTCCTTGATGAGCCAAATGTAGTGACAGATATATTTAATTAAGCAATTTTAGTGCTATTTTGCTAGACGTCTTAGAATTGCTAAGTTAAAGGATATATGATTAAGCAATGACAATGGAATCTGAATTCCTAACAGTAATATCGATATAACCTCTAAGTTTCGAGGACAAAACTTTTTATAAGGGGGAGAATGTTACGACCCGTATTTCCGGGTAGATAAAGAAAGATAATATAAAAAAACCAAAATACGATGTCGATAGAATTTCGGTAGAATTTAAACTTTTGGAATCAGGGTTAATAAGACATCGATAGTATGTATCGGGGTTAGAAATGCTCGGAAAAATAACTGAATAATAAGATAACCAATATATCAATATGCAACCAGATCCGTTAATGAAACGTTATGATTTTGTCACAAGAATTAAAACAATACGAATACGTAACAACTTAAATATTAGGATAAATTAAACCAAAATGAAATACATGGCACAAGAAATTAGAGCCACTTAAATAAAAGAAAAAAGAAAGTAGGACATGGTAATTAACTTGGAAGAAAAGAAAAAGGAAAATGAATATATACATATATGTATTTAAATATAGCGCCAACTTAGGGTAAGAAGAAGAAGAGAAATTGTGGTTAAGAAAATACCCTCAACAAAGTACCAAGTGGACAAAATTGTGTATAAACCAACGATAGTATTTTGTCCTATTCTACTCACTCCGACTACATGTTGGCAGGCCCTTAAGCAAGGAAGAATACAATATTTTGTCTTGCTCCAAGCAATCATAAGATATACCAAAAAGCCTTCCAACCCCTTACACATTCTTACATCTTCTTACACTCTTCAATCAAGCTCCAACCACTCATTCCCCCACTCTATATGACCGGCCAACACAAGGCAAGAGAAATGGGAAGACTTTCTTTTCTTTCAACCTTTCTTCACTCAATTGTCTTACAAGACAATTAACCACCCTTCCATCTTTGCCCATCAACTTTTGAATCTCATCACGAATTCTTCCTTATGACTCCAAGCTACTCCAATCGTCCCCTACTCCTTATAGGAAGACAAGTCTTCTTTTATTCACACTTTCACACTTAGCAAAATTCTCATCTTCCTAAAACACTCTCTTTCTTTCTTCAAGCAAGGACAAAGTCCTACAAGACTTATTTTTTCTTCTTTGGCCGAGGCTACCTAGGGCTACAACAAGAAGAAGTTTTCCTCTATTCATCTCATCCTTCCAGTCAAATATTAGCTACTACATCCTGTCTATTCTTAGCATCAAAACCGTGGATTTAGAGGAGGTTAAAGAGCAAGAGAAAGCAAGGTAAGGGCACCATCTAAGCTATGTTAATCTTCTTCCATTCATCCATTTTCATGGTTGTTCACTAACGTTTCTTTTCTTGGTCCAAAACCGTGGGCAGCAAGGCTTAAAAGAGAAGGTATTTTCCTTCAAGCCTAGTGAAGAACTTTTCACTTTTCTTCTAAGGTTACGTGAAAAAGACAAGTATTCTTTCTAGATCCTTTATTATTTTCTAAATATCTAAGTATTTATGTTCATACAAAATTGGATCATTTATGATATATTGTAGCGCCCCATCCGAAACTAGGGTTCCGGCTCGGTGCACCCATCGTACTCTGCTATGAGAAGTACAAGGCGTCGATACATACATGCGCATGTTGTCATGAAACATGAATCGAAATAGCAGAAACGACATAAAAGCAAACATACGACTCGTCATAATAATACAAGTCCCAAATATCTGATGTCCAAATGATACAATACAAAATAAGCATCGGTCTCCAAAACTAAGTCCCGGCGTACGTCTCCCTCAAGGATAGTCTAGGTGAGGCTCACCGTCTATGTACTCAATCTCAGGAACATTGTCCCCTGTAAGTGATTTAAGGCAAATATGAGCGATAAACAACATAATCGCCCAGCAAGTAGTCCTACTAGATACGTCATATGGATCATGCATGGGAAGACAGGGTAACAAATAATGATATCATAAAAATGAACATAATAAAGCGTGTCTCCATTGACAGATAAAGTAACATCATACAAGTATAAAACGAAACATAAAGAATTCATATCATATTGTAAGAATCATAACTTTCTACATAAGTCCATCACTAACATACATGTCTATTCTTACATTCTAATCCATGTTTTAATCTAAAGTCACAACTTACAACCATTGCAACTACTACCTTGATCAACTTAAGTACATAATACACTTGAGGATATTCTAACCATAGCCTAAGGGTACATGCATAAATGTGAGGCATAAACATAGTTTCCCATAATCATAATATGCCATTTTCATAAACATAAGGACATAACATATTCATAATCGGCTATACCACTTTCATGAGAATAATAATGCACGCATACCGACTGATTCCCCATCTAGTACATGTGCAACAGAACGTAATAACCATATGTACATGTACTAACGGTGACACGTTATGACGGAGAACCCGTGTCCCAGACCTGGTGTTACACTCAGTCATAACGTAATCATATGCACCTGACATCTACCACCTTAGTACCAATGTCACACTAGCGAAACATAGCATGATTGTAATCATAACATAACATATCGGGTGTTGATGGAATCAATCGTCTCGCGTTTATTATTTGCTTTCGTGTATGTTCTTTTAAAACATGTGATGGAATAAAATATTTTTTCAAAAATCTTTATTTCATATAAGATTGAATTCGGCCTAATGAAGGTTAATTTGGTCATTTACAACTTATCATCAAACATCACTTACTTAGTTACATTCTACATTTCATAACTTAAGAAAATACCGGTTTTACCCCTAACTAAATTCCCATCGGGCCCATGACCCTAAACAGCCCCCTTTTTGGTAATTTTCACCCAATATCACTTCTTTAATTTGTATTTTCCATATACTATTCATATTTCAATACTTCGGTGATTAAAGCACTTAATTCCTAATTTCTTGAACATGTCACCTAAAATAGATAACTTATGCTATACTTTAGTCATTATTATACATTATACATATAAATGAACATAACATGTAAATTAAATCATTTTGGTCATTTACTCGGCCTTAGGTCGTATATATATATATATATATATATATATATATATATAATACAATTATATGACAAGTGACAGCGCGTAAGGATGAACGGGGGAGTGATTTCCCATCAATGTAGCGTTATCAAATATTTGTTGCTTTGGTCTGTCAAGACTGAAGCAACGACGGTATGTGTCATCTACACTTTCATTTCTACTGCGATTACATTTCATTCATTGTTTATGGTCATCATAATGTTTTTCTCTTGCAAAATCAGTGGCACTGAGGCAATCCTCACATCGACGGCAAACAAGGGCTTTTTGTTATCGCAAATATCAATATCCAGATGAACAGCTGGATCTCTTACAGCATAGCAAATCGGTCGCCTATAGCTATCTTCAAATGGTGGCATTTAGATGGCGACTATTTTGTTCGTTAGTTAGCTTGTTGATTTCACGCTTATTACGTTTTAGATATGTATTTCTCTTTTTGCATTGCTTAGTTTGAGAGAGTCTCCCACCTTAGCTTGGATATTTGATGTAACCACGGTATTCCTCCACCATAAGTGAGTGCTTATACATTAATAAAATATCCGGACGGTACACCCGTCCTTCACCTAAAAAAATAAACAAATAAATAATACAATTATATGTATATATAATTTATATTAAGTAATTTATATCTTTGGATACTGACTTGCCTGTTGATGCTTCAACGGAAGACTTACAAAATGTCCCAGATGACGTAGTTCGGCGCATGCAGTTAATCCCTCCATCACCAGATGAGGAGGTCTTGATATCAAGATTGTAGGAACCTGCTAAGGATGCCGAATTTATACCTGTCGTTTCTCGTCGGAAACGTCGTGCCAGGAAAGATCTACCCCCTTTGCCACCATCTACTATATTGACGCGTAGTGCTTCGCACGTCTTGCAGGGAAGTGACTCTATTCTTTCTCAATGAATGCATTAATATGGAATATGAGAGGCATGCGTGCCTCTCTACCTAGGTTGCATCATTTGATACGTGAACATCGTTTACATTTACTTGCGCTTATTGAACCAAAACATCCTCCCTCACATATTGATGGATTTGGTTTGGGCCTTGGTTTTTCACGTTGTTATTCTTCTCAGTCGGAACGTATTTGGTTTTTCTGGTGTGATTTAGAGTTTCAACTGCTTGCTACGCAGGATCAAGATCAAGTGATTCATTTCACTTTGCTGTTTCGTCCGCTTCAATTAACCTTTGTTTTGTTGGTCGTATATGCTAAGCACACATCTGTTTTGCGTCGTTCTCTATGGAAATCTTTATGTGACTTCTCTAGGGCCTCCGCGTTACCCTGGGTGGTAGGTGGGGATTTCAATACTTTTCGAGAGCTTGATGATCATAGTGGTTATTTGCATCCCCCCTTGCAGTATTACAGGACTTTAATGACTGTATTGAGTCTTGTTCTCTTACGGCTCCACCGTTTCAGGGACCCAGATTTACTTGGATTGATGGCAAGGGTCTGGGCCGTGTTCGTCACAGATTAGATTGGTTATTTATCAGCTCTTCTTTTCAAGATGCGTTTGAAGACATGCAACTAACACATCTTCCGAGAGTTTCTTCGGATCACACACCTTTATTGTTTGTATGTTGGTTAAGCACAGCTGGAGGCCAACGCTCTTTTCGCTTTCTGCACTCATGGTTACTTCACCCGGATTTCCACTCTTATATGCAGAATGCTTGGTCGTCGTATCCCACTACTGGAGGTATGTATGATTTTTATTCAAAATTATTTTCTCTGAAGAGGGACGTTTAGAGGTGGAATAAAGAAATCTTCGGCAATATCTTTACAAATCTTATGCAAGCCAAATCTAATCTCAATAGTGCTGAGGGCATTTGGGATGCTGATCCTACTGACGCGACGCGAGAGGCATATCATCGTGCCAAAGCTGAATATCTTCGTGCATCCACATATGAGCTGCATTTCTGGAAACAAAAAGCGAGGGTAAAATGGCTCAAGGAAGGTGATGCCAATGTAGAAATAAGAGGGTTTGAGTGATTTCAAAATAAGAAACGTTGAATATATATACATATATACAAACGTGTATAAGTGTGTACATGTATGCATGATAACTTGTCACTACTTGCCTTATTTAGCTTATATATTATGTTGCCGTACTAACGAGCCATGAAGCATTAAAGCTTACATCATATGGCGAACATTTGTTGAGTTTATACTATTTTCAGGTGCCACAATTAATGAACTAAAGTAGTTCATTAAGTGAAGTACTTAGCTTAATAAACTAAGTAGTTCATTAAAGGAAGATGCATTTGGAAAAGGCACAAAGGCAACATAGCTATGGAAGGAAAGTCTTCTCCTCCTCCCCACATTCATTCCACACGCCTTTTACACATATATATACTATATTTTCAGATTTTTTTATAAAAGGCACATACACATGTATTCCAACGTACTACCGACACGTTATATATCTTACGTACGTACGTTAACGTCACACCACCATACTTAACTCATATTTATGAGTATATTCAGGTCTTATATCATATGATATAAGATATGGTGATGACAAATTAAATACGACACGATAAAAGGTTCTAAACAGAAATTTGTCGTATCGGGCGAATACCGAAACTTCACCAACGTGTCACGTACTTGCCATAAATAAATGGCCAGCCCATATACATCAAAAATTGATGTAAATTTCGTGCACATCACTGAAAAATCAGGCAAAAATACTTTCCATGTTGGCACACACAAATCACCCCACATTTAGGCCAAAATGTGAAGATTCCAATTTTAATTTTGTCACATGTTAATGGTACCACTTTAAACCAGCCAAGTGCTGAGATTTAAAGTATATATTATATATATTATGTATAACATAATATATATATCATGTGCAAAAGTTGGAATTTAAATTAGAGAAAAATCGGGTAATCGATAAATATCGAAAATTCGGTTTTCTACGCACATAACATGGAACGTTTTTCTTGAACATCATGTGACACATATCTAGAAACTTTTTACATATAATATACATCTTAAAGTGTTCTAGAAAATTAAATTAAGGGCTGATTGGAATATTACATGTGTGTATTATTAAATGTGCACTATTTTACAAAGTTAGCAAAAATAAATTTCAGCACATGTATATACACATTTAAACGTCACTACAGCTGAGATGAAACACATGTGGAGCCTTGTTGGCATGTTGATTGGTCAAGGATCAATCATACAATGTTGAGAAATCAAAGAGAGAAGCTACAAAAGGTAAGTTCTCAACATATACCTCTCATATGTCACATGCTGAAAATTTCAGCATGTTACACATACCATGGCCGAATTCTTCACCATTAAGCAAGGTATTTTGTCAATTTTTCATTAAGGGATAAATCAAAGGAGTTATGGAAATGATTTGAATTGTATGTAAGGTAATTAAGTGTGATATTTTTCATATCACACATGCTGAAATTTTTCAGCATGTGTGAAGTGATGGTGGCCGAATTTTACCCTCATTTGGTGTCCAAGTTCATTCTTCATTTGGTAGTAAGACTTACCTTACAAAATTGATTTACTTTTATGGCAAAAATTCAAAGGAAAATGGAAAAAATCTGGATTTATCTCATGTTGTAAATGCTGAAAATTTCAGCATTGAAAAACAAGTGCTGGCCGATTTTCATGTGATGGAAAGAAGATATTTGTGTGTCTTGCACTTTATGACAAAATTTGAGAATTATGGCATGATTTGATAATTGATTATTTGACAAATATTTAGTGTTTATTTCAGATTTTCCATGTCATCAAATGATGACAACATTGAGCCAATCAAAAGGTGCCAAGTAAGCAATGACTAAATGATGGTCCAATGGAGTGATGCCAAGTAAGCAAAACATTGTCACCATGATGTCTTACACTCTCCCAAGCAATTAAAAGGAAATTTTCAAGAGGGGAGAAGGCCAAGGGGGGGACGGCTGCATTGCTATAAGGAAGGAAGAGGAGAACAAACAAAAACAACACCAAGATTTGCATTCTAAAGTGATCAAAGTGCCAAGCCTCTTTTCTCCTACATCTTCTTTCTTTCTTCTCTTGTAAAAAGCCTATTGTACTTTACTTCTTTCATTCTTGAATAGGATTCATAGAAACCACCATTCATACATCTTTGTAAAAGATTGATCAAGGTGTGATCAATCTTCATTCTAGCGAGGTGGTGGTGTTCGTGCAAATTGTACTAGCAATACAAGGTTTGTAAAGGGTTGGAGTTAAGGTGTAACTCTATCAACCCTGCGGTAAGGTGTACTGCGTGTGTGAAATTAGTGTGAACCAAGGAAGGTGTTCCTTGAAGACTGGAGTAGGTTGTTTATAACCGAACCAGTATAAAATTCTTGGTGCAATTTACTTTCAGCATTTACTTTTTAGTTTCTGCACTGGTTATACGTTTTGTTCACGTTCGGAAAAATAGCAAACGATTTTCAAAAATTATAAAAATTTCCAGAAACATACATAAACGTTCTAGGGTTAATTTGCCACAAGTTTCAACCCTTTTGGACAAGTATAGGTCAGTCAAACATCAAAAGTTCTGAGACTAGTGCAGTCTGATTTTCAGACTTGTAAAGGTTGAGACTTTGGTGGTATTTGACCTACTTACCAAAAGAATTTTCAAAAACTGTTTCAACCCATTTCAATATAGTGTGTGAGGAGTTATTGGTCAAATTTTCAGATCATTTGGACATTCACACAAATAGGAATTAATTTTTCAAAACCATCTACCGTTTCTGGCAGATTTGCACAATCTGAGTGACAACGGTTTTTGAAGGGGTTAAAGGTTGAATTTTGATTTGAAATTTTTAGGGGACCCTCATAACATCTGAGTCTAAGTTCTCTCAAAATTTCATAATTTTTGGAGACCTCTAACCTGGTTTTAAAAACGTTTTAAAACAGGTCCTGAAAACAGAATCTGTTTTCAGAACTTGAATTGTTCAAGTTTAAAGAAATTTTAAAAAGCACACTTTCCGCACCATCTATTCAACCCCCCCTTCTAGTGGTGCCTTGCAGATCCTACAAGTGGTATCAGAGCGCAGGAATACTCACTACAAGGAATCCAACGATTCAGTGAGATGGCATCCACAAATCTCAAAACCGAACAAGAAGGTATGTCGAGCCAAAGGCCTCCACTTTTTGACGGTGAGTCTTTTATTCAATGGAAACTTAGGATGAAACTTTTTCTTATGGCTATAGATATAGATCTTTGGTCAATAATTGAAGATGGTCCATATGTCCCATCTAATGTATCCACTGTAGACGGAGTTACTTTAGAAGTTATTAAAACTAGACAAGAATATACTAGTGAAGATAAAAAGAAACTGAGTATGAATGCTAAGGCCATGCAGTTACTCTTAAATGGTTTAAGTAAGAGTGAGTCTAGTTATGTGTCGAATTGTTCGAGTGCACAAGAAATGTGGAGAATCTTAGAAATGAAACACGAAGGCACAAGTCAAGTAAAAGAGTCTAAAATTAATATGCTCATGTCTACTCTTGAGTCTTTTAAGTTGTTGCCTAATGAGTCAATTGTAGATATGGATCTTCGTTTGACTAACATCTATAACTCTCTTGAGTCTCTTGGTAAGGCTTTTACTACGCAGGAAAAGGTACAGAAAGTCCTACGGAGCCTTCCTTCGGAATGGGATCCTAAAGTGACTGCTATAGAAGAAAGCAAGGAGACTAAGTCAATAAAAATGGAAGAACTCATTGGTTCACTCAAAGTTTATGAAAACAAACTTATTATTTGGAAATCGGAATCAACCAAACAAGGTAAGACAATTGCTTTTAAATCAAATGAATACGTCTCCCCTCCCTCCGATCACGTAGATGACAGTGATTCTGAATCGGATAATGATGACTTAATTCTATTGGCTAAAGGACTAAGAAGATTCATGAGAAAATCATTTAGAAATAAAAACAAGGGGACTACATCTAAGAGAAACAAAAACAAGTCAAATGATAAGGACATTAAATGTTATGAATGCGGCAAACTCGGACACTTATCATATGACTGCCCTAACAAAGAAAAGCAAACTAATAAGTACCCTGACAAGGAGCGGAACAAAAATAGACCCGTCTCAGATCCTAAACAAAGGAAACGTGCACTAAAGGCCTCCACATGGAGTGACTCATCAGACTCTGAAACTGAGACCGAAGAGGAGACCGCTCAAGTTTGCTTCGCTTCAAAGGCGTCTAATGAGGTATCATCCGATTCTGACTCTGACTCTGAACCTTCTTATGATGATCTTTTTAGTCAGTATCTTGAATTACATAAATTTACTAAGACTCTCGCAAAAGAAAAGAAACGTTTAATTGAAGACAAGAAACTGTTAGAATCTTCTAACGAGAATCTTGTCGCTCAATTAAGCGATTCAAAGAAAGAGTCTTCATGTGTCATCACTGCATTAAAAACCGAGATCTCATCATTGACTTCTCAAAATAATGAAATGAAATCCGAGATTTCAAATTTGAAAT
The DNA here is from genome assembly GCA_036186865.1 of Eustoma russellianum. Lineage (NCBI taxonomy): Eukaryota > Viridiplantae > Streptophyta > Magnoliopsida > Gentianales > Gentianaceae > Eustoma > Eustoma russellianum. The sequence continues at coordinate 20,118,463 of AP025043.1, read as the reverse complement.
CAAGGAATACAGACTTAGAGAAAATGATGAAACAATTCGATACAGGGTCAGATATGTTGCATCGCATCATATTATCACAAAAGCATGACAGTGACAAAACTGGATTGGGATACGTTGATACTAATGAAGTATCAACCAAACCAACCAAGTTTGTTGTGTCTAAGAAAGTAGACACCCCTAAGCATCAAGTGGCGTCTAAGATGACGCAAAAAGCACCCCCTTCCACACGCCCCACTCCCTCATATCATGTGAAATATAACGTTGTACCATATAGATATGAGAAGAAAAGAACAATGCATACACGAAATACATATCATCCACGCACTACGCACACGCACACAAGGACATATCACAAACGTCCCTCATATAATGAGTATAGAGGAGTCCTTGGGCAAAGACCCAAAATACATGCATCACATGTATACTATCTCGCACCTTCATCTACATTCTTGCCATTTGATAGACCGAGAAGGATCACCCAAGTATGGGTACCGAAAGGTACCTTTACAAAAAGGTGATTAACTAACTCGAAAGGACCCAAAATTAAAAGGGTACCTAAATCACCTTTTCACATTGCAGGGAGACCACTCATCGAAAGACACATCAATAAAGTGGTTCCTTGACAGTGGTTGCTCGAGGCACATGACGGGTGACCCGAGCCTGTTCTCCAAATTAAAGAAGGTCACAAAAGGAGGATCCGTGACCTTTGGAGACAACAATGAAGGCAAGATCATCGGAAAAGGTACGATTGGCAATCCGAATACACTTCAAATCTCCAACGTGTTTTTGGTAAGCAACTTATCTTACAATCTTCTTAGTATTTCTCAATTTGTTGACAATGGTTTCAATGTGTGTTTTACTCACCCTTATTGCAATATAATAAATAAAAATGGAGAAACCGTTTTAAAAGGAAAACGTGAAGGAAATATATTCACACTATCTATGGATGATGTAGTAGACGCCAAAGTTAAATGTTTTATGTCAAATGAACCCAATGTGAATTTGTGGCATAGACGTTTAGGACACATAGGTATTTCTACACTAGAAAAATTGCAACGAAAGAACCTAGTACGGGGATTGCCTACGCTTTATTTAGACAATTTTCAGTTGTGTGAATCTTGCATAAAGGGCAAACAAACACGTGAGTCACTTAAGCCTAAAAATGAGATAAGCACGACTAGAATACTAGAACTATTGCATATCGATTTGTTTGGTCCTAGTCGCACTACAAGCCTTGGTGGGCGTCACTATGCATGCGTGATTGTTGATGACTTCTCTCGCTATACCTGGACTTTATTTCTTGCACATAAGGATGATAGCGCCGTAGAAATCGCTAAATTAATTAAACAACTTGAAAATCAATACGGCGTAAATGTGAAAAGAATAAGAAGCGATAGAGGCGGTGAATTTAAAAATAAAGAGATGATTTCGTTTTGTGAAGAAAAAGGAATTAAACATGAGTTTTCGCCACCTAGAACTCCACAATTAAATGGAGTAGTAGAAAGAAAGAATCACACACTACAAGAAATTGCTAGAACCATGCTTTGCGAAAATAAATTGCCTAAATTTCTGTGGGCGGAAGCCGTAAACTGTGCATGCTATATTGTAAATCGCCTATCTATAAGAAAGAAAATAAACAAGACGCCTTACGAAATTTTGAATGATCGCATGCCTAAGATTGATTATTTTCGTGTGTTTGGATGCAAATGCTTTGTCTTGAATACAAAAGATAATTTAGATAAATTTGAATCCAAATCAATTGAGTGCATTTTTGTTGGGTATTCCATAAATTCAAAAGCATATAGATGTTATGATCCTCTCACTAGACAAATCATAGAATCTATTCATGTTAAATTCAATGAATTTGGAGAGATTGAAAAAGATAAGGAATATGACGATGATTTTGAATTGAAACCCGTTTTGGATGAAGATAATGATTCTTTTGATTTGCATGAGATGAATGAGACACTAGAAATGCATGATCATATAGAAATGCATGATAACTTAAAAAATAATCAACCAAGATGGCATAGAGATCACCCACAAGATCTCATCATAGGCGACATTACTCACGGTGTGCGACCACGTAGAAGAATCACTTCGGATGAAATAAATGAATTTCATGCTATGATTTCTGAAATTGAGCCCAAAAATGTGCATGATGCTTTGAGTGATTCATCTTGGATTGATGCTATGCATGACGAACTTAATCAATTCGTTAGAAATGATGTATGGGACTTAGTGCCACGACCACAAGATAAGACAATAATAGGCACAAAGTGGGTATTTAGGAACAAAATGAATGAAGAAGGAAAGGTCGTTAGAAATAAAGCAAGACTCGTAGCTCAAGGATATAATCAAGAAGAAGGAATAGACTACGATGAAACATTTGCACCCGTAGCACGTTTAGAAGCTATACGACTCTTACTTGCTATTGCTTGCTTGAAAGATTTTAAATTATATCAAATGGACGTCAGAAGTGCTTTTCTAAACGGATTTATACAAGAAGAAGTATACGTGAAGCAACCACCCGGTTTTGAAGATTTGAAACATCCAGATCACGTGTACAAACTAAAGAAGGCACTATATGGCCTAAAGCAAGCGCCGAGAGCATGGTATGATCGTTTTGCCACTTTTCTTTTAGAAAATAATTTTAAACGTGGTACTATAGATAGTACACTATTTTTGAAACAAGAAAAATCAGATTTACTTATTATTCAAATTTACGTAGATGACATTATTTTCGGTTCTACCTCACATAGACTTGTTAAAGATTTTGAAAATTGTATGAAAGCTGAATTTGAAATGTCTATGGTTGGTGAACTTAATTATTTTCTTGGCTTGCAGATTAAGCAAACGAGTAAAGGAATTCATATAAGCCAAGCTAAGTACGTAAATGACATGATCAAGAAGTTCAATTTTGAAAATTTGAAACCATCCCCCACGCCTATGAGTGTTACTACTAAATTAGACAAAGATGAACATGGTAAAGACGTTGATAATGGATTATATCGATCTATGATAGGTTCTTTACTATATTTAACTACTAGTAGGCCTGACATTATGTTTAGCGTATGCATGTGTGCTCGTTTTCAAAGTCAACCTAAGGTGTCACACTTAAATGCGGTAAAAAGAATATTCCGCTATATTAAGCACACGCCCACCTTAGGTATTTGGTATGATAAGGACTCTACATTCGACTTACATGCTTACACTGATGCAGATTATGGTGGCTGCAAGATAGATAGAAAAAGCACGAGTGGAACTTGCCAATTTATAGGAAATTCCCTTATTTCATGGTTTTCCAAAAAGCAAGCAAGTGTTGCTTTGTCCACTACTGAGGCTGAGTATATGGCTCTTAGCCTTTGTTGCACACAGTTGTTGTGGATAAAACAACAACTTTCGGACTTTGGAATTACCGTAAATAAAATTCCTATATATTGTGATAGTATGAGTGCAACGCCTTTTACACATATATATACTATATTTTCATATTTTTTATAAAAGGCACATACACATGTATTCCAACGTACTACCGACACGTTATATATCTTACGTACGTACGTTAACGTCACACCACCATACTTAACTCATATTTATGAGTATATTCAGGTCTTATATCATATGATATAAGATATGGTGATGACAAATTAAATACGACACGATAAAAGGTTCTAAACCGAAATTTGTCGTATCGGGCGAATACCGAAACTTCGCCAACGTGTCACGTACTTGCCATAAATAAATGGCCAGCCCATATACATCAAAAATTGATGTAAATTTCGTGCACATCACTGAAAAATCAGGCAAAAATACTTTCCATGTTGGCACACACAAATCACCCCACATTTAGGCCAAAATGTGAAGATTCCAATTTTAATTTTGTCACATGTTAATGGTACCACTTTAAACCAGCCAAGTGCTGAGATTTAAAGTATATATTATATATATTATGTATAACATAATATATATATCATGTGCAAAATTTGGAATTTAAATTAGAGAAAAATCGGGTAATCGATAAATATCAAAAATTCGGTTTTCTATGCACATAACATGGAACGTTTTTCTTGAACATCATGTGACACATATCTAGACACTTTTTACATATAATATACATCTTAAAGTGTTCTAGAAAATTAAATTAAGGGCTGATTGGAATATTACATGTGTGTATTATTAAATGTGCACTATTTTACAAAGTTAGCAAAAATAAATTTCAGCACATGTATATACACATTTAAACGTCACTACAGCTGAGATGAAGCACATGTGGAGCCTTGTTGGCATGTTGATTGGTCAAGGATCAATCATACAATGTTGAGAAATCAAAGAGAGAAGCTACAAAAGGTAAGTTCTCAACATATACCTCTCATATGTCACATGCTGAAAATTTCAGCATGTTACACATACCATGGCCGAATTCTTCACCATTAAGCAAGGTATTTTGTCAATTTTTCATTAAGGGATAAATCAAAGGAGTTATGGAAATGATTTGAATTGTATGTAAGGTAATTAAGTGTGATATTTTTCATATCACACATGCTGAAATTTTTCAGCATGTGTGAAGTGATGGTGGCCGAATTTTACCCTCATTTGGTGTCCAAGTTCATTCTTCATTTGGTAGCAAGACTTACCTTACAAAATTGATTTACTTTTATGGCAAAAATTCAAAGGAAAATGGAAAAAATCTGGATTTATCTCATGTTGTAAATGCTGAAAATTTCAGCATTGAAAAACAAGTGCTGGCCGATTTTCATGTGATGGAAAGAAGATATTTGTGTGTCTTGCACTTTATGACAAAATTTGAGAATTATGGCATGATTTGATAATTGATTATTTGGCAAATATTTAGTGTTTATTTCAGATTTTCCATGTCATCAAATGATGACAACATTGAGCCAATCAAAAGGTGCCAAGTAAGCAATGACTAAATGATGGTCCAATGGAGTGATGCCAAGTAAGCAAAACATTGTCACCATGATGTCTTACACTCTCCCAAGCAATTAAAAGGAAATTTTCAAGAGGGGAGAAGGCCAAGGGGGGGACGGCTGCATTGCTATAAGGAAGGAAGAGGAGAACAAACAAAAACAACACCAAGATTTGCATTCTAAAGTGATCAAAGTGCCAAGCCTCTTTTCTCCTACATCTTCTTTCTTTCTTCTCTTGTAAAAAGCCTATTGTACTTTACTTCTTTCATTCTTGAATAGGCTTCATAGAAACCACCATTCATACATCTTTGTAAAAGATTGATCAAGGTGTGATCAATCTTCATTCTAGCGAGGTGGTGGTGTTCGTGCAAATTGTACTAGCAATACAAGGTTTGTAAAGGGTTGGAGTTAAGGTGTAACTCTATCAACCCTGCGGTAAGGTGTACTGCGTGTGTGAAATTAGTGTGAATCAAGGAAGGTGTTCCTTGAAGACTGGAGTAGGTTGTTTATAACCGAACCAGTATAAAATTCTTGGTGCAATTTACTTTCAGCATTTACTTTTCAGTTTCTGCACTGGTTATACGTTTTGTTCACGTTCGGAAAAATAGCAAACGATTTTCAAAAATTATAAAAATTTCCAGAAACATACATAAACGTTCTAGGGTTAATTTGCCACAAGTTTCAACCCTTTTGGACAAGTATAGGTCAGTCAAACATCAAAAGTTCTGAGACTAGTGCAGTCTGATTTTCAGACTTGCAAAGGTTGAGACTTTGGTGGTATTTGACCTACTTACCAAAAGAATTTTCAAAAACTGTTTCAACTCATTTCAATATAGTGTGTGAGGAGTTATTGGTCAAATTTTCAGATCATTTGGACATTCACACAAATAGGAATTAATTTTTCAAAACCATCTACCGTTTCTGGCAGATTTGCACAATCTGAGTGCCAACGGTTTTTGAAGGGGTTAAAGGTTGAATTTTGATTTGAAATTTTTAGGGGACCCTCATAACATCTGAGGCTAAGTTCTCTAAAAATTTCATAATTTTTGGAGACCTCTAACCTGGTTTTAAAAACGTTTTAAAACAGGTCCTGAAAACAGAATCTGTTTTCAGAACTTGAATTGTTCAAGTTTAAAGAAATTTTAAAAAGCACACTTTCCGCACCATCTATTCAACCCCCCCTTCTAGTGGTGCCTTGCAGATCCTACAGCCAACACCCGCTATTTTCACTCTATTGTCAAAGGGCGACGGTCACAATTACGCATACAACAAATCTGCACTTCCACTGGGGAACAGTGTACGTCGCCCATGGACATCATGGCCAAAGCTGTTTCTTTCTACACTTCTTTATTTGCAAGGGAGGCAACACATCATCATGAGGCCATTTTTTCGCACATCCCTTGTCTGGTCTCGGAGGCAGACAATACCATGCTTATACAGCTGCCAATAGAGGCAGAGGTAAAGGAAGCCGTGTGGCACTTAGACCCTCAGAGTGCAGCAGGACTGGATGGATTACATGGTAAGTTTTATCGATCGTGTTGGCCAATTATTCATTCTGATGTCATTAAAGCAGTGCAAGAATTTTTCCTTGGCGCTCCACAGCCCTCAGTGATGGCTAGTGCATTGATCACTTTGATTCCAAAGATATCATCTCCTCAAACATTTAGTGATTTTCGGCCTATCTGTCTCACACACTTTCTGAGTAAAGTATGTATGCGAATCATCGCCACCTGATTGAGTAAACTGCTTCCCAAATTAATATCTCAGGAACAAACAGGTTTCTTACTCGGACATGATATTTCCACACAAGTTTTAATGGCACGTGAGATGGTTCACATGCTTGATAAGGGTGGTTCTCAATTATGTTTGAAGTTGGACATGATGAAGGCTTTTGATAGAGTAAGCTGGGAGTATCTGGAATTGTTGATACGACAGTTTGTCTTCTCAAATTTCTTCATTCGAATAATCCTCAATCATTTACACGCCACTACCTTATCAGTTTTGATTAATGGCCAACCTTCTGTGTCATTTCGGCCCTATAGAGGTGTCAAGCAAGGTGACCCGTTGTCCCCTTTGCTCTTTATTCTTTCTTCGGAGGGTTTCAGCAGAGGCTTAAAATCATTGGTTGCCTCTGGCGCATTACAACCTTTTCGACTAGTCAGGGCTCCATTTGCTATCACACACTTGGCTTATGCGGACGACCTTCTTGTGTTCTTGCGTGGCACACAACGCAATTTACAACAATTTCATTCATTCTTAACTTCGTATGAAACTGCTTCTGGTCAGAAGGTGAATTTTCAGAAGAGCAGTTTCATTCCTTCGGCCAGCACCTCAACGCATCAACGGCGAGCTTTTGAGACCATGTTAGGCATGCGGTGTACTGCTTTACCATTTCGATACCTTAGGTCCTATCTACATAAGGGTTTCAATCGCTCCAGATACTGTACTTCCCTGCTACAGTATATTGATGACCGCCTAAATGGATGACACTCCCGACTACTTTCTTCAGCAGGTCGCCTAGTCTTACTACGCTCTGTGATTTCGGCTCTTCCGTTACATGTTCATGCAGCAGGAGGTTTTCCAAAGTCTGTCATCAAAATTATAGAAAGGAAAATGGCATCATTTTATTGGGGACATCGGCATCATTGGGTGGCATGGTCTATTATTACTACGCCTACTGAGGAGGGTGGTTTGGGGCTTCGGGATCTTAGCATGTTACAAAAGGCTTATCAATGTCGCATTTGGTGGTCATATCAGCAGCGCGATACACTTTGGAATAAATATATGCATATTAAATACGGCAACCGAGGGGACTATCTGCCTCGACTACCGGATTCGCCAATTTGCAAACTTATCTGTCGAATTCATGCTACCTGTCTTGCTCACTCTGAAGGCCATGGCTCGCATCTCACTTGGACACCCTCGGCATTGGGGGAATTTTCTTTACGATCTGCTTATGACATTTGCCGTGCACCAAAGCCAACACTACTATCGGCCAAATTCATTTGGTTCAAGCATCATTCGCCTGCCACTAACCTATTATTATGGCGCCTTTTCAATTCTGCTATGCCATTTGAGGACTACATTGGTAAGTGTAGCGCCCCGCCCGAAACCAGAGTTCCGGTTCAGTGCACCCGCCGTACTCTACTCATAAAGTACAAGGCGTCGATACCATACATGTGCATATCAACATGAATTGTAATCGATATAGCGGAAGCAACTTGCAATAAGCTCACGACACACATAATATTATTACAAACCATCCCAAATCCACACAATCACAAATACAGTCTCTCACGATAACTTTATTACATCACCATAAAATAAAGCTCACACAACAGGTACTTGGCTTCAGCCTACATCTTTGCTTACGGATACTCTAACTGGGGTTCCTCCTCAATGAACACGGCATCAGGGTCCCTGTTCTCTGAAATGTTAAGAGGCAAGTATGAGCGATAACCACCGTCTTTTAATCGCTCAGCAAGTATTCTTTATAGATATTTCATGTGGATCATACATGGAAAGGCAAGTAGTGATAAAGTAACAATGTAATTACATCTCCATTTATAAATGACAGCATTATATATAAGGATAAAACAGAACATAAGATTTTACCTCATACCTGAGAGATCATATCATTCTTCCTCAGCATATCCTTAATCTACCTTCCGTACTTGATTACTAATCCATCTTATGCTAAGGTCATAACTTGCATTCATTACATCTACGTGTATGATCTTCCTTAATCGTCTTAAGGCATAATGTTCGTACAATTAATCTAATCCTCACACAAGGGACATGATCATGACGTGATGCATCAAACATAGCTTTTCATAAAATGACTTTTCGTAAACATGACTTTTCATAACATGACATGATTTTCATAACTTGCATAACAGAACATTTTTATAACTTAAGACATAACATTTTCATCGTTGGCTATAGCACTTTTCATAAGAATAATAACGCACGACATACCGAATGATTCCCCATCTAGTACATGTACAACATAACATATGAACATCGGTACATGTGCTAACGGTGACACATTATGACTGAGATCCCGTGTCCCAGACCCGGTGTTACACCCAGCCATAACGTAAACATGGGCCCCTGACACCTACCACTCCGGTTCCGATGTCAGGACAGCGCTTCAACATAACATAACATAATACATAAATTACATAATTAGCCTACTTTCATATCTTAACATATTCATCATATATACATATATACTTATAAAAATATGATGAAATCATCTTTGTTAATAAGGCCTAAGGGCCGAACATATATATACATAATATATACATATATAAGTCATTTTGTGATATATTATGTAATATCCAAAACTTATTCATTTTCATATCTTAACATATTCATCATATATACATATATACTTATAAAAATATGATGAAATCATCTTTGTTAATAAGGCCTAAGGGCCGAACATATATATACATAATATATACATATATAAGTCATTTTGTGATATATTATGTAATATCCAAAACTTATTCATTTTCATATCTTAACATATTCATCATATATACATATATACTTATAAAAATATGATGAAATCATCTTTGTTAATAAGGCCTAAGGGCCGAACATATATATACATAATATATACATATATAAGTCATTTTGTGATATATTATGTAATATCCAAAACTTATTCATTTTCATATCTTAAAATATATATTACACATATGCATATATGCATATAGATCCGTATATGTACATACATAGATCTATACACCTATGCGTATATATATATATAAACCGTATGTGTATATATATCATACATAAAAAAAACCGAATGTGTGTATATATATATATATATATATATATATATATATATATATATACATTGAACTGGTTCTTTATATGCTTTGGACGGTAATCACATGGATGTTTGGATTCATTGGCAATGGTGTACTGTTGCTGCCTGTGCTTGTCTCAAGGCAGGCAGCCTTGGTGGGTTTCATATCTTTTATGCTTATTTTCTTGGGCTGGTTTGGCGATGCATATGTGATGTATACTTTGATTTGGCTGCTGCATGTATTTTTCTGTGCCGACAATCATGGATGCTTGATATCTTCGGGAGTTTCAATCGGACTGTATACTCATCTCACGCAATTACCTATGCTTTAATGGGCACGCACTTGGCGAGTGGACATTGGAGTTGGCTAGCTCCTTATGTCTTCCACTGGGATTGGCGTTTTCTGACACATCCTGCCTGTTTCCTAAGGGATTCAGGCAGGTTCGGTATGTCTACTCATCTATTACTATGTAGTTTATATTTTTCCCCACTGTATCATAACTTCGGTTTGGCGCCTGCTCTTTCATGTCTTGGCATATACCTGCCGCCGCCAACTGAGGCTTTATCCTCTTTGGAGAACCCCACGCTCATCGACAAAGGCAACATTTGGTCTGACCCTCTGGATCTACGGGAGACACCATGGTGGACTCATACTTCAGCATTCTGTCAATATTTACGACAACTAGAAGCATATCAATATTTGTACACAGATTATCATTTTATACATTTCGATGATGGTCATATAAATATGTACGCTTTTTCCTTCGCTAGGGTTTTCTCCACAAGGGTGGTTTTTCCTAGCAAGGTTTTAATGCGGCATATCGTATATGACTGGAGATATGTCATTCTTAGTTCGTTATTTCATTTGTTCGTTTACTTTGAACTGATGTAATATGGTTTTCCTCCGCCATAAGTGAGGCTTTCATTTTACTCAAATAAAATTTTTATTAAAAAAAAATACATTGATACTCAAAACCAAATGTGTATATAAATATACATTTATACATCTATACATACTTATATGTAGATCTATACACTTATACATATATATACATATATATATATATATCAACATACATACTTATAATATGTAAATATGTATGCGTGCTTATATATAGTGTATATATATGTATTTAGTGTGCGTGTGTATATAAATATACATTTATACATCTATACATACTTATACGTAGATCTATACACTTATACATATATATATATATATCAACATACATACTTATAATATGTAGGATGGTTCGGCTCCAGCGATTTGCAGCAGCACCCCGGCGGCGTTAGCCGCCGCCGCTGACGCCGACTTTCTCTGCCCCACTCCTACGCCACTCCCTCTCCCGTACATTCCCTGCTTCCGACTGCTCACTTGGATATCAAAGATTGTACTTTTCCGTCCCATCACGGTTATATTGCTTCCAATATGACACCTGCACCATCCTTCGCTGCAGTTGTTTCTGGCGCTGCTAATACAAGCAATATAGAGATCGCGCCGAAAACCGTTTCTCGTTACAAAGGAATCCCCATGATCTCATTTCTTGACACAAAAATCGATGCGCTGGCCGAACCCTATAGGCATTCGTTGGTTGGCACTTTCTGGTATGGCAGACCACCTTTAAAAATAATCCGTGAAGTGTTTGAGAAAATTGGTTTCCATCAGGATTTACGTATTACATTGATTGATCAGTCTCATATTCTCTTGAATTTCCGCAATGAGGCGGATTATTTGCGATGTTTTTATCGTCGTTCTTGGCATATCTCTGGATGTCATATGAGGATTACCAAATGGACAGTGGATTTTGATCCAAGCGCGGATGTTCCTATTGTTCCGGTCTGGGTAGCGCTGCCGTCATTGCCAATACACTTACATCATCGCGCTGCGCTTTTTGAAGTAGTAAGACCAATTGGGACACCCTTGAAGCTAGATGTGGCGACTGCTGATGGCCTGCGCCCATCAGTGGCTCGGGTCTGTGTTGAGGTTGATGTTTCGCAGGATTTACCCCAGAAAATCTATCTGCAGGCAAAGGGTAGAATGATTTTACAATCGATAGTGTATGAGGATCTGCCGTTATTTTGCACTTCATGTCATAGATTGGGCCATGCATTGGATGCATGTCCGCCTAAGGAGACAGGTAAAGCTCCTCCACTGCCTCCTCCTCCGCCACCTCCACTCCGGCCATCTCGACCTGCTAGTCAACGCTGGACCCCGGTTAAGAAAAAGCCTGCGGATCCGCATTCGTCCCAGCCGGCCATCATTGCTGAAAATATTACCCCAGCCGAACCTCAGGTTGGGGTGTCTCAACCTACGACTGACCCATGTATAGAGGAATTATGTGAGGCTGCCGATCATAATATGACAGTCGAGATAAACCCGGTTGAAACGGGACATTCATCCGACACAGACTTACCACCTGCGGATCAGGTGGATGATATTCCTAATGTCCCGGAGGATGTTACACGCCGCATGCAGCTTATTCCTCCATCCCCGGACGAGGGAATCTTGATATCACGTTTAGAAGAGCAAGATGATGCAACGGAATTTATTCCAGTTGTTCCACGTCGCAAGCGTAGGACACGCAAGGATTTGCCCCCTCTTCCACCTTCTACAATCTTGACGCGAAGTGCATCGCACATCATCTAGGGAAGTACTTCTTCTTTAATCCAATGAATGCATTAATATGGAATGTCAGAGGCCTCCGCGCCTCGTTACCTAGAATAAAACATCTAATTCAGGAACACCGTTTACATTTGCTTGCTTTAATTGAACCCAAGCATGCTCCTTCACAAATAGCTGGGTTTGCTTTACGACTGGGATTTTCACATTTTTATGCTTCACAGTCCGAACGTATTTGGTTTTTCTGGCGTGACACTGAATTTCGTTTGGTTACTACTCAGGATCAAGATCAAGTGGTACATTTTACTATGCAGTCCTATTCGCTACAATGGATGTTTGTCATATCCATTGTCTATGCGAAGCACACTACTCAGCAGCGGCGTCCATTATGGCATTCATTATGCCAGTTTGCAGAATCGTCTCAGTTACCCTGGGCGTTGGGAGGCGATTTTAATACTTTTCGGGCCATTGAGGATCATAGAGGCCATTCCACGCCATCGTTAACATCATTACAGGATTTCAATGAATGTATCAAAACATGTTCTTTAATGACACCTCCACATCATAGTTCCAGATTTACTTGGGCAGATGGCAGAGGCCTTGGACGGATAAGTCGTCGTTTAGATTGGGTGTTTATAAATTCAGCATATCAGGATGTATTACAAGATATACAGTTAACGCATTTGCCAAGGGTTACATCGGACCACATGCCTTTATTATTACTCTGTCGACATGGTGCCTCAACAGGCAGGAGATCTTTTCGATTTTTGGATGCTTGGCTCCATCACTCCGACTTTCATTCTTATATGAAACAGGCATGGTTATCTTATCCGACTACTGGTGGCATGCACGGGTTCTATACAAAACTATTTGCATTTAAAAAAGATATCCAGCGGTGGAATAAAGACATATTTGGGAATATTTTCAGCAATCTGACTCATGCAGAGACGCAGCTTAATCATGCTGAGGCAGCCTGGGAAGCCAATCCGACTGCGGATACCAGAGAGGCATATCATCGATCCAAGGCAGAGTATTTGCAAGCCTCGGCTTATGAAATGCAATTTTGGAAACAAAAAGCTCGGGTAAAATGGCTTAAGGAAGGTGATGCTAACTCACGATACTTTCACTCAGTTGTTAAGGGGAAAAGAACAGCGTTGCGCATTCAGCAAATTCGTACTGCAGCGGGGACACTCTTGACTGACACGGCAGACATTATGGCAGCTACTGTCTCTTTTTATTGGGATTTATTTGCATCAGAATCCACATACAATCACTCGACTATACTTTCTCACATCCCCCGACTGGTAACAGATTCTGACAATACAATGTTGACACAGATTCCATTGGAGGCGGAAGTAAAACAGGCCATGTGGCATCTCGATTCACAGAGTGCCGCAGGACCAGATGGTTTTCATGGAGGTTTCTATCGTTCGTGTTGGACTGTCATACATTCGGATGTGGTTAAAGCAGTGCAAGAATTTTTTCTCGGAGTCCCACAGCCGACTGTCATGGCCAGTGCCCTAATCACGTTGATCCCCAAGACTCAAGCACCTGCGACATTCAGTGATTTCCGTCCAATTTGTCTTACAAACTTTTTGAGCAAAGTTTGCACACGTATCGTTGCCACACGTTTGAGCACGCTCCTTCCAAAATTGATCTCTCCGGAACAAACAAGTTTTCTCCCGGGACATGATATTTCATCTCAAGTTTTATTGGCACAGGAAATGATACATATGTTGGACAGGGGGGTCTCAGTTGTGTCTGAAATTAGATATGATGAAAGCTTTTGATCGAGTGAGTTGGGACTATTTGGAGAAATTGCTGCGTCAGTTTGGGTTTTCCGATTTCTTCAATCGGATCATCATTAATCATCTCCGAGCAACAACATTATCAGTATTGATCAATGGGGAGCCATCCCCTAAGTTTCGTCCAGGCAGAGGAGTGAAACAAGGGGATCCTTTATCTCCACTCCTATTTATATTGGCCTCGGAGGGATTCAGCAGAGGATTAAATTCTTTGGTTGCATCGGGACATATACTACCATTCCGTCTAGGCCGAATTCCTTTTACAATCACACATCTGGCATATGCGGATGACCTACTTATCTTTCTGCAGGGGAACGACGCAACTTATTGCGATTTCATAAGTTCTTAACGGACTATGAAACAGCTTCGGGTCAAAAGGTCAATTTCCAGAAGAGCAATATAATTCCTTCGGCACATATCACACCTAGTCGGTGTCGCTCCTTCCAAGAAATAATGGGAATGCGGCTCTCTAGTCTCCCTTTTCGATATCTTGGCTCTTATCTTCACAGAGGGATTAATCGCTCCCGATAATGTACTACACTAATGCAGCATATTGATGAGCGTTTACAAGGTTGGCACTCACGCCTTCTCTCATCGGCAGGCAGATTGGTTTTGTTACGATCAGTAATTTCTGCGTTACCACTTCATATTCTAGCAGCAGGAGGTTTACCTAAGTCGGTCATTAAAATGATACATCGAAAGATGGCATCCTTTTATTGGGGAAAACGACATCATTGGGTTGCTTGGTCGAAAATAACTACTCCTACAGAAGAGGGCGGCCTAGGCCTAAGGGATCTTAATTTTCTTCAGCAAGCATACACCTGCCGGATTTGGTGGTTATATCACAAGCACGATACGCTATGGAGTCGATATATGCATGTCAAATATGGCCGCAGAGGGGATTATCGGCCAAGGTTGCCGGATTCACCAATTTGGAAACTTATTTGTCGTACTCATTCTCATCTGGAATCCATCATCTATGGGAGAATTTACTCTAAAATCCGCTTATGATATTTGTCGGCCTGCTGCCGCTACCGTTATTTCAGCTAAGTTTATATGGTTCAAGCAGCATTCATCCGTTACGAAAATTCTCCTATGGCGTATATTTCATTCGGCTCTTCCCCTTGAAGATTACATTGGCCGTTACTCGGCTGCTCGTCCTACACAATGTCCATTTTGCAAGCATCACTCAGCCACGGTTGATCATATCTTCCTATATTGTCAGCCCATTCGTCACCTCTGGACATTTTTTGCGACAGAATTGAATGTCATCTCCCCAACAACTCTGACTCTCTGTCAATATTTGCTAGCATGGTGGTATCGCTCCTCTTATTCTTCAGTGGTTGGGGTATTGAAAATAGTGGTTCCGGGTATCTTGGTGCACCATATATGGTGCAGTTATACTAGTCTAGTGTATGGAGAGATGACAAGCTTTTCAATTTCGGCACTCCGAGCTACCATACATTTTGACATACATATGTGGTTTCATACATTGCATGGGTCAAAACTAGCAGCAGGACCATCTCCTTCTCTATCCTGGCTTCCCTATCTTCGACCGCCCCGTCTTAAGATCGTCAGATGGCTCACTCCACCACCAGGCAAATTTAAAATGAATGTAGATGCAGCGGTTGGACGACACTATTCGGCAGGCGGTGTTATCCTGCGAGATCAATCGGGCACTTGCGTCCGTGCGATATCATTTAGATTGCCTACTTGCACACCTTTGATGGCGGAAATTCAGGCTTTTTTATTAGGCCTACTCTATTTCCTTCCATTATATCGCACACTCGTTCTGGAGACTGACTGTGCACAAATATCGCTTCGCTTACGTCAGCCGCAAACAGTCTATGGCAACTATCATTTGCACCTGCTACAGACCTTAGTTAATACTTATCGGTTGGAGCTCACGCATATATATAGAGAGGCTAACATGGAAGCACACTACCTGGCCCAGTATGCAATGACATCGCCGGCTACGAGCTATTTTAATGCTAACAGTCTGCCTTCAATGGTCAAAGCCGCAGTCAATTTGGATCTAACAACATCAAACATACGCACCCATTAAATTTTGAGCTTCCATATGGATTGGCACATAACATTATTTTCTGCCTGTATTTTGTTAAATACAGGCAGCCTTGGTATGTTTTCTCTCCTATGTTCTTGCATTGTATGTCATCTGACCAGCTTTAATATGATGGTTATTTTCAATGGTGCATGGCCAACATCGCAAACTGCTTTCATCTTGATGGTGTCGACACACTGCTTCTTCCATAAGGATTGGCATGCTTACAGTATATCTGCCTGTACTCTCATAGGTACAGGCAGACTCGGTGAGTCCCTGCTTCCTGTTATTACATGCTTATTTCCTATTGGGAAGGCCTCATATATTTACAACAATTATACTGTTCCATCTTTTGTCTTCCACATGGATTGGCTTTCTTTTCTTTCCTCTGCATGTACTCTGCTGGGTACAGGCAGAGTTGGTATGTTCATAATTCCTTTGTTTGAGTGCCGATTGTCACATATTGTTAATGGGTTTAATACGCTCTTATGTTTTCGTGATGCATGGACGGAGCCAACGACACAACTATATTCTCTTGGTCAACACAATCACGGACGGTTACTCCATTGCCCCCTGCGCCTTCTGCCTCCTAGACGTTTGCTGCAACTTTTCAACTTACAACTTCTGCCTCTGCTATGAATTGCACTTCTTTCCTTGGCCACTGCTGCGGTTTCTGCACACCGAAGAACCATTCATCAAGAACATATGTTCAGTTGGATTTTACAGTTCTTATTCATATGTACTTTTCGCATTCTACATAGTTACATATACTGTAGCGTCTATCAACATTCCATTGATATAAATATGTACGCTTTTTCCTTCGTCAAGGTTTTATCCACAAGGGTGGTTTTACTTGACAAGGTTTTAATGCGGCATATCATATATTCAACGGATGTTGATAATCATTTACTGCTACTATGTTCTTTTTTGTAATAAGGCTTTCCTCCGCCATAAGTGAGGCTTATATTCAATAAAAAATTTTTTTTTAAAAAAAAAACTTATAATATGTATATATGTATGCGTGCTTATATATAGTGTATATATGTATATACTTAACACTCAAATATAGATCTATACTTTCTTGCAAAGGGAGTCTAGAACATACTACATGATGATCGAATTTTGATATAAACATAAATACTTATGAATTGTAAAGCCATGAAGGATCTAGGAAGAGTACTTGCCTTGGTTCACCTTTCTTACACTTAGAAGATGTTTCCTTCACTTGGTTTGGAAGAGAGTTCTTCTTCCTTCCTCCTAGGTATACATGGTTTTTAGGGTTTAAAGGAGGGTTAGTGAGCAACTTATAAAACCAAGTATAGAAGAATCAAACTTAAACTTCATAAAGTTCTTACCTTGATTGCTTTTGATTCTAGATGCTACAACCTTCTTGAATCTTTCTTGGTTGATTGAGTGTTCATGGTACTTGATTTAAGTGATGTTGGTATGAAGAAAGGAGAAGAAAATCTTCTCCTTGTTGAAGACCAAACTTTCGGCCTATATGGGACTAAGGGGGGGTGTTGGAGTGTTCTTGAGATTTTTCCTTGGAGGTAGTATGAAATTGGTTGGTTGAAGATGCAATTATGTGAGAGGTTAAAGAAGAAATAATACCCTACCTTTCTAAGGGGGGTGGCCGGCCATGATGGTGGAGGAATGGGGTGGGAGACAACCTTTAGACAAGTATGGGTGTAATGAATGGGTTTTATGATAAGATTCCTAAGCATGATATTTTTTTATGTCAAATGTTTAAAGTGTGAGACAAGTTGTCTTCACCTTCTTTTTCATTTTCCTTTTCTTTTTCTTTCATGTATGTATTTTATTTTCTTTTTATTTAAGGTAGTATAATATTGTTGTGTCATGTATTTCTTTTTGATTTAATTTATACTAATAGTTTAAGTTGTTACTAACTAAGTTAATTTGAGCTTTTATTGTGTGGATTCAAACATTTATGATATATTTGCTAATGAATTGTACACCTATGAGATTATGTTTACGGTATTGAAGGTTGATACTACATAACGAATTTTCTGGGCTGTAACATTCTCCCCTCCTTATAAAAAGTTTCGTCCTCGAAACTTACGTACCTCATACAAAGAGTTGTGGATATTGTTTCTGCATTTGCTTTTCCGGCTCCCAAGTCGCTTCTCGTTCAGTATGATTACTCCATTGTACTTTCACAAATGAAATTGTCTGTCTCCTTAACACTTGCTCCTTACGGTCCACAATCCGTACGGGAACTTCTTCATACGTAACGTCATCTTTAATAGTCACGGGTTGCTGCTCCAGTATATGATCCGGATCGTGTACATATCATCGTAACTGGGATACGTGAAACACATTATGAACCTGAGATAATGTAGGAGGTAAGGCCAACCGGTATGCAACAGTCCCAACTTTCTTTAGTATCTCATAAGGGCCAATAAATCTAGGGCTCAGTTTCTCTTTAATCCCAAATCTACTCACGCCTTTAGTCGGTGAAACTCGCAAATATACTTTCTCGCCCATATCAAACTCAATCGGTCGTCTCTTTGTATCTGCCCAGCTTTTGCTTCGATCTTGTGCAGCCTTCAACCTTTCACGTATCATTTTAATCTTTCCCAATGTCTTTTCTACCAGTTCTGGGCCCATAATGGCTCTCTCGCCAACCTCGTCCCAGTACAACGGAGATCGACACTTTCTTCCATATAATGCTTCAAACGGTGCCATACCTATAGAACTGTGATGCTGTTATTGTAAGAGAATTCAATCAACTTCACTGATTTGTCCCAGCTAACCTTGAAATCTAAAGTGCAAGCGCGTAATATATCTTCCAATGTTTGTATGGTACGTTCTGACTGTCCATCGGTCTGCGGATGGAATGCTGTACTCATTCGGAGTTTGGTACCCATGGCATTTTGGTAAGATTTCCAAAATCACAAAGTAAAACGTGGATCTCTATCGCACACGATACTGACAGGTGTTCCGTGTAGGCTAACTATCTCATTCATATACATACTCACCAGCTTTTCTATGGATGTCTGGATTGACATGGATAAGAAATGTGCCGATTTAGTGAGACGATCCACGATTACCCAAATCGCATCATTACCATTGCGAGTCTTAGGAAGTCCAGTAACAAAATCCATCGTAATATGCTCCCATTTCCACTCCGGAATCTCTAAAGGCTGTAATAGTCCTGCCGGCCTCTGATGTTCTGCTTTAACTTGTTGACAAGTATGACATTTCTCTACAAAATCCGCAATGTGACGCTTCATGCCATTCCACCAATAATTTCTTTTAAGATCCTGGTACATCTTTGTTGCTCCCGGATGTATAGATAAACGTGAGTTGTGAGCTTCCGTCATGATCTCTCTCCTAATTCCATCAATGTTTGGTACACACAATCTCTCTTTGTACCAAAGACTGCCATCATTATGCAACTGAAAATCTTTCACCGGTCGTTCTTCAAACTGCTTGACAATGATCATTAACTCAGAATCATTCTTTTGCGCCTCTTTAATCCTATCAATTAAAGTGGGAGTGATCATTAGTTTAGCCAGAATATTTTCAGTTGAGTCAACCACATCCAATCCAAACTCGGCTATCTCTCTCTCTAGAGGCGTCTGCCTAGCATGCCTTGACTTCCTACTCAATGCATCTGCCACTTTATTCGCCTTACCCGGATGATAATGGATAGCGAGATCATAGTCTTTCATCAACTCCAACCATCTTCGCTGCCTCATGTTTAGTTCTTTTTAGGTGAAAAGATATTTCAAGCTCTTGTGATCCGTATAGATTTCGCATCTCTCTCCGTATAAATAATGTCTCCATATTTTAAGCGCAAATACAACTGCCGCTAATTCCAGATCATGAGTAGGATAATTCTGTTCATAGGGTTTCAACTGTCTTGATGCATATACGATTACTCGTTTTTTCTGCATTAATACACAACCTAGTCCATTCTTCGATGCGTCGCTATATACCACGAATCCCTCTCCTGATATTGGTTGTGCTAATACCGGTGCTGATGTCAATTTCTTCTTTAATTCGGTGAAGCTCTGTTCGCAATCAGAAGTCCAATCATATCGCGTCTTTTTCTGCGTCAATCGAGTTAATGGAACTGCAATCCGTGAGAATCCCTCAACAAACTTCCGATAATAACCTGCCAGTCCTAAGAAACTCCTGACCTCAGTCACATTAGTCGGCCTCAGCCATTCCGTAATAGCCTCAATCTTTTTAGGATCTACTGAGATACCATCCTTAGACACAACATGACCCAAAAATGCAACACTATGGAGCCAAAATTCGCACTTGCTGAGTTTAGCATATAACTGCTTCTCTTTTAATACATTCAGTGTTATTCTTAGATGCTCTGCATGGGTGTCTTCATCCGGTGAGTATATTAGAATATCGTCAATAAATACCACCACAAATTTATCCAACTGATCCCGAAATACTGTGTTCATTAAATCCATGAATGCGGCTGGTGCGTTGGTCAATCCAAATGGCATTACTAAAAACTCATAATGTTCATATCTTGTACGAAAAGCAGTCTTAGTGATATCTTCCGACTTGATCTTCAATTGATGGTAACCAGAGCGAAGGTCAATCTTGCTGAACACTTTAGCTCCCTGTACGAAAAATTGTATTGATATTTATAATAGTTATATACTTGTTATGTAATTATTTAAATTACTTACCCTCAATTGATCGAACAAATCGTCGATTCGAGGCAGTGGATATCTATTTTTTATAGTGATCTTATTCAGCTCTCGATAATCGATGCAGAGTCACATGCTGCCATCTTTCTTCTTAACGAACAACACTGGAGCTCCCCATGGTGATACACTTGGCCGTATAAACTTCTTATCTATCAATTCTTGCAACTGTGATTTCAGCAGGTCGCCTAGTCTTATTACGCTCTGCGATTTCGGCTCTTCCGTTACATGTTCATGCAGCAGGAGGTTTTCCAAAGTCTGTCATCAAAATCATAGAAAGGAAAATGGCATCATTTTATTGGGGACATCGGCATCATTGGGTGGCATGGTCTATTATTACTACGCCTACTGAGGAGGGTGGTTTGGGGCTTCGGGATCTTAGCATGTTACAAAAGGCTTATCAATGTCGCATTTGGTGGTCATATCAGCAGCACGATACACTTTGGAATAAATATATGCATATTAAATACAGCAACCGAGGGGACTATCTGCCTCGACTACCGGATTCGCCAATTTGCAAACTTATCTGTCGAATTCATGCTACCTGTCTTGCTCACTCTGAAGGCCATGGCTCGCATCTCACTTGGACACCCTCGGCATTGGGGGAATTTTCTTTA
Source organism: Eustoma russellianum (assembly GCA_036186865.1). Lineage (NCBI taxonomy): Eukaryota > Viridiplantae > Streptophyta > Magnoliopsida > Gentianales > Gentianaceae > Eustoma > Eustoma russellianum. The sequence goes on along the minus strand of AP025043.1, from coordinate 20,096,909 downwards.
CGATCTGCTATGACATTTGCCGTGCACCAAAGCCAACACTGCTATCGGCCAAATTCATTTGGTTCAAGCATCATTCGCCTGCCACTAACCTATTATTATGGCGCCTTTTCCATTCTGCTATGCCATTTGAGGACTACATTGGTAAGTGTAGTGCCCCGCCCGAAACCAGAGTTCCGGTTCAGTGCAGCCGCCGTACTCTACTCATAAAGTACAAGACGTCGATACCATACATGTGCATATCAACATGAATTGTAATCAATATAGCGGAAGCAACTTGCAATAAGCTCACGACACACATAATATTATTACAAACCATCCCAAATCCACACAATCACAAATACAGTCTCTCACGATAACTTTATTACATCACCATAAAATAAAGCTCACACAACAGGTACTTGGCTTCAGCCTACATCTTTGCTCACGGATACTCTAACTGGGGTTCCTCCTCAATGAACACGGCATCAGGGTCCCTGTTCTCTGAAATGTTAAGAGGCAAGTATGAGCGATAACCACTGTCTTTTAATCGCTCAGCAAGTATTCTTTATAGATATTTCATGTGGATCATACATGGAAAGGCAAGTAGTGATAAAGTAACAATGTAATTACATCTCCATTTATAAATGACAGCATTATATATAAGGATAAAACAGAACATAAGATTTTACCTCATACCTGAGAGATCATATCATTCTTCCTCAGCATATCCTTAATCTACCTTCCGTACTTGATTACTAATCCATCTTATGCTAAGGTCATAACTTGAATTCATTACATCTACGTGTATGATCTTCCTTAATCGTCTTAAGGCATAATGTTCATACAATTATTCTAATCCTCACACAAGGGACATGATCATGACGTGATGCATCAAACATAGCTTTTCATAAAATGACTTTTTGTAAACATGACTTTTCATAACATGACATGATTTTCATAACTTGCATAACAGAACATTTTTATAACATGAAGACATAACATTTTCATCGTTGGCTATAGCACTTTTCATAAGAATAATAACGCACGACATACCGAATGATTCCCCATCTAGTACATGTACAACATAACATATGAACATCGGTACATGTGCTAACGGTGACGCATTATGACTGAGATCCCGTGTCCCAGACTCGGTGTTACACCCAGCCATAACGTAAACATGGGCCCCTGACACCTACCACTCCGGTCCCGATGTCAGGACAGCGCTTCAACATAACATAACATAATACATAAATTACATACTTAGCCTACTTTCATATCTTAACATATTCATCATATATACATATATACTTATAAAAATATGATGAAATCATCTTTGTTAATAAGGCCTAAGGGCCAAACATATATATACATAATATATACATATATAAGTCATTTTGTGATATATTATGTAATATCCAAAACTTATTCATTTTCATATCTTAACATATTCATCATATATACATATATACTTATAAAAATATGATGAAATCATCTTTGTTAATAAGGCCTAAGGGCCGAACATATATATACATAATATATACATATATAAGTCATTTTGTGATATATTATGTAATATCCAAAACTTATTCATTTTCATATCTTAACATATTCATCATATATACATATATACTTATAAAAATATGATGAAATCATCTTTGTTAATAAGGCCTAAGGGCCGAACATATATATACATAATATATACATATATAAGTCATTTTGTGATATATTATGTAATATCCAAAACTTATTCATTTTCATATCTTAAAATATATATTACACATATGCATATATGCATATAGATCCGTATATGTACATACATAGATCTATACACCTATGCGTATATATATATATATAAACCGTATGTGTATATATATCATACATCAAAAAAACCGAATGTGTGTATATATATACATTGATACTCAAAACCAAATGTGTATATAAATATACATTTATACATCTATACATACTTATATGTAGATTTATACACTTATACATATATATATATATCAACATACATACTTATAATATGTATATATGTATGCGTGCTTATATATAGTGTATATATATGTATTTAGTGTGCGTGTGTATATAAATATACATTTATACATCTATACATACTTATACGTAGATCTATACACTTATACATATATATATATATATATCAACATACATACTTATAATATGTATATATGTATGCGTGCTTATATATAGTGTATATATGTATATACTTAACACTCAAATATAGATCTATACTTTCTTGCAAAGGGAGTCTTGAACATACTACATGATGATCCAATTTTGATATAAACATAAATACTTATGAATTGTAAAGCCATGAAGGATCTAGGAAGAGTACTTGCCTTGGTTCACCTTTCTTACACTTAGAAGATGTTTCATTCACTTGGTTTGGAAGAGAGTTCTTCTTCCTTCCTCCTAGGTATACATGGTTTTTAGGGTTTAAAGGAGGGTTAGTGAGCAACTTATAAAACTAAGTATAGAAGAATCAAACTTAAACTTCATAAAGTTCTTACCTTGATTGCTTTTGATTCTAGATGCTACAACCTTCTTGAATCTTTCTTGGTTGATTGAGTGTTCATGGTACTTGATTTAAGTGATGTTGGTATGAAGAAAGGAGAAGAAAATCTTCTCCTTGTTGAAGACCAAACTTTCGGCCTATATGGGACTAAGGGGGGTGTTGGAGTGTTCTTGAGATTTTTCCTTGGAGGTAGTATGAAATTGGTTGGTTGAAGATGCAATTATGTGAGAGGTTAAAGAAGAAATAATACCCTACCTTTCTAAGGGGGGTGGCCGGCCATGATGGTGGAGGAATGGGGTGGGAGACAACCTTTAGACAAGTATGTGTGTAATGAATGGGTTTTATGACAAGATTCCTAAGCATGCTATTTTTTTATGTCAAATGTTTAAAGTGTGAGACAAGTTATCTTCACCTTCTTTTTCATTTTCCTTTTCTTTTTCTTTCATGTATGTATTTTATTTTCTTTTTATTTAAGGTAGTATAATATTGTTGTGTCATGTATTTCTTTTTGATTTAATTTATACTAATAGTTTAAGTTGTTACTAACTAAGTTAATTTGAGCTTTTATTGTGTGGATTCAAACATTTATGATATATTTGCTAATGAATTGTACACCTATGAGATTATGTTTACGGTATTGAAGGTTGATACTACATAACGAATTTTCCGGGCTGTAACAGTAAGTACTCTGCCGCTCGTCCAACACAGTGTCCTTTTTGTAAGCAAGATTCGGCCACAGTGGATCATGTCTTTCTATTCTGCACCGGCATTCGTCCCATATGGGATTTCTTTTCCTATGAGTTACATGGTTTGTCCCCCCAGGTCCTTGCATCTTCGTCAATATCTGTTATCTGGGTGGTATCGGTCTACATTTTCGTCTCTCTTTGGGGTTTTAAAAATAGTGTGCGTGTGTATATAAATATACATTTATAATATGTATATATGTATGCGTGCTTATATATAGTGTATATATGTATATACTTAACACTCAAATATAGATCTATACTTTCTTGCAAAGGGAGTCTTGAACATACTACATGATGATCCAATTTTGATATAAACATAAATACTTATGAATTGTAAAGCCATGAAGGATCTAGGAAGAGTACTTGCCTTGGTTCACCTTTCTTACACTTAGAAGATGTTTCCTTCACTTGGTTTGGAAGAGAGTTCTTCTTCCTTCCTCCTAGGTATACATGGTTTTTAGGGTTTAAAGGAGGGTTAGTGAGCAACTTATAAAACTAAGTATAGAAGAATCAAACTTAAACTTCATAAAGTTCTTACCTTGATTGCTTTTGATTCTAGATGCTACAACCTTCTTGAATCTTTCTTGGTTGATTGAGTGTTCATGGTACTTGATTTAAGTGATGTTGGTATGAAGAAAGGAGAAGAAAATCTTCTCCTTGTTGAAGACCAAACTTTCGGCCTATATGGGACTAAGGGGGGTGTTGGAGTGTTCTTGAGATTTTTCCTTGGAGGTAGTATGAAATTGGTTGGTTGAAGATGCAATTATGTGAGAGGTTAAAGAAGAAATAATACCCTACCTTTCTAAGGGGGGTGGCCGGCCATGATGGTGGAGGAATGGGGTGGGAGACAACCTTTAGACAAGTATGTGTGTAATGAATGGGTTTTATGACAAGATTCCTAAGCATGCTATTTTTTATGTCAAATGTTTAAAGTGTGAGACAAGTTATCTTCACCTTCTTTTTCATTTTCCTTTTCTTTTTCTTTCATGTATGTATTTTATTTTCTTTTTATTTAAGGTAGTATAATATTGTTGTGTCATGTATTTCTTTTTGATTTAATTTATACTAATAGTTTAAGTTGTTACTAACTAAGTTAATTTGAGCTTTTATTGTGTGGATTCAAACATTTATGATATATTTGCTAATGAATTGTACACCTATGAGATTATGTTTACGGTATTGAAGGTTGATACTACATAACGAATTTTCCGGGCTGTAACAGTAAGTACTCTGCCGCTCATCCAACACAGTGTCCTTTTTGTAAGCAAGATTCGGCCACAGTGGATCATGTCTTTCTATTCTGCACCGGCATTCGTCCCATATGGGATTTCTTTTCCTATGAGTTACATGGTTTGTCCCCCCAGGTCCTTGCATCTTCGTCAATATCTGTTATCTGGGTGGTATCGGTCTACATTTTCGTCTCTCTTTGGGGTTTTTAAAAATAGTTGTTCCTGCAATTGTTGTGTCCAACATATGGCGCACCTATACATCACTAGTGTATGGTGAGTCGGCCTCATTTGCTCAGTCCTCCATTCAGGCTTCCATCCATTATGACATTGCAATGTGGATTAAAACAATACATGGCTCTAAACTTGCGGCAGGAACAACACCACATCTCTCATGGATTCCCGCTATTCGGTTCCCATGCCCACAAGTGGTTCATTGGCGAACTCCTCCTTAGGGCTGAACAAAAATTCTAAAAACCGGACCGGATAATCGAACCGCACTGAACCAAACTGTTTAAAACCAAACCGCAGTTTAACAGACGGTTTATATGTGAAGAAAAAACCGGACTGTGTTTTACGGTTTGATTCCGGTTTTAAAAACTTAAAACTGCCAAACCGGACCGGACCGGTTTAATATATTTATATATTAAATATTTTATATATTATATAATACTTTTAATTTTTATGCCTAGAAACTTCTTTTCTGCCCAGTACCCCCGTTGCCCTTTTCACTTTCACACACCAACCTAATTCGAAATCCCTAATTGCATTTCCACCTTTGTAGCTCCAGGTCTCCCGCGATCAGCTTCGCGTAGCGCCTCCACACTGCTGCCGTTCTCTTCCATCGTCCCAAATAGGCAAACCCACAACCATAGCCACCCACCACCGTTTCCCCTCTCTGTTTCACAGGAAATAAATTAGCTTTACATAGAAAATGGAAACAAACTTTCCCCTCTGTTTCACGGTAATTTTTTTCAACAACCCTTTTAAGTTTATTTGAAGATGTGAAGATTTGGAGTCTGATATATATTTTTGTTCATTTTGCAGTAAATTCCTCAGACTTTAGCCTTGGATATTAAAGAGTCGAAGACTATCTTACATTCTTACTGGTGAGTCACTTGTTTCAGTGAGCAAGCTTTGATCTTACTTATTTCATTAGCTCCTTGTTTCAGCCTGTGGAATTTGGGGTTTCATTTGGTTGGTTTGTTTGTTTTGGTTTTATTTCTGTATGGCAGAAATGTCCAGAAGTCTTAGATTTCTGGTTCTGATACTAGCAATCACGACGCTCTGCGAAGCCGCGACTTTTAATCCGATCTCCGACGCCCACCGATCGGCCGCATTGGACTTATTTACACCATCCAACGATCTTTTGAAAGGCTTTTTTGGGTATGTAAAACTCTTGATTAATTGCATAAACCGGGAACAAACCGGAACCAAGCCGAACCAAACTGGACCGGTCAAACAGTTTGTTGACCGGTTCCGGTCCGGTTTCGGTTTGGTAATTTTCAAACAGTTACAAAAAGTTCGGTTTGTAACATGTCCAAAAACCGGCCGGACCGGACCATGTACACCCCTACTCCTCCTCCTTCCGGTAGACTAAAGTTAAATATAGATGCGGCGGTTGGCAGACATTATGCATCAGGGGGGCTATTTTGCGTGATCATTCAGGTACCTGTGTGGGGGCAATCTCCTTTCGCTTACCTCCAAGTACACCTCTTACTGCTGAGATGCAGGCAGCGGTGTTTGGTTTGTTATATTTCCTCCCATTTTATCGTTCTATTATTTTAGAATCGAACTGTGATTAAATGCTGTCTTGCCTATGGAAACCACAGTCGGTTTTTGGAAACTATCATCTGCGGTTATTGCAGACACTGCTTCATCTTCACCGGCTGGAATTTACTCATGTTTATAGAAAGGCAAATATGGCTGCTCATTACCTTGCTCAACATGCAATGCTGGTTCCTCAGACACAATACTAGTCTCGGCATGATCTTCCATCGTTAGTTCGTGGATCCGTAACTTTAGACCTCTCATCAGCGAATTTGCGTTTTCCTTGAGCTTTTTCGGTCTTCCATATGGATTGGCATGCATTTCTTTCTTCTGCCTGTACCCTGGGGGGTACAGGCAGACTCGGTATGCTTTGGATTCTCTTGGTAATCTTCTTCTTATTCTGCCTTATATACCTGTTTAACTTAGCCTTTTGTTTCACATGTGCATGGACAGGGAAACATCTCATGATAACCCACATCTTTGACGCGGACGATGTAATCAATGATGGGAGGACCGTGCATCAATCCTCAGCGCTGGATATTTCATGGCCTGGCCCTTCACGGCTTTTTCTTTGGCCCACTTGGCTTGTATTTTCGTTCATAATGTACTGTAACGCATATCACCACTCCAATTATATAAATATATATGTTTTTTTCTTTCGCCAAGGTTTTATCCACAAGGGTGGTTTTACTTGGCAAGGTTTTAATGCAGCATATCATATATGATTTGGAGGTTGATAATCATCAACTTTTTGCTTTCGTTATACTTTACCACTTTGTAATAAGGTTTTCCTCCGCCATAAGTGAGGTCTTATGCTAATAAAATCTTTCGATCAAAAAAAATATATATATATATATTACTTGGAAACATAGATCTTCCATGTTCTTACGGTAAAACTTGAACATACTACATGATGATCCAAACTTTGGTATAAACATAATATCTAGCCCTTGAAAATGCATGAAGGATCTAGGAAGAGTACTTGCCTTGATTTACTTTTCTTACCCTAAAATGGTGTTTCTTCGTTTAGTTTGGAAGAAAATACCTTCTTCCTCCTTCTTTGTAACCACGGTTTGGAGCATTGAAAAATAAGGTTATTGTACAACTTATGAAGATAAGAAATGGAAGAAATTTAGCCTAAGATTCATGGAGTTTCTTACCTTGGTTTCTCTTGATTCAAAGTCCTGCACCCTTCTTGAATCACTCTTGGATGATGGCGGATTTATGAATCTAAAGATGGGAGATGTTTATGTGGTATAGTATGAAGAAAACTCTTCCTTTTTCTCACTTGAAGCTCTCAGCCAAGATAGGAGAAATGGAGGAGTTGAATAACTTGGTTTTCTTGGAGGAGAGAGGAGGGAATATTTTGTGTAATGTAGAAAGTGAGAAATATGTGAAGTGAAGAAAAGAAAGAGGGTTGCCCTCTTGTTATGCTTTTAGCCGAGATTGGGGAGAGGGAGGGAAGGAAGAAAAAATATTGTGGATTGGTATAGTAGGTTATATGCAAATTATAGAATTGGAGGAGTGTGTAAGAGGAGAAGCAAAAAGGAGGTGTCTTGTCTCTTTCCTTGGCTCAAGGTGGTCAGCCTCCTATGGTGGGGAAGGGGGACATTTTGTCTTTTATGCCATGTAGGATAAAGTGCAATAATTGGGCAGAAATATGTAGGGTTTTGTTGGTAGTTGAATTTATAGTGTTATATATTTTGTCCGATTTAATTTATCCCAATACGTAAGTTGTTACGACGAATTTTAATTAAGTTTTTCCGTTTGTTCGATAACATTTGTTATCGAAATCGTTAGGGTTTTGACATATCACAAAGTTTTAAAATGCTTAGCGACGAAATTAAATCTACAGAGCAAAAATGTGACGACGTAATGAAAAAATTTTCAGGACGTAACATATATGTTAATGGTTTTTGTAACCAGAAATATGTATAAGCTATTTTCATATGTGATGAAAATATGAGGATATATATACATAAGACACACAGCTATGGTGGCTAAAAATGGAGCTATATGTGTAAATGTAATGAAATGAACATTGTCATATAAAGTATGTAAAAGTTAAAGGAAAGAAAATGAAGACATATGACTTGTTAAGAAAAGTGTACTAAGAGAATATTTTTATGCGTATGTTTGTATGTTTTCCATGAAGATCAGCACTTATATGTTTATCTATGATTTTGGTTTTCATGCACTTTTATGTTCTTGACTTAGCATGTTATGAGACAATCATATTCATGTCTAAGATTCTAGTACACAAAAGATGTTTCTTGATGATCTCCATATTATTTCATGTATGATATAGGTTCGGCCAAGTAGGGTTTTTAGCATACTTGATTTACTTTCTTCATGGTTCCATCATCTTGTTTGTTGTGTTTTATTTATGCTATTGCAACACTTTGTGATGATGGAAATAAATATGTATATGGTTGGTATAAAGATTCAAACCATGATATAAGTAAAAGAGGTGAAAAAGAGAAGGATTTACGTGATATATATATATATATATATATATATATATATATATATATATATATATATATATAAACCTGTTGTATGGCAGTTAAGTCCATCCAGTGCGTTAGGCACAGATGGCTTTCCAGGTTCTTTCTATAAACACTTTTGGAATGATATAAGTTTGGATGTACTACTAGCTGTGCAGGAATTCTTTTTGGGTATCCGGGTGCCCAATGCCATGTCAGCTTCTTTACTATGTCTGATTCCAAAGGTGCCCAATCCAAGTACATTCGCAGACTTCCGACCCATTTGTTTGACTAATTTTATATCAAAGGTGGTCATTCGGATTCTATCTTCTCGACTTAATATTATCTTGCCAAGGCTCATTTCTCCAGAACAATCAAGCTTTATGCCTGGTCGTGGCATATCCGAGCAGATATTGATGGCCAAGGAAATGGTTCACCTTTTGGACCATAAGTGTCGGGGCAGACTAGTCATGATAAAGTTAGATATGGCAAAGGCCTTTGATCGTGTCTCATGGCAGTACTTGGAGAGCTTGCTGCTGCGGTTTGGCTTCCAACCGAGGTTTGTTCGCTTAATTATGAATAATTTGTCTGCTACGCGCTGTTCAGTGTTGATAAATGGTAAGCCATGTAGTTTCTTTCGACCTACAAGGGGTGTCAAACAAGGAGATCCACTGTCGCCCATTCTTTTTATTCTTGCTTCTGAGGGTTTTCTAGGGGATTAAATGCATTGATTCAGCAGGGAACTATAAGGGGCTTTGCTAGTGGCAGGGTACAACCAGTGTCCCATCTTGGTTTTGCAGATAACTTGTTGATCTTTCTGAATGGCTCCATTGGAAACTTACAATATTTTAAGCGATTTCTTGAACAGTATCAACAGGCATCAGGCTAATTGGTTAATTATCAAAAGAGTCAAATTATGGTGGGAGGGTGTATCTCTTCGCAAAGGATACAGCTGGTTCTAAATATGCGACTCTCAGAACTTCCTATCAATTATTTAGGTTCCTGTCTTTTTAAAGGTATCAATCTCTCTCGGTATTGTACTTCTTTAATTTATTATTTTGATGTGAGGTTGACAGGTTGGTCACAGAAGATGTTAATTATGTCTGGGTGATTGACCTTGATTCAATCGGTGCTCGCAGCAATGCCTTTGCACATTATGGCGTTGCATGTCTTCCTAAAAGCGTAATTATGGAGTTGAGCAGGAAAATGTCTAAATTTTTATGGAGACAGCGACATCATTAGAGAGCGTGGGAGGCTATATGTTATCCCAAAGAGGAAGGTGGTCTGGACATTCGCAACCTAACTGCCTTACAAACAGCATTTGAGTGTAAATTACGGTGGATGTACACTACCTCTAATTCATTGTGAGCAATTTATTTAAGACAGAAGTATGGCAGACGGCCTATGATGTATGCCTATCTATACGATTCAGCAGATTGGAAGAGATTATGTCGTATAAGTACTTTTTGTATATTGAGGGTGCAAGTGACACAGGATGGTTTGCATTGGGCTGATGATGAGCATGGCCAATTTAGTACGAGAAGTGCATATAATGTTTGCATGCCGCCTGGTAACAGTCTTCCAGTGGAAAGATACATTTGGTGGAAGAGTACCCCTGATGCTGCTCAACTGTTTTCATAGCGTCTATGGTATAATGCCTTGCCTATGCCGGACAATATCAGTCACTGGATTACTGCTTTTCCTACATGTGTTTTTTGTCGGGGTGATTCAGCTCTCCAGACTCATATTTTCTACACTTGCCCTGTGGTTCAGTCTTTTGGCTACATTTATCATATATTTTCAACGGGCCAACTCCTACTTTGTCCACATTTCGACATTTCATGTGTGCATGGTGGAGCAAGGTGCGTCAATCTACTACGAAGGGTCACTTAGCAGCTGTGGTCCCAATGCTTGTGACTTGGGCCATCTGGAAGGAATATGCAGCGGTCACTTTTGGGGAGGAAGCATTTTCACTCTGTAGTCTTCGCGAACGTATTCGAGCAGACATCTTTACTTGGTGCGCATCCACTTCCGGGAGGAAATTTGCAGAAACAATTCCGTGATTGGTTGTGTCCCATTTTTCTCCTTCAATTCAATTCAAACAGATTCAAGTTGTTAAATGGACATTATGTTGGACCGTGCACCTGCAATAAACACCACTAGAGGGGGGTGAATAGTGGTTAGCGGAAATTACACTACAACCCTTTGTTAAAATCCCCTTTAAAAACAGAATCTGAGACCACTTCAGATTCACAACCCGCTTTTTCAAAAATTCACAATAATTGTACACAACTCCAAAAATTATGAAACTTTCCAGAATTGAAATTCAATGAGTTAACAACACTCTGTCCAAAAATCAGATAAAAATAAAATTGTTTGTCCCTTCAAACAAATAAAAAGATTCAGATGGTCAATCTGGACAGAATTGGACAGAATGTTGCTGATTTTGCAAAACGTGTTTCTCTTTGAATACTCAACCAAAAAGGTTGAACTTTATATCAAAACACTCCTTCGGATGTGTAGATGAAGTTTCCAAAAGTCTCTGACCTTAAACAATTCTTGAAAAATACAGAATTTAAGTTTTCTCAAAACTGGTCAGATTGCAGCCAGATTGGAGCAGTTATCTTACAAAGACTGAAAGACTAACTTTCCCTTGCTCAAATCAAGTGATTCTGTTGCAAATGAAAGCTAACAGTCTGAAGTATAACTCCACCAAAAATCACGAATTTTGAAAATGTTTAGCTATTTTTTCAAATTGTGAGAAATTGTGTGAAAACTACAGTCAAAAACGGACAGAAAACAGAAATAAAAAAACAAGAGAAGAACACCGAGGATTTATCCTGGTTCGGTAAATGTGACCTACTCCAGTCCCAAGGAACACCTTTCCTTGTATTTCACTATGTAATGAACACCTTACAACAAGAGCCAAGCTTGATCCTTGGGTTATACACCAACCCTATTCAAGACAAGAATAATCACCTTCTAAGCAACACTTAGTTGCAACACCTCTAACACCTATTGATGTAGCCTTATAAAGATGGCTAATCAATCTTACAAATGAAGCTCAAGAGGCTTGTAGCTCACCACAATACAACAAGAACACCTTTGCTACAATGAACAAAACAATAACAACAAGAAGATGAAGATGAAAGCTAGACAATTCAACAAATGCTTGTGAGCTTCAAGTGTGTTTCTTCTTCTTCACCAATGCCTCTATTTATAGTGTGATTTGAGCCTTGAAGATAAGAATGCCAATGTGTCATCATCTTCATCATCAACTCCAAATGTCTTCTCGCTTTGTACACTTGGCAAAATAAAACACAATGATTGGTCCACCTTGGCAACCTAATGTGGCCGAAAATTCCAACTAAAAAGTGACTTGGAATTGTCTTGAATTATCTTTAGCAAGAATAGATAATAAGAGAAGATAATTCCTCAACTTCTTGGCACAAGAATAGGCATGTGAGCTTTTACTTTTTCAATTCAAAAATTCAGCTCAAAGAATGCTTCAAAGTACCCGTTGGCTACCTTACTTATATTAAAAAAAAAAGCTTTGATTTTTCTTAATAAAAATAAGAAAGGATAATACCACCAAATTATCCCCAACGTCAAGCACCATAATAGGACATGTGAGAGCTCCATTTGACTTCCAAAAATCTGTTGAAAATACACCAAGAAGAAGCCATAGCCGTTGGCTATTTAAACAAAAGTCCAAGTTGGCAATTTTGCCAACTAGCTCCTTTTTGGTTGGTCCACTTGTCTCCAACTCATAAAATGTATACAACATCATATCCACCAGCATATTCACGTTTTTGACCATACATATATGTGTAGCAACTCAAATTTTTGAAGAAGAAATAAATAGATAACAATTGACAAGATTATGTCAACGTGTAACACCGAAATTCCCCAATATTTCTTCTTATGTGTCAATAAAATTTCCACACCTTTGACACCTTCAATATCTCTGAATAATGATGATAAATGTTCTCTTATAACATATATAAGAGGGTCTTCAAGAAAAAATAGAATTTGACGTCTCAAATCGTCACATATCCAGCTATAGTCAATAATATCATCAGTTGAGAAAATAAGATATAAGATCACCATATTATCTTCAAGATAACAATAACACAGCTCCAGAATGAAGATAATAATATGCTCAAGAGATTCCTTGAGTGAAAATACCAAAAATACCCTTAGGGGTGTGAAATAACCAAAATACCCCTGATGTGAGAAAACTCCAGAAATGACCCCGATGGTCAGAAATAATCACAATTCCACCTTTGTCATGATAAATAGGATGAGAATACATCCTTGAAATATTTTCATCATGTGATGTTCCTACAAAACTCAAAATACCAATTTTGCCCTTTTTGGTAAGTTGTAGAAACATCCAAGGAATGTTAGTCACAAGACAATAATAATCACCAAAAACATGTAATAATCACATAATGAACATGTATAATTCATAGCCAAATGAAAACAATCATTTTAACACATTTTAGAAAAAATATTTCTAAAAACCCTAGACATCGATCGATCGAAGTGCCTCAGCTTCAGAGATCGATGTCTCACAGAAAGTTTCAGAGTTTGCCTCTGACCTACATCGATCGATCGAAGTGAGAGTTCGATGTACATCGATCGATCGATGTGTCTCAGGTTTAGAGATCGACGTCACACAGAAAGGTCTTAAACTTTTCTGCCTTACATAGATCGATCAATGTGAGAGATCTATGTACATAGATCGATCGATGTGCCACAACCTGAGAGATTGATGTCAACTTTTTCAACTTTTTCAACTTTTAATCACATATAACACCATGTGTAACATTTTTAAGTATTCACCACTTAAAATCATAACTTTGAAAATTATCCAAACATATTTCTCAACATTCTCCCCCTTTTGGATGATTTTCAAAATAACCTAACATGATTTTAATGTCACAACTTATAACAAAAAATTTAAAAAGTTTAACCAAATGTTTTCAACTTTTAAATAGTATGTTGCTCCCCCTCAACTCATACTCTCCCCCTTAACCTATGCAAATTTATACCAATTAAAACTTAGCATATGATTCATAATGACTTACCAACTAAAATCATGTTCTTATTATATCTCCCCCTTTATTTTGCAAATCATGCAAAAGATAGAACTACGCAATGGTATCGTAAGTCATCATAGCTAACTTGGCTCGTAAGTTTTCAAAAGTGGCTTGATTAAGGGGTTTGGTGAAGATGTCAGCGATTTGGTGATCAGTTCTTATATGGTTTATCACTATATCTTCATTTTGAACATGATCGCGAAGAAAGTGGTATCGCACTTCAATGTGTTTGGCCTTAGAATGAAGCACCGGATTCCGTGAAAGATTGATTGCATTTGTGCTATTGCAGAAAATCGGAATCTTATTCATTTTAATGCCAAAATCTTTAAGTTGCTGTTTAAGCCAAAGTATTTGGGTAGTACATAAACTCAAAGCAATATACTCGGCTTCAGTGGTAGAAAGAGCTATACTAGCTTGATTTTTAGAAAACCAAGAAATCAAGTTGGTTCCTATGAATTGACAAGTACCGCTAGTGGATTTTCTATCTAACTTGCAACCACCATAATCAGCATCACTATATGCGTGTCATTCCAACTTAGCGTTTCTATCATACCACAGTCCTAAGTGAGGTGTATGTTTAAGATATCTAAAGATCTTTTTCACTGCATTGTAATGTGATACCTTAGGATAAGATTGAAACCTAGCACACATACATACACTAAACATGATATCAGGTCTTGATGCAGTTAAGTATAACAATGAGCCAATCATAGACCTATAAAGTGTGTCATCAAAAGGTTTACCATTTTCATCCTTATCAAGTTTGGTACTAACACTCATGGGAGTAGTTGTAGGTTTCAACTCTTCAAAACCAAACTTCTTAATTATATCATTGACATACTTAAGTTGGCTAATATGAATTCCTTGAGGGGTTTGTTGATTTAAAGTCCTAAGAAATAATTTAACTCTCCTACCATTGACATTTCAAACTCTGACTTCATACATTCTTCGAAGTTTTTACTAAAGTAGGGTTGGTTGAACCAAAGATTATATCATCTACGTATATTTGAACTATTAACAAATCATTACCTTTTCTTCTTAGGAATAATGTGTCGTCGATGGTTCCCCTTTGATAATTATTTGCAATAAGAAAGTTTGCAAATCTATCATACCAAGCTCTTGGAGCTTGTTTTAAACCATATAAAGCTTTCTTAAGCTTATAAACATGGTTAGGATTCTTTGGATCTTCGAATCCAGGGGGTTGTTTGACAAACACCTCTTCTTGGATGTATCCATTCAAGAACGCACTCTTGACATCCATTTGGAAGAGTTTAATGTTACTTAGACTTGCAATCGCAAGTAATAATCTAATTGCTTCTAGTCGTGCAACGGGTGCAAAGGTTTCTTCATAATCTATTCCTTCTTGTTGATTATAACCTTGTGCGACTAGCCTAGCTTTATTCCTTGTAATGTTCCCTTGTTCGTCCATTTTATTCCTAAACACCCATTTTGTTCCTATTATTGACTTGTTTTCGGGTTTAGGTACTAAGTCCCACACGTTGTTCCTTGTGAATTGATTTAATTCCTCATGCATAGCATTTATCCATGACATGTCACCTAAGGCTTCCTTTACGTTCTTAGGTTCTAGTTGTGAGATTAAGCTATGTCCTTCAAGTTGACTTATATTTCTACGTGTTCTAACCCCAACACTTGGATCCCCAATGATTAGTTCTCTAGGGTGCCACCAATTCCTAGATTGACTAGGTTCACCCTCATCTTGTTCAAATGTGTCATTAGTGTGAACATTATCATATGTAATTAGATCATTAGTTACATTATCTTCCAATTGCAAAGTTTCTTCATTTATATCATCTAAGGGTTCATGCATGTCTTGTTCAGGGGGAGTTGGTTCTAGATGATCAAGTACAGGCTCAAGTAATATATCATCATCAAACATATTTTCAACATTTGTTTCTTGTTTATGTTGATGTTTATCACTAACTTCAAAGCATGCATTTTCATTGAATTTCACATGTATGGATTCAATTATCTTTCTAGATGCAGGATTATAATACTTATATGCTCTTGAGTTAGTTGAATACCCAACGAATATGCATTCAATAGACTTTTGTTCAAATTTATCTAGATTATTCTTAGTGTTCAACACAAAACATTTACATCCAAATACTCTAAGATAATCTATTTTAGGTAGTCTATAGTTTAGCAATTCATATGGCGTTTTATTTAATTTCTTTCTAATAGTAAGCCTATTTATAATATAGCATGCACAACTAACGGCTTCAGCCCATAAATACTTAGGTAATTTATTTTCACAAAGCATTGTCCTAGCAACTTCTTGAATTGTTCTATTTTTACGTTCAACAACTCCATTGAGTTGTGGTGTTCTAGGTGGTGAGAATTCATGTTTGATTCCATATAGTTCACAAAATTGATTACGTCTTTGTTTTTAAATTCTCCACCTCTATCACTTCTAATTCTTTTAACATTTTCTTCATAAATGTTTTCAAGTTGCTTAATAAGGGTTTCGATTGCTAATGGAGCATTGTCTTTGTGTGTTAAGAACAATGTCCATGTGTAGCGTGAGTAATCATCTACTATGACACACACATAGTAGTGTCCACCTAGACTTCTTGTCTACTTGGACCAAATAAGTCTAAGTGAAGCAATTCTAGTACATGACTAGTACTCACTTCATGTTTCGGTTTTAAGGTTTCTTTAATGTGTTTTCCCTTAATACATGTTTCACACATTTGAAAATTATCTAAGTCTAACTTAGGCATTCCTCTAATTAAATTCTTCTTAGACAATTTCTTAATAGTTGAAATTCCTATATGGCCTAATCTTCTATGCCATAAATTTACATCTAAGTCATGTGATATTAGACACTTAACCTTAGCATCTAACCTGTTATCTAAGGTAAGGGTATAAATATTTCCATCTCTATTTCCTTTTAAAACTATTTCTCCTTTTTCATTTATTATATCACAAGAATTGGGAAGAAAGGAGACATTATAACCACAATCTATAAGTTGAGAGATACTAAGTAAATTATAAGATAGATTGCTTACTAATAGCACATTTCGTATTTGAAATGTGTTAGGGTCCCCAATTGTTCCTTTTCCAACAACTTGTCCTTTGTTGTTGTCACTGAATGTTACTTTTTCTCCATTCTTGATATGTTCCAATTCGATGAATAGTTTGGGGTTCCCCGTCATATGCCTCGAACATCCACTATCTAAAAACCATTTGGTTTTTAGATTCTTTGACTTTGCCTCCTTCTTGCATTCCTTGCATTTATCCTACAATGGAGACAAAGTTTTAGGTACCCTTTATTTGGGTCCTTGAATGTTAGGGGCATTATTCTTGTTTAGATAACCCTTAGGTATCCAAACTTGAATATACCTTCTAGGCACATTTTTAACATTGTTATAATTTGGAAAATAAGAAGAATTAGCATATACATGATTATTCCACATAAGTGAAGATGCATTGTTATACATGTTGTGCCATGGTTGATAATCATTATAGGATGGCCGAGATTTATGATGTGTATAAGGCATGTGAATTTGTTTCTTATATGGCGCTATATAAGTGTGTTTGTAGGCATTTCTATAAGACTTATAAGAGTGTTGCCTATACTTAGGTTCATAATATGTTGAATGCATTTTATTCTTTCTAGTTGCATTTGTATACATGTAGGCATAATTTCTAGGTTGTCTAGATGCAAAGTTTGGCCTAGATGTATGTTTATGCGTGTATATATTGGTGGGTGTGTGTAGTATTTTTGCCTTGATATAAGTAGAAGAAGGTGTAGAAGAAGATGTAGTAGGCAAAGTTGATTTTGTATTGTATGGCAACGTTGTACTTGATGAAACAAACCTAGTCTTTTTATTCACTTTTTCATTCTTTTTTATAGCCTAAGCCGGTTTTATCATTACCATACTTTTGTGATGAGATGAGTGTGTCTAACATGTTTGTACCGGATTTAAATTGTTCTAACATTTTTTCTAAGTTAAGTTTAGAAGACTTAAGTTGTATTATCTCATGTTCACAATTTTCTAACTTAGAGTTTAACATATCATTTTCCATTTGTAGCTTTTGTTCACCTTTTCTATATGATTCGATTTTATTCTCTAAAGAATCGAGAGTATTAGTAGACTCTTGTTTAAGAGATTCTAATTGATCGGAAAATTCCAAGTTGGACGTCTTCAACTTGTTATTTTCTTCAATTAGTTTCTTCTTTTCTTTAGATAGCCTCTTACAGTGAGCATGCATTCTTAAAAATTCTTCATACATTTCATCAAATGTCATGTCACTATCAGAATCACTATCAGAAGAAGAACATACCTCGTTGGATACGAAGCAGACTTGAGCTTCCTCAGTTTCGGATTCTGAGTCGGATGAGTCGCTCCATGTGCTCACCTTCATTGCTCGTTTCCCTTTTCTTGCCTTAGACTCCTTTGTCTTTGTCGTTTGTGCCTCTTTGTCCTTGGCTTGTTTATTATTGTTGTTATTATTATTTTTCTTTGTGGGACAATCGTATGAAATATGTCCTTTTTGATCGCATTCATAACACTTTAATTCTTTGTTATACCATTTATTTGTGTTATTTTTCCTAGGTTGAGAAGAAGAAGAAGAAGAAGAATTACGTTGTCTATTCCTATTTGGACGTTTGAAAAACTTTCTAAGTTTTCTAGCTATCAATATCAAGTCATCATCTAATTCAGTATCACTATTACTATCATCGTTACTAGCATGTGTTTCGGTTGTTTTGAAAGCTATTGACTTACCAAATGACTTAGACGATTCAGACTTTCGTTGGTTTAATTTAACCTCGTAGACTTCAAGAGACCTGATCAATTCATCCATTTTAGTGATTGACTTTGTCTCCTCGATTGCAGTCACCTTTGGATCCCATTCAACAGGAAGGTTTCGTAGCACCTTTTGAACCTTTTCACTGTTCGAAAATGACTTCCCTAAAGCTTCAAGGGCATTGAAAATATTAGTAATCCTCAAATCCATAGAAGTTATGGATTCGTTTGGCAACATTTTAAAAGTCTCTAATTCAGTCATAAGCATGTTTATTTTTGCCTCTTTAACGCCACTAGTACCTTCATGCTTTAATACAAGTGATTTCCACATGTCGTGTGCGCTTGTGCAATTTGACACATATCCTGCTTCAGAAGTTGTAAGTCCATTCAAAAGTAATTGCATAGCTTTAGCATTCATTGACATTTTCTTTTTATCATCCGATGACCATTCACTTTTACATTTTTCAACCTCTTGAGTGACTCCACTAACTTGTACAACTTTCATTGGAATGTATGGTCTATCTTCAACTATAGACCATAAATCGATATCTATAGCCATTAAGAATAGCCTCATTCTTAGTTTCCAATGAACAAAATTATTGCCATCAAAAAGAGGAGAGCGTTGCGTAGACATACCTTCCAACTCACCTTTGTGAGAAACAATAGTCATTGTATATACCTTGGATTTGAGACAAGCAGTATATAATGAATCGTTGTTTCTTAGCCTTGTATTATTCGTTATGGTGTTGAATCTTGCTTCTTTTGAGTGGTGTTGGCCTGTCTCTGATACCAAATGTTGGACCGTGCACCTGCAATAAACACCACTAGAGGGGGGGTGAATAGTGGTTAGCGGAAATTACACTACAACCCTTTGTTAAAATCCCCTTTGAAAACAGAATCTGAGACCACCTCAGATTCACAACCCGCTTTTCAAAAATTCACAAATAATTGTACACAACTCCAAAAATTATGAAACTTTCCAGAATTTAAATTCAATGAGTTAGCAACACTCTGTCTAAAAATCAGATAAAATAAAATTGTTTGTCCCTTCAAACAAATAAAAAGATTCAGATGGTCAATCTGGACAGAATTGGACAGAATGTTGCTGATTTTGCAAAACGTGTTTCTCTTTGAATACTCAACCAAAAAGGTTGAACTTTATATCAAAACACTCCTTCGGATGTGTAGATGAAGTTTCCAAAAGTCCCTGACCTTAAACAATTCTTGAAAAATACAGAATTTAAGTTTTCTCAAAACTGGTCAGATTGCAGCCAGATTGGAGCAGTTATCTTGCAAAGACTGAAAGACTAACTTTCCCTTGCTCAAATCAAGTGATTCTGTTGCAAATGAAAGCTAACGGTCTGAAGTATAACTCCACCAAAAATCACGAATTTTGAAAATGTTTAGCTATTTTTTCAAATTGTGAGAAATTGTGTGAAAGCTGCAGTCAAAAACGGACAGAAAACAGAAATAAAGAAACAAGAGAAGAACACCGAGGATTTATCCTGGTTCGGTAAATGTGACCTACTCCAGTCCCAAGGAACACCTTTCCTTGTATTTCACTATGTAATGAACACCTTACAATAAGAGCCAAGCTTGATCCTTGGGTTATACACCAACCCTATTCAAGACAAGAATAATCACCTTCTAAGCAACACTTAGTTGCAACACCTCTAACACCTATTGATGTAGCCTTATAAAGATGGCTAATCAATCTTACAAATGAAGCTCAAGTGGCTTGTAGCTCACCACAATACAACAAGAACACCTTTGCTACAATGAACAAAACAATAACAACAAGAAGATGAAGATGAAAGCTAGACAATTCAACAAATGCTTGTGAGCTTCAAGTGTGTTTCTTCTTCTTCACCAATGCCTCTATTTATAGTGTGATTTGAGCCTTGAAGATAAGAATGCCAATGTGTCATCATCTTCATCATCAACTCCAAATGTCTTCTCATCATTGGTTGGCTTTGTACACTTGGCAAAATAAAACACAATGATTGGTCCACCTTGGCAACCTAATGTGGCCGAAAATTCCAACTAAAAAGTGACTTGGAATTGTCTTGAATTCCAACTTCTTTGCTACTCTTTCAATTCAAAAATTCAGCTCCAAGAATGCTTCAAAGAACCCGTTGGCTACATTACTTTTATTAAAAAAAACTTTGATTTTTCTTAATAAAAATAAGAAAGGATAATACCACCAAATTATCCCCAACTTCAAGCGCCATAATAGGACATGTGAGAGCTCCATTTCACTTCCAAAAATCTGCTGAAAATACACCAAGAAGAAGCCATAGCCGTTGGCTATTTAAAAAAAGTCCAAGTTGGCAATTTTGCCAACTAGCTCCTTTTTGGGTTGGTCCACTTGTCTCCAACTCATAAAATGTATACAACATCATATCCACAAGCATATTCACGTTTTTGACCATACATATATGTGTAGCAACTCAAATTTTTGAAGAAGAAATAAATAGATAACAATTGACAAGATTATGTCAACGTGTAACACCGAAATTCCCCAATATTTCTTCTTATGTGTCAATAACATTTCCACACCTTTGACACCTTTAATATCTCTAAATAATGATGATAAATGTTCTCTTATAACATATATAAAAGGGTCTTCAAGAAAAAATAGAATGTGAAGTCTCAAATCGTCACATATCCAGCTATAGTCAATAATATCATCAGTTGAGAAAATAAGATATAAGATCACCATATTATCTTCAAGATAACAATAACACAGCTCCAGAATGAAGATAATAATATGCTCAAGAGATTCCTTGAGTGAAAATACCAAAAATACCCTTAGGGGTGTGAAATAACCAAAATACCCCTGATGTGAGAAAACTCCAGAAATGACCCCGATGGTCAGAAATAATCACAATTCCACCTTTGTCATGATAAATAGGATGAGAATACATCCTTGAAATATTTTCATCATGTGATGTTCCTACAAAACTCAAAATACCAATTTTGCTCTTTTGGTAAGTTGTAGAAACATCCAAGGAATGTTAGTCACAAGACAATAATAATCACCAAAACATGTAATAATCACATAATGAACATGTATAATTCATAGCCAAATGAAAACAATCATTTTAACACATTTTAGAAAAAATATTTCTAAAAAACCCTAGACATCGATCGATCGAAGTGCCTCAGCTTCAGAGATCGATGTCTCACAGAAAGTTTCAGAGTTTGCCTCTGACCTACATCGATCGATCGAAGTGAGAGTTCGATGTACATCGATCGATCGATGTGTCTCAGGTTTAGAGATCGATGTCACACAGAAAGGTCTTAAACTTTTCTGCCTTACATAGATCGATCAATGTGAGAGATCTATATACATAGATCGACCGATGTGCCACAACCTGAGAGATTGATGTCAACTTTTTCAACTTTTAATCACATATAACCATGTGTGACATTTTTAAGTATTCACCACTTAAAATCATGACTTTGAAAATTATCCAACATATTTCTCAACACATTACCCTCACAGGAAAGTTGAAGCTTAATATAGATATAGCATCGGGCAAGAAAGGGGCAGCTGGAGGAGCGATTTTGCAGAATGATTCCAGACAATTGATTCAAGCTATTTCTTTCTCCCTGTCGATATTGTCACCTTTACATGCAGAACTAAAGTCGTTATTGTTTTCTTTAATATTCTTCTCGATGGCAGTGTATATAGCATTACACATTGAAGTTGACTGTCTGATTTTATTGACTTTGCTTAATGGGTCCACCATAGTGTCATCCTAACTGGGCAGAGATTATGCCATGATACGCCAATATTTGAGTCTCATGAATTCACGAATTGACTATGTACCACGTGAAGCTAACTCAGCTGCACACTATTTAGCTCAGCATGGTATAATGCGCTGTCAAACGTGTGTCTACTCTATACTTTCAGAGCTTCCCCCATTAGTGCGAGGTAGCATTCATACAGATGTTCACAGTCTATGTTCGCCATTAGCAGTTTTGTGAAAGCCAGTCATTATATATTTGCCCACGTCTCCTTGATGCGCGCGGGCCGGATATGTTTTGTTTACTTCTCTTTACACATTTCATCTCTTGTGTGCTACTTGTCTAATGATGTATTTTATACATAAGCTGAGGATCACCTATCGCCATGCATTGTCGCCGTCATAGTGCTGGTTATGTGCTGTTTTCATCTCTTGTTGCCCGTGCCTTTACTAGCTACGGGCAACCCGGGTACACACCTCTCACTTGATTGGTACCTACTCTTCGAAATGTCTATTTCTTACTCATATGTGACATATGATCTTTTTGATTCTCTGAGGTACATCATATATTGTCGCAGACTCCTCCCTGCGTAGAAGCCTCCTAGCTGTTGGTCTTTGTCCTGCTGTTCTAGGCCTTCCTATTGCGGTGCATTATGATAGCTTTTTCTATTTATAGTTTTTTGCTTAATTGTATATTACTATTTGTATACGTTTTCATTTTCCTGTTCTGTTTAGTTTGGGAGAGTCTCCCACCTTAGACAGGCTTTTGATGTAACCACAGTATTTCTCCGCCACAAGTAAGGGTTCTTATATTAATAAAATACCCAGACGGTACCGCCTGTCCTTTACCTAATATATATATATATATATATATATATATATATATATATATATATATTAAGTGTGAAATAAATCGCGTTGGACAAGTTTATGGTTATAGATATGTATAAAGTGAAGCATAGTAGAAAATATGATATTTTTTTGAAAAGATAATTTGATTGATAGCCTCACTTATGGCGGAGGAAAACCATATTACAAACATAAGTATATGAAAAAAAGATGAACTAAATCGCTAATGATGACGCTTCTCAAGTCGTATATGATATGCCGCATTAAAAACCTTGCCAAGTAAAACCACCCTTGTGGATAAAAACCTTGGCGAAGGAAAAAGCGTACATATTTATACGACTGGGAATAGTGCCTAGCTTATACACAAAAGAATACATGCATGTGGTGTTGCTGAATGATATATCGCTGAGAGAGCTGATGTTATGCCATAATTCCATAGCAGTCGAGATGCCGTGTGTTGATGATGCTCCTGCCATTTCGTGTACCTCATGAGATGGCGAAAGAGCAGTTAGGAGTAACACAGGGAAAGTAATAGCAAACGAAGTTGATGGAATCCAGACCATACCGAAGCCGTCTTGGCATGATTTGAACCAAGATGACAAAATATATTGAGAGCCAATGGGTGATCTTGCATTGAATCGCCTAACTATGATTGTGAGATTCATTGTTGTCCTCGTAAGTATCCACCATGGCACAAAACGCAAAAATGAGACAAAGATTAGTATATGAGAGGTTAATGTGATGAATAGCACACATAGTGACCAGATATATGAGTAATATACGCACCAATGTTGCCTGTGTTTGAGAACACATGCAACTATACGGGTATTTGGCTGACATGTATCACACTCTGAACGTTGGCAGATGAATATCCGTGTATAAGGCGCCACGTACTTCACACGGTAATTCATGAACCGAACTATAGAGCTGCATTCCAGAAGAATGATAGCCATACCTTGCCAGCCTATGTGATGCCAAATTTGCTTCCCTTGGGCAATATTGGATTGTTGAGTTGTTAAGTGTAAGGAACTGCGTTGCTCGTGTGATATCCGATGCCAGTAAGCATGTGATATGTCCATTATCTGCCAGCAGATTAATCAGAAGTTGACAGTCTGTCTCCACTACTAGGTTGTCATAATGTTGCGCATAATACAGCAATGTCAGTGTCATAGCTTGAGTCTCTGCCCGCAGCGGGCGCAAAAGAGGTAGAGGAAAGCATATGGCCGAAAGAAACAAGCCTTGATCCGTTCGAAGTACAGCTCCGCCTGCCGACATTTTTTGTCTTACCGTGGCGTCAACATTTAGCTTTAGCTTGACAGACGGAGGAAATTGCCATCGAACTATTGTTACTCTCTTCATACGCAGTGTCGGGGAGAAGTGTTGAGCCACGAGATGTGGAATAGTTTGGGCAAACTTTTTCCCATTGATTGATTGACACCATGTATATATCGCCCCTTTTATTTTTGTATATATAGAAAATATGATATATATATATATATATATATGTATATGTATATATATGTATATATACAATATCATGAATATGTAGTCAAGAGCCGACATCGATGTCCCTTTTGTAAGCAGGCGTCCCCAGAGGTAGATCACATTTTTCTGCATTGTACTCAACCTCTATGGGCTTTTTACTCAGCAGCGGTGGACGTTCCTGTTCCAGTTGTTCGGAAGTTATGGCCTTATTTACTATCTTGGTGGTTCCGAGGTTCTTCAGCCACATTTTAAGTGTTTTGCGGATAGTTATTTCGGGTATTATTATATTTCATGTTTGACGCATTTATGCCTCCCTTGTCTATGGTAATTCCTCCATTTGTACAACGCATTCACTCATGGCCGTTATTCGATCAGATATTTATTTGTGGGCAAAAACAATAGATAATACAAAACTTGCTTTGGGTTATCAATTGGTACAGAGTTTGGGTATACTCCCGCCACTTCGCATCAAACGGGTGCAAATAGTGAGATGGATCTTTCCTCCTACTGGCCGATTGAAATTGAATACGGATGCCGCGGTTGGAAGATCATTTGCAGCTGGGGGGGGCTATTTTACGAGATAGTACAGGTGCATGTGTGGGAGCACTTTCTTTTCGCTTGGCGATAAGTACACCATTTCTAGCAGAAATACAAGAATCATTGTTTGCACTGCTATATTTTCTGCCACTCCATCGTGACATTAGTTTAGAAATTGACTGTATGCAGTTGATTCATGCTATTAGCCAGCATCCTCATGCGACGGCACAATTTCATTTTCGGATGCTACACTCTTTGTTCTGCCAGACCGCACTTTTGTCCAGCATATTCCATGAAGCTAACATGGCGGCTCATTATTTAGCGCAGAAAGGATTACAAACACCGCAGATGACCTATTACACTACATTCACTCTTCCGGTCTTGGTTCGAAGTTGCATCAAGTTACCACTGGACATCTACGACATGTATGATACTATGCCGACATATCCAACGGTCTTCCATAGGGATTGACCATTCTACATTTGCACCGCTTGCATTCCGAAGGATGCAGGCAGATTGGGTATGTTCTTCTTTCAGAGGTTTTGCATACGTTTTGACTTTGCTTTGTATATACAGATGCTTACTGCCTTTCTGTTTGGTTTTTCATGTATGATCCTGGACACACATGCGAATGCTCGAGACATATTCTCACGATCACATATTCTTTGTCGACGCATCTACAAGATCGTTTATGTTTCAAAAAGGGTAAATATGTATTCTTTTTTCCTTCGTGCAAGATTTTATCCACAAGGATGGTTTTGCTTGCCAAGGTTTTAATGAGGCATATCATACCCCTTTTGAACACTACTTTTTCAATTGCCGCCACCGATGTCTTTACACATTTCGGCCATCTAGTTCATTCAATATGTTATGTTATGACTTTCTTTGTAATAATGGTATTCCTCTGCCATAAGTGAGGACTCCATAATAAAAATACAGGAGACGCATGACTCCTTTTATAAAAAAATAAAAAAAAATCATGAAATATGTAGTCATATGTACAGAAATGGAAAATTAAGGTTTTGTCCATTTTCACTAAGTATAGTATGGATATTTAAGGAAATATTGATGTAGAAAAATGATAGAAAAATGGGTTGTTTTGGGTTGTGTTGGTCGAGGCTTGGTGTAAGGAAAAAGAGGGTGTATTTTATGATTTAAGGCATGGTTTATGTATACATATGTAAGGCTGTAAAATATGATAATACGAGAAGGTTTAAGAAGCATATAGATGATGACATGTGTAAGTAGTTAAGGCATATGTATCGCATTTTCGTAAAATGTTTTTATAGTTCATGGTATCGATGTGATTGTACTGTGTATAGACAGTTTATGACATCGGTGTGAATTTACTATGCATGGACAATTCATGACATTGATTTGATTCTTACAACGTATGGACAGTTCACAACATCGGTGTGATTCTACTGCGTATGGATGGTTTATGACATCGGTGTAATGTTATTGTGTATGGACATTTTATGACATTTGGTTGAATTTACTGTGTATGGACAGTTTATAATATCTGGTTGAATTCACTGTGTATGACAGTTTATGACATCGGGTTGAATTTACTATGTATGGACAGTATATGACATCGGATTATTTTATTGTTATCATTATAGGTTTTCATGACATCGTTTATGACACCGCATCGTAAGAATATCGCATTTACAGAACTGGTATAAGACTTATGGTACATCAAGGCTACTTCAATAATGATATAGTTGTTGCTGGTACTTAATTATATTTATGTGATGCGCTTTATTTATAAATTTTGGAGACATGAAATGTTATGTTCTGTATTTACGTATCGTTATTTTATTACCCCATCTCCCATGCATGATCCACATGACGTATTTAGACGGATTACTTGCTGGGCGATTACATTTTTATCGCTCATACTTTACTTATCACATTACAGATAACAGGGATGTTGATCCACTACTTCTAGAGGACATACCCCGACTAGAGCATCCATGAGCTGAGATGTATGCCGGAGCTGTGTACCGGATATTTTGGATTTTGATTATGATGTACTTAGATTATTGGAGACATTGTACATTATGACTTGTGCGCACTTTGGAAAATTTGTATTATTATACATGTCGTAGGTATCTTTAGTTTGCCTCCGCTATCTCGATTTACGATTCATGTTGACATGTACATGTATCATATCGATGTCTTGTACTTCTCGCATTAGAGTACGGCAGGTGCACCGTGCCGAAACCCTAGTTTCGAGGTGGGGGCGCTACACAAGGTGTTTTTCTTTCTTGAGATTCTCTCTGTTTCATATGTGCTGACTAAAGACAAGCAAATAGATGAAACAGAATGTGTCAAATATGAGGCTGATAATACGACTTGTAGACGACATATCTTGCATTTCCTCTCCAATTCTTTGTTTAACATTTATGTCAAATTCTCGTCAGCAAAGGAGACATGGACAGCACTTCAGAACAAATATGGTTCTGAAGATGTTGGCAAAAGAAAGTATATGGTCAGCGAATTTATAAAATTTCAAATGGTGGACCACATAACAATTAATGATCAGATTCACCAATATCAGCAACTGGTGGATAATCTGGAGTAAGAAGGCATCAAAGTTGACGAAACCTTTCAAGCAGCCTCCTTGCTGTAGAAGCTTCAATCTTTTTGGAATAAATACAAGAAGAGAGGTAAGCATGATGATGCCAGATTAACCATAAATGGATTCATCAAGCATATTCGTATTGAAGAAAACAATAGGTTGGATGACAAAAAATGAGGAAGGAGGTTCTCAAGCCAATGTGGTTGAGCGCAAATCCAAAAGTCAACAGACTCAAAACAATGGCAAAGGTAAGAATATTGTGCAGGGACAAGAACAAAAGAAACTTAAAGGAGCCTGCTGGGTCTGTGGAAAGTATGGTCACCGAGCATCCAAATGCAACCAGCAGAAAGGCCCAAGCAGCAATCAAGCGCATCTTGTGGAGAATACAACGGAGGATGAAGAGGTCATTTCTGCAGTCGTCTTATCTGAGGTAAACCTTGTCAGTGATACTACGGAATGGATGGTAGACACAGGAGCTACCAAGCACATTGCTACTAGTAAGGATCTATCTTTTGATTATCAAGAAATAGGTGATGGTGAACAAGTCTTCTTGGGAGATGCACATGGAATCCAAATTCTTGGAAGGGAAAGATGCTTTTCAAGTTGACTTCTGGCAAAAGACTGGAATTAAGTAATATGCTACATGTACCTACCGTGTGTAGGAACTTGATTTCCGGAATGCTACTGAACAAGGCAAGGCTAATATGAAACTTGTTCTTGAATTTGATAAGCTTGTACTTTCTAAGAATGGGGAATTTGTTGGGAAGGAATTTCGCTCCAGGGGTCTACTTGTTCTTGATGATATATGTGTTATCAATAATACAAATTCATCTAGTTCTGCTTTTATTGGTGATTCTCTTGATGTTTGGCATGCAAGACTAGGACATGTTAATAAGGATGCTTTAAAAAGGTTAAAGTTTACTAACTTGATATCTTATGCAAGTAATGATGACTTTGATAAATGTGAATTCTGTGTAGAAGCTTAGCACCATAAAAAGTCATTTTAGTCTGTTGAAAGAGTTACAGATAAATTGGAACTTATTCATAGTGACTTAGGAAACTTTAAAGGTTATACAAGTAAAGATGGCAAGAAATACTATATTACATTCATTAACGATTTTTTTAGATACACTAAAGTTTATTTGTTGGCTCATAAAGATGAATCTGAAAGCATGTTCATTAGGTATGAAAATAAAGTTGAAAATCAATTGGACAGAAAGATCAAAAGGTTAAGGACAGATAAAGACGATGAGTACAGTATATTGTCGTTAGAAAAATTTTGTGAAGATTATGAGATCATTCATGAATTTACACCGCCCTACACCCCTCAATCTAACGGAATTGCTGAAAGAAAAAATAGAACTCTTAAGGATATGATGAATGCTATGCTAATAAGTTCCGGTTTGCGTAATAATATGTGGCGAGAAGCAATTCTATCAACATGTCAACTCTTAAACAGAATTCCAAATAAGAAGAGTAATAAAACTCCTTATGAACTTTGGAAAGACTATGCACCTAACTTGGATTATTTCAAGGTGTGGGGGTGTTTAGCCAAGGTTGGTATTCCAGGTTCCAAAAGGAGTAAAATAGGCTCTAAAACTAATGATTGTGTTTTCATAGGTTATGCTCAAAATAGTGTAGCATGCAGATACTTGCCAATAGATAATGGTTCTATTATTGAGTATAAGAATGTTGAGTTTTTTGAGCATATTTTTTCTATGAAGAAATGAGTAATAGTAAATTTGGGCTATGAAAAAACTGAGACTAGTAATGTTGTGAATAGTGATAACAATTCACCAAGAAGAAGTAAAAGGAAAAGAGTAGAAAAATCATTCGGAGATGATTTTGCTACTATCTTTATTATGGAAAATGATCCGAAGATGTATCAAGAAGCTGTAAAATATATAGATTCTAAATTTTGGAAAGAAGCAATTAATAGTGAACTTGATTCCATACTTAGCAATAATACTTAAAATTTTGTAAACCTGCCTAGAGGTTGTAATCTATCAACTATTGTAGCACCCCGCCCGGTACACCCGTCGTACTCTACTACGAGAAGTACAAGGCGTCGATACGTACATTTGCATGTCAACATGAAACATGAATCAAAATAGCGGAAGCAACATAAAGGTAAGCATACGACATGCAATAACGTACAAATCATCATAGTAATACAAATCCAAAATATCCGATGTCTCCAAATGATACAAGTACAACATAGGCATTGGCCTCAAAAGCTAAGTCCTGGCGTTTGTCTCTCTCAGTGATAATCTAGGTAGGACTCGTCATCTACGTACCCAATGTCAGGAACTCTGTCCTCTGCAAATGATTAAAGACAAGTATGAGCGATAGAATAATCGCTCAACAAGTAGTCCTACTAGATACGTCGTGTGGCTCATGCATGGAGAGACGGTGTAATAAAATAATGATAAACATAACGAACATAATGAACCACATCTCCATTTAACAAATAAAAGGAAATAACATAAATGAATTAAACAACAAGCAACACGTAAAGATTTAACGTCATACATAAACAACATAAGTCTTCTATCTAGGTCTATCACATTACATACATGTTCATACTTCCATTCTAATCCATAGCCTAAACTAAGGTCATAAGCTTGTAACAACTATCATTTCAATCATAAACCCTACTTTAATCCACTTAACAACCAAACTTAAGGAATTTTTAATCAAAACCCTAAGGTAACATGATCATGACATGATGCATGAACATGACTTTTTAATAAAATCGTAACATGACTTTTCATAACATGCATAACATGGCATTTTCATAAACATGAAGACATAAAATTTTCATAGTAAGCTATAGCACTTACAGAAGAATCATAATGCACGACATACCGAATGATTCCCCATATAGTACATGTACAACATAAACATAATAACATATATATATATGTACTCACATTGATGCATTATGACGGGGACCCCGTGTCCCAGACTCGGTGTTACTCTCGGTCATAACGTAATCATATACCCCTGACACCTATCACCCCGATACTGATGTCACATCGGCGAAACATTAACATAATCATAATCAGTGAATGACTTAGATCACCCTGAAGAGGCAAACGAAGTCTAGCCCACTGATTCTCAAAATGTGTCTATGCTTGGACAATCTTCAGATGATATTATAACGGAAAAACATACCCAGATATTGGATCCCCCACTGATACATACAGTGTCGGATTCAGACTTGCCGGTGGATGTTGCTAAGTCCATAGATGATTCTACGTTGCAAGATATACAGCATGAATATCGCCAAATGTCTGAATCTTTGTCACATCGTATTTCTCCTATCAAGGATGGGACTTCAGATGCCGAATTACTGCAGCATATTGTTCAACTGCAGGTAGACGTTGATGATGACGGCTTCATTCCGTGCGTTCGAAAATGCAGTAGGCGACTTCACTGTCAAATTCCACGCCCACCACGCCAGGTTGTTACTAGTAGTGTTACGCGGTCTTCTAGCTCTCATATACATCTTTCTCAATGAATATTCTCATATGAAATCTAAGAGGTTTGCGCACCTCTTTCTCAGGGTTGCGCATGTTGGTTAATAATTACTCAATCCACTTTTATTCGTTATTGAACCTCAAAAATCAGAATTGCGTACTTAATGAGCAAAAATACAACTTGGATTTACTTCGTCACAGAGTGTGTGTGATGGTAGAGCTTGGTGTTTTTGGCAGTCATTAGTTATGGAATTTCTGGATGTCCATTTTTCTGATCAGGTAGCTCATTTCCATTTTCGTCTAAGTGCTACCCAACATAATTTTTGGATTTCTTATGGTTATGGACGACATACAGTGGTTGACCGGCATACTCTTTGGCTCTCCCTTCAACATCATATGGATGCGCACTCAGATCCTTGGATTATATCGGGTGATTTTAATACCTTTTTGTCTCTCTCCGACCATAAAGGTACATCTCGTCCCTCCTTATCATCCTTGACAGATTTCGGTGATATGGTACATTATGGCGTCTGGCATACAGTACCTCATGTTGAACGCGATATACCTGGCAGGGGGGCCAGGGATTAGGCCGTGTATGGCGACGTCTTGACGGGGTTTTCTATAATGATGGATTTTATGATTTATTTCCTAAGGTTCGATTGACGCATCTCATCCGGACTACATCAGACCATTGTCCTTTGTTGATTCAATGTGGACAAAATCCATTTAATGGGCCTAAGCAGTTTCGATTTATCACAACTTGGACTTCACACTCTGATTTTCATAATTTCATGAGGGTCACATGGACATCTTATCCTACGATAGGGGGCATGCGGGGACTATGTGCTAAACTGTTCTGCTTCAAAAAGGATGTATCACGGTGGAACAAAGAGGTTTTTGGCAATATTTTTCATCGGCTAGAATATGCGGAGCAGCGAGCCAGAACAATAGAGATAGCATATGATATTAACCCCACTGAAGAGAATTACGCTGCATACTTTGAGACACAGGCCGAGTTGCAGCATTCTTCAAGCCAAGAGATGGAGTATTGGAAGCAGAAGGCCCATGTTAAATGGCTTCGGCAGGCCAAATGTAATTCACGATATTATCATTCTACAGTTAAAGATAAACATCGCCGTCAACGAATACATCGCATATATACGGATACAGGGGAATTATGCGACACTCAAGAAAATGTGCGTGCAGCAGACGTTGAGTATTTTACTCGCATGTTCACAGGGCAATTTGTAGAGGATTCGACGGAATTTCTGGATACTATACCACAGCTTATATTGGCAGAGGATAACTTGGAATTAATGCATATGCCTACACTAGAGGAAGTCAAGCAAGCGGTATGGAGTTTAGATCCACATAGCGCAGCAGGCGTTGATGGGTATAATAGCTGGTTCTTTCGTATTTGCTGGGATGTTATTTATTTAGATGTATATAAGGAGGTCCAAGAATTCTTCCTTAGATTCCCAGTACCACATGCAATGGCGCATTTGATGCTTATTTTATTGCCAAATGGAGCGTCACAATGCATTTTTGGTGATTTTTGCCCGATTGCTTTATCCACTTTCATGAGTAAGATTCAAACGCGTATTCTTGCTAATCATTTGAATACTATTCTCCCAGAATTATATCTCCAGAACAAGCAGGTTTTCAAAAAGACAGAGGTATATCGGAGCAGGTTTTGCTAGCCAATGAAATAATACAGTGGTTTGATAAAGGAACGCAGCCAAATAATGCAATAATTAAGTTGGACATGGTGAAAACATTTGATCGAGTTAGCTGGCAATTCCTTAAAGCCATTTTGCATAGATTCGGATTCTCTGCCTCTTTCATCACCCTCGTCCTCAATCATTTGGAAGGTGCACATATGTCTATTTTGATTAATGGAGCTCCTCATTTTTTTCGTCCAACACGTGGGGTCAAGAAGGGAGATCCATTGTCTCCTCTTCTATTTATTTTGGCTGCTGAGGGATTTAGTAGAGGCCTAAAAAGGCTAGTGGAACAGTCTCATATTATGTCTTTTTCCTTAGGCCGCATGCCAATGCTTATCTCCCATTTATCCTACGCTGATGATTTGTTGATTTCTTTAGCTGCTACTCGCAGAAACTTATCGCGATTTAAGCAGTTTCTTTCAGATTATGAACGTGTTTTAGGTCAAGTAGTCAATTGGAATAAACGTTCAGTGGTCTTTTCGGATCGGGTGCCTACTCCACGCCGACATTCCTTTACAAGTTTGATGGGGATACGATAGTCTACACTACCAACGAAATACTTGGGCTCTTATTTTCAAAAAGGCATTACCCGAGCTTGTCATTGTCAGGACTTATTACAGCATGTAGACAACCGATTGGGGAGCTAGCAGAACAAGATATTGGGTGCTGCAGGTAGGATTGTTCTCATACGCTCCATCTTATCGTCTATTCTGAATCATATTATTGCTGCTACACAGCTGCCACACAGTATCATTAGGGCACTCAAACAACGTTTTGCATGATTTTTGTGGGGGGCAGAAAAGCACCACTAGATTTTATGGCACAGAATATATTATCCACACTCTGAGGGAGGCTTAGCGATTCGAGGGTTAAGTGCTGTTCAAGATGCATACTCATGCAAATCGTGGTGGTTATATCATAAAAGCAACACTTTATGGGGGCATTATATGCGACTCCGTTATGGACTGTGGGCGGATTTTATTCCTCGTTTGTATGACTCTCCAAGTTGGTGCTGCATTTGTTCAATTAATACAGTTTGCTCTTCAATGGTTCAATGGGTTGATGGTTCACTAATATGGATATCTCATGCTAGACAGTTTTCCCTACGGAAAGAATATGATGGGGTCCGTGCCATTGCGCCCAACTTTTGTCTTACTCCCTTGTTTGGATGAAGTCACATCAGCCTACTATTCAGGTTTTTCTTTGGAAACTCTTTCAAGGCTTACTAACTTTGCCAGATGTTGTTGTACGTTTTATACAAATCATGCCCTCTATGTGTCCATTCTGCCGACTAGCGTCGGCCTCAACCAGTCATTTATTTTATCGTTGTTCGTAGATTTGGGTGGTTAGGTCATATTTTGATGCTCTCTTGGATATAGATACTCCTCATGCAGGTAGCTGGCGCGCCTATTTCTTATCAGTTTGTATTGGGGCTCCACCAAATTTTTTAGTCGAAATGCAACATGTTTATCTTGGTATTTTGCTCTGGAACATTTGGAAATCGTACACTTCTATTGTATTTGATGAGGCAACATGGTCTCAACGAACATTAATTCGTACAATTCGTCTGGACATATTCCTTTGGGCAAAATCAAGGAATGGGTCCAAGCTTGCGACATCTAATCCTAGACTTATTTAGCTAGGCCTTTCTTCGCCACTGCGCTCGCGTTGGATTCACATTATTCGCTGGAGGCCGCCACCATCTGGCCGCTTAAACTTAATACGGTGCTGCGGTTGGTAAATATGTAGCAGCCGGCGAAGCTATTGTCCGCAACATTAAAGGAGAACTAGTACATGCATTTGCGTTCCTGTTACGACATGATTATCCTCTACAGGTGGAGGCTCAAGCTATGCTTATTGCTCTTCTTTATTATATGCCGAAATCGGACACCTAGTTGTTAAAACTGATTGCCAGGAGTTGGTTTCTGCATTAAGCAATACTATTGTATCCCTAGCACCAGATTTGCTTCGTCTCAGGGCCTTTATCCAGGTTTTTCCTATCCAGGTACAATATGCTCTTAGAGAGATTAATCAGGCTGCAAACTATCTGGCTCAGGAGGTCAGGGTGACTGTTACGACTAAGTACTATCCCACGCTATCATCCCTACCTCCACATTTTTGTGGAATCTGCTTGATACAAAATCACATGGAGTTGATCAAAGCTACATTATTCCCGCTCTCGGTTTTAGAGGCCACCTTCGTTGTTGGTCCAATTATTTGGTTGCTGCTAGTTTTCATTATTTTTCGGATTACATTGTACATTGCCATTGGTCCAATCACATAAATATGTACGCTGTTTTCTTCCCCAGGGTTTTATCCATAAGGGTGGTTTTACTTCGCAAGGTTTTAATGCGGCATATCATATGTCGTTAGACAATGACATTCATTATGTACCTTTACTATCTTTATTCATATGATGATATACACTAAATCTACACTACCCAATCTTTCATCCACAGTTTCGTTATGGCGATCAATTCCAATAATATAGTGGCGCCACAAATCGTACCTAATCGTTCTTTTGCGTGGCTTTTTACTACTCCAACAACGCACATACAACCTAAACCAATTCAGAAATTCAAGGGCAGCCCTATGATTTCATTCACTGATGAAGAAGTTCAGTCACTTGCCGCCCCATATCGTTTCACATTGGTTGGTACATTTTGGTATGGACGGCCACCGATAGCAACAATACGTGCCGCCATTGACATAACTGGTTTCGCAGGGCACGTAAAGGTTGGCCTTTTAGATTCTACACACATTGTTCTGCACTTCGATCTTGAGCAAGATTATACTCGGTGCTTTACCTGCCATGGATGGATAATCTCTGGCAAGCAAATGCGAATCACAAAATTGACGCCGGATTATGATCCGGCCATTGAAGTGCCGATCGTTCCCATATGGGTATCTTTTCCGGGACTTCCAATACATATGCAGCAAAAAGATGTGATCTTTCAAGTTGCGTCCATGCTAGGTGAGCCGTTGAAACTCGACGCCGCAACAGCAACGTTAAACCGACCTTCAGTTGCGCGGGTTTGCATTGAGTTGGATGTATCTAAAGAACTGCCGCAAAGAGTTTTTATTCAAACGTCATCAAGAATAATTACACAGAATGTAGAGTATGAGGATCTCCCTCCCTATTGTGCAACTTGTTACCGTCTAGGTCATGTTGCTGTAGACTGCGGAAAACAGCAAGATGCTCTAAAGCAGCCGGTGGAAAAAGAGAATGCACCTTTGGAAAACCCTAAGGTACATCCCTCTGACAAAAACAAGAAACAGCGCTGGACTCCCAAGAAGTTTGTTTCCCCATCAACTGGTCACCCTCCAGTCCCGTCAGATGGTGAAATACCAATTCCAGTATCGCCGGAAATGGTCATCGGACAACCAGTTTCAGATGCACAGGACCTTTCTAGGCTAAAAGGAGTTGACGATTGTCTTCTTCGAGATTTACCAGGGACATCAGTATTGTTCTCTCACTCGGATAATGAACAAGAACTCGCGTTAGCAGACAATTTATCGGAGGAACACGAGGAGAGACAATGCAGCGATATTGCAAACTTAATTGAAGCAATATATTTTGATGCCCATGCGACAGACCATGCAAATATTGCTACAGAGTCTGCAGAAGATGATCCTGCCGCTAACAATTCAAGTCCGGGGCGCGCATATTAAGACAAAACCCTCCCACATCTTCCTGTTTAACCAGGTTACGTGTCGCGCACATCTCTAACTCTTTTGATGTATTATCCCAATGAAGATCTTGTTGTGGAATATACGTGGAATACGTAATTCATTTAACAGATTACTTTCATTAGTTCGAAAGCATAATGTTTATATCGTCATAGTAATTGAACCGAAGCTACGCTCTACTGCCTTACAGTTGTATCAATTGAAGCTTGGTTTTTCTAAAGCTACCTCTGTATGTAACGATCAAATCTGGTTTTTTTGGAAGGAAACAATAGTTAAACTGGAAGATGAACAACCTGGACATCAGCATCATTCCATGAAGTTTAATTGGCTTGTCACAGGAGAATATTTTTGGTTGACGAGAGTATACGGACGTCACTCCATCTTGAAACGGCGTATTTTGTGGGACGAATTGACTCAATTTCATATGGACAATACTACGCCATGGCTCATCGGTGGAGATTTTAATACATTTAGAACGCTAGATGAACACCACGGAAGGTCAAACCCATCATTGCGTACATTACAAGATTTCAATGATTTCATTCAACATTGTCAGTTACAAGAAATCTCATTTCAAGGATCAAAATTCACGTGGTCCGACGGCCGAGGATTAGGAAGAGTATGGCGGCGTCTTGAAGCTTTTTGAGCTCATCTTCTTTTTCGGATATATTTGCCTACACACAAGTTCAACATCTATCCCGTGCAACTTCGGATCATGCTCCATTATTGTTGATCTGTGATAATGACACCCCAAGAACACCATCTCTTTTCCGTTACTTAGATGTGTGGACAACACATGCTGATTTTGATAATTTTATCACACACAAATGGCAATCATACTCAACAGTTGGAGGAATGTGGGGATTGCATCGCAAGCTATCTCTCCTTCACAAAGATTTGAGACCATGGAATAAAGATACATTTGGGAATATATTTGATGCGGTATCTCTTGCCGAATCTGATGTCAAATCGGCGGAACACACCTATGATGTTAATCCTACGGATTCCTCTCGGGCACAATATCATAAGAGAATGGCCGAATTAAATCTTGCTCAGAAACGTGCCTATTTATACTGGAAACGAAAGGCCAATGTCAAGTGGTTAAAAGATGGCGATGCCAACACCTCCTTTTTCCATCAAACAGTTAAGCATAAGAGATGCCACCAGCTAATCCGCAGCATTCATAAACCGGATGGTACTCAGCTTGACCAGCCTAGTGATTTAATCTTACAGCACATACCATCCCTGATCACAGCAGATGACAATAGGGCTTTGAAGGAGATTCTACTACTTCTCGAAGTTAAAGCAGCTGTTTGGGACCTCAGCCCCTCAAGTTCCGCAGGACCGGATGGCTTCCCAGGGTCATTCTACAGGCATTTCTGGCACTTGATTCAGCATGATGTACATAAGGCAGTTCAAGAATTTTATTTGGGTATTCGAATGCCAAGAGCAGTGGCAGCGGCATTCTATCATCCTTATCCCGAAAGTGAGCAATCCCCAAACTTTTGCAGATTACCGTCCTATATGTCTTACCAACTTCATTTCCAAAACTATTACGCGCTTACTAGCATCCAGACTGGGGAAAATTTTGCCTAAAATAATATCGCCAGAACAGGCGGGTTTCATGAAAGGTAGGGACATTACTGAACGGGTACTTTTCGCACAAGAAATGATTCATGTCTTAGATAGAAGAACAAGAGGCGGGCAAGCAATTATCAAGCTAGACATGGCCAAGGCATTCGACCATGTCAGTTGGAGGTATCTACAGCAACTGCTTCGCTGCATGGGCATGGATGCCTGTCTAGTTCGCATCATGATAAACAATCTGAGTGACACAAGGTGCTCTATTCTTCTCAACGGCTGTCTAACAAAATCTTTCTCGATTGGTCGGGGAGTCAAACAAGGAGACCCATTATCGCCCCTACTATTCATATTATCATCTGAAGGCTTTACAAGAGGGCTCAAACACCATGTCCGTACGGGTAACATTATCGGGTTCAAGGCAGGTCGTACACCATGTGTTTCACATCTGGCTTTCGCAGATGACTTGTTAATTTTCCTTAACGGTGCGTCACGTAACTTGGTGAAATTTCGCAAATTCCTAGACACATATCAGCGGGCTTCGGGTCAATTGGTTAATTACCATAAAAGCTAGTTTGTTGCGGGTCACGAGGTCTCAATTTCAGCATCTACGGCAGCCTTAGGCATGAGATAGACATCGTTACCTATTAAATATCTGGGATCGTTCTTGTATAAGGGGATAAATAAAGCAAGGTATTGTTCTACACTACTTAATCACTTTGATTCAAAATTGTCATCGTGGTCGTCTGCGTTTTTATCTATGGCAGGGAGGCTTGTTCTCATCAAGCATGTGCTCAATACACTGCCAACACACCAAATCGCTAGCTTTAGACTGCCAAAAGGAGTCATTCACACATTAAGCTGTAAAATGGCTTCTTTTCTTTGGAAAGGACGGCATCACTGGCAATCTTGGCCTTCGATGTGCCGTCCCATTGAAGTTGGTGGGCTAGGCATTCGCCATCTTTCGTATGTGCAAAAAGCGTATGATTGCCAAATATGGTGGAAGTATTTCCACTCCTCTACGATATGGGTGGAATATTGTCGGGCAAAGTATGGCCAATGTCAATCGCTATACTCGCATATATATGATTCCCCAACATGGAAAAGAATTTGTCACATCAACGCATATATGGAGATGCATACCTACATCTCTCACAATATGCTTCACTGGACTCCTGATGAAAATGGCCAGTTCTCTATTCGCACGGCTTATTCGCTTATCGCTCCTCACGAAGAAACGAAGAGAGAGTCCTGGTATATTTGATGGAAAACTGCGCTTGCTGGTCAGAAAATTTTTATGTGGAGGCTTTGGACACGCTCTCTTCCAATGGTCGATAATTTTCGTGGCTGGATGATGGTTTTCCCCTCGCGGTGTGCTTTTTGTCGCCATAGTCACGACCTACAAGATCATGTGTTCTTGCATTGCTCCTCATTCGTCCACTTTGGGTGAACATGTCACTAATCTTCTCAGGCCCAATGCCCCAATCCGGTACAATAAGAGCTCACCTGCTCCGCTGGTGGTATACATCGTCGCAAGCAACCATGTCAGGGCAACTCAAGTCAATTATTCCTTCCATTGTACTATGGGAAACATGGAAAACTTACGCAGCATGCAGATTTGGCGAAGAACTTTTGACTATGATATATTATACAGGCGAGTAAAAGAGTCGATATACACATGGTGCTGCTCAATAAATGGGAAAAAGTTCACGCAAACAATACCACATCTGATGGCTCAACACTTCTCTCCCCCACTGCGAATGAAAAGGCTATCTATAATCCGCTGGCAATTCCCACCTTCTGGCAAGTTGAAACTTAATGTAGATGCAGCTATTGGAAAACATCTCTCAGCAGGCGGAGCTATTCTTAGATCGGATCAAGGTGGCTTTATTTCAGCCATATGTTTCCCGTTGCCTTCCTTACGGCCGCTACGGGCGGAACTCCATGCGATGACAATGGCACTAATGTATTACGCATAGCTATACGACAGCCTAGTAGTGGAGACGGACTGTCAATCCATGATTACCTTGCTGGCTGAAAACAGACACATCATAGGCTCTTTAGCATCGGACATCACAAGAGCAACACAATTTCTCCTTCTTAATCACTCAACCATTCAATATTGTCCAAGGGAAGCAAACTCAGCAGCCCATCGGTTATCAAGATACGGCTATCATTCAGCGGGACTGACGATCTACAGCACTTCTCAAGCATTATCGTGTGAAGTGCAAGGCACAATATACACGGACCATCAGCTGCCGGTTTTCCGAGCTTAATACATGACGGCCATATTTCTCTACTGTTGTTTGTGTACCATAACACAGACAACATGGGTGTGTTTCCTTCTCCTACATTTGTTTATTCCGCATGATAGTCTTTATGCCACCATTCGCTGCACTCATATTTGTTTGTCGTTTGCGCTTGTATTTGCTTGGCCATGGTGCATACTCACGGAGGAGGCCATGAGGATTGCATCTAATATCGGGGCACAACCCACACCCAGAGGCAATTATCGTATTTCGTCGTCTTGGCTCAACTTATGCCAAGACGACATCGGTATGTTCTGGGATCCATTACGCACATATCTATCTCTTATTCTTGTGATATTCCTAACTGCTTCTTTCCTCCTTCATGAGGTTATATGGGCGGCAATTTCTTCATGGGAGCCATTTTCAACTGCATTGCTCCTCCGCACTAGCTATGTTACACTGACTGGGAGTATAAGCTCTACAATGGACTGCCACACCATACTATGCAACGCTACATCACTTCAGCTGAAACTTACGCTTCTGAATCCACATCGCCAGCACCAAGGGGCATGCATTATTTTATCAACAGAGCATCGGCGGTGGCCTTGATAATCTTTTCCCTGTCCCACAATTATTGTATTTCATTTATGAACTTATTTTCATCTTCAACTGTATTATTTCATGGCTCCAATCATATAAATATGCACGCTTTTTCCTTCACCAAGGTTTTATCCACAAGGGTGGTTTTACTTGGCAAGGTTTTAATGCGACATATCATATATGATTGGAGGTTGAAACTCCTTAGATCACTTCATCATCTATTTTCTTATGCAGACTCATTGTAATATGGTTTTCCTCCACCATAAGTGAGGATTCTAATAATATTTTGCTTTCCATAAAAAAATATATATAATTATGAAAGACAGGGCGGTACCGTCCGGTTATTTTATTAATAAGTAACACTCACTTGTGGCAGAGGAATACCGTGGTTACATGTGATGTGGGAGACTCTCCCACAGAAATGCTTGAAATGAACCCACAAAAATAATGAAAATAGAATTAAATGCAGACTATACGATAAACGCTAAATAAAAGAACTATACATGTCTTATAAGCGAAGAATTTAACACCATTTGATGTAGAGATAGTAGGTCGTTGATGTGGTGCTAGGCGCCGTCTCTAGTGTACCGTGGAAGAAATACGCCATCTAGCTCGGGTCCCAAACAAAGAAATGATTAATGTATATCATAAATAAATATGAAATACAGCAAAGAAGAAGCCATATACGTACCAATGTTGCCTGTATTCAGAATGAACACAGGCAACCCGAGTTTTATCCAGCCAAAATGAGCCATCATCCGAATTGTATGGAAGAAAGCAATTGCATGCCTCTATCTCAGGAAACAAAGACATAGTTAATCCAAGAAAAGAGAAAAATCATGTAGTACATCACAAGCAAAGCAAGAGCAAAGAAAGTAAAAGGACGTAGCAATGTTGTCTGCATCACTGAGTGATGCAGGCAACCACAAATCGAAGGTGCTAACCCAATGGGAGACACGTCGCATCAGGCACGCAAGGCAGGAACAGAGACATCCAAAAGAATCACACCACGAACTTCACAAGGAAGGCCATGTATGAAAGTATACATGTACAAAAAACCTGCCGAATGGTATCCATGCCTATATAATGCGTGGGCCTCAGTATTGGCTTCTCTAAGACAATACTGAAGAGATGCATCATTAAGACTCAAAAATATAGCTGCAAGTTGTAAATCCTTTGCTAGTGTGCATGTGTACCGATGCATCTTAGCTAAATAAGATAGAAGAGGACGACAATCTGTTTCGATGATCAGATGATCATACTCTCGTGCATAGTATATGAAAGCAAATGTGA
The DNA here is from genome assembly GCA_036186865.1 of Eustoma russellianum. NCBI lineage: Eukaryota > Viridiplantae > Streptophyta > Magnoliopsida > Gentianales > Gentianaceae > Eustoma > Eustoma russellianum. The sequence continues at coordinate 20,054,460 of AP025043.1, read as the reverse complement.
GGGCCAATAATTCAGCACCGCAAGGGGCTCGCTGAAGGTAAAGCAAAGCAGATGGCTGAGACATGTTCGCCCTACGCATTTCGTAGGACCGCCCCTCCTGCCGAAAGAAATTGCCTGACTGTTGCATCCACATTCAGTTTCAATTTTCCCGATGGAGGAAACTCCCAACGCACAACTCGTAGGCGGCGCATTCTCAATGACGGAGAGAAAGAAAGAGACACCAGGTGTGGGATAGTATGTGCAAATTCTTCCCATGCATAGATGAACACCAAGTGTAAATATTGAACAAACTCTCTCAAACAAATGTCTATATGAGAAAGTGTATGTGCCAAAACGAATATATGCGTATTCTTTCCAAATAACCTAAACAACTGTCGAAGGAACAATGACATGCAACTGACCGTGCATAGAAGTTTTGGATGAAAGCTGCCACCAACAAATTAGGTGTCCATGGATAGACATGCACTGAGGCATGGGACTCGAAAATAGAATGGCTATTTCCCACCAAAGAGCCTGTATCGCTGGACATAGCAGGAAAATATGGTCCTACGTATCTGCAAAACCGAAATCCATTTACATAAATGATCCACCAAAGGTAACGAATGCGACCATAATCTCTAGAGAAAAATACGCACCCCCGAATAAGAATCAGTCGACCACACATATTTGAATAAGGAAAAGAGGAGTTAGCTACAGATACAACATTATAAGCCGACTTCAGCGAAAACTGGCCATTTGCATCAGCCGTCCAGTTCAAACCATCCAACGTATAGTCCACCTTAGCAGCCATGTAATCATGTATGCTACAGAGTGGTTTCTAAACTGCGGAGTCATAAATATGAGAGTAAACCGCATCCCGACGCCCATATTTGTCCCTGTAAGACACTGACCATAAAGAGTGTGATTGATGATACTTCCACCAAAGTTGGCAATCATATGCCAGTCGTATATCCGAAAGACGTCGAATGCCTAATCCCCCTGCTTCAATGGGCCAGCAAATAGCATCCCAAGAATGCCAATGATGTCTACGGTTCCATAAGAAAGTGGACATCTTACGGTTTAAGACATCGATGATACTCTTCGGAAGGCGTGAACTTGCTACGATATGAATAGGCATAGAACTAAGGACATGACGTATAAGGACCACCCAGTCCGCCATGGGCAATAATTTAGAAGATCACGCAATAATCTTTGCATAAAAATGATGAAGTAATGAAGCATAATAGCGTGCCCTAGTTGATACCTTTATATAGAAAATATCCAAGGTATTTGATAAGCAAGGAGGCTAAGTGCATACCTAGGACTTGAGACGCCCGTGCACCAAAAACACCAGAGCCGACCATGACTTGACTCGTATGATAGTTTACTAACTGTCCGGATGTTTTTTGATAAGCTGATAAAAATTGGCGGAAGCATTCCAAGTTTCTGAGCAATCCATTCAAGAAAATAACCAAATTGTCCGCGATTCCCAAATGTGAAACCCGAGGTAATCTACCTGCCTGAAAATCGTGAAGGATACCCGCATCCATCATAGCATTGAGCCCAGGAGAAAAGCCTTCAGATGCCAGAATAAATAGCAACGGTGACAAGGGATGACCTTGCTTTACCCCTCGGCCAACCGGAAAGTATCCCACCGGTAATACCATTGACGAGAACAGAACATCGAGTGGCTTGAAGATTATTCAGTAGAAGACGCACAAACCACAAATCAAACCCCATTTTTTGCATAAGCTGATCAAGGTAAGACCAACACACCTGATCAAAATCTTTGACCATATCCAATTTCACCAGAACGTGGCCGCCTCACGTAGAACGATCCAAGACTTGAACCATTTCTTGAGCTAAGAGTATCTGCTCCGTGATGCATTTGTCTTTCATGAATCCTGCCTGTTCAGATGAAATGAGCCGGGGAAGCAAAGAGGATAGCCGCGTAGAAATTAATCTTGTGATCACCTTAGATAAAAAATTAGTCAAGCATATAGGTCGGAAATTAGAAAATGTCTGTGGGTTTTGCACCTTAGGAATCAATGTGATAGTAGCCGAGGCCACCTGGCGTGGCACACATATGCCAAGAAAAAACCCTTGAACTGCTTTGAGAACATCAAGATGTATAAATGGCCAGAAATGACGGTAGAACAAACCTGGAAAGCAATCATGACCTCCAGCACTAGTGGGACTGAGGTCCCACACCGCCTGCTTCACTTCCTGTAGTGACGGCGTAGCCTGGAGATATGCATTATCCTCCGCCGTTAGAAGGTGAGGAATATACTGAAGAATAGATTCACAACCTCTGGTAGGAGCAACCAAAAATAATGCCTGAAAGTAGCAGACCGCCTCAACCTCTATATCATGCAACATATGACATTCCACCCATCCTCAGGAATAATCCGACAAATACTTTGGCGAAGGCGGTGGTCCTTTACTGTTTGATGATAAAAAGAAGTGTTTGCATCCTCTTCTTGCAGCCATTTGACATTGGCTTTTTTGCTTCGAAAACATATAAGCTCGCGATTGAGCAAGACGCAGCATGGCCATACTACGATGGTATATAGTGCGTGTATTCTCCTAGGGAGAAGAATCATACTCTCGTTCCCACCGTGCCACCTCCGCTTCAGCCACTGCAACTGCATCAAATATGTTTCCGAACACATCCTTGTTCCATTGATGCAGGTGATACTTTAGCCGTTGTAGCTTATCATAAAATCCCCACATGCCTCAACTGTTAGAAACGACTGCCACTGGTACCGCACCAGACTGTTAAATTCAAGATGAGTAGCGCACACATCAAGTGCCTGAAGGTTGCCGGCACAGATGAGGCCTCCAAAGAAAAAGTCAAGTAAATGGGCGAATGATCTAATATTGCCCGATTGAGATGCTGGTAATGTAATGCAGTAAATAAATCCAAAAAAGAAAGAGAGCAAAGATAGCGATCCAGACGACACCATACCCGTCCTAATCCACGTCTGTTGCACCATGTATATGGGAAGCCTTGATATGAAATAGACTAAACAGAACATGCTGAAACCCAAATTCTGCAATGACCAGACTAATGGGGTAGATCGGCCCTTATGCTCATCTAATGACAAAAAGGTGTTGAAATCCCCTCTAACAAGCCAAGAGATCTCCAATATGCTATGAAAAGAATGTAAATCTGCCCACAGCAGGCGATGATCCACAATAGAGTGTAATCTATAAACAACAGTCAACCAAAAAGTGTCACCCGAAGCCAACCATTTAAGCATAAGAGAGTAATATTGGATACCCCGGCGTTCTCCATCCAACGAGAACAATGAGTCCCTCTAAAAAAATCTAAATGTGGTCATCACACATAGAGATAGCTTGAGAGAATACAAATGTAAGGCGATAAGACAACAATGAAGAAAGACGAGTCTTAGGTTCAATAATAACTAGAATATGTAAATGATAACGGCGAATCAACACTAAGATACGATCCACTGAGGTACGTATACATTTAACATTCTAGATTATAATCTTCATCGAGACAAAAGATCAAATGAGTTAGAGAGATAAGCCACACGCAACCTTGTAACACGAGGCGAAGTCGGCGGAAGATCCCGATGAGTCCGATGCAATAATTTCAGAGGAATACGGAACTCCGAAGTAGCAGGGTGGTCCATAGTTCCTGGCGGTGAATGATTATCCATAACAACAGAATAAACTTGATTAAAGATGTAATCAAAATTGTCCGTGTCTTGTGTATCCATCACAAATTGGCCAAAACAGGTATTGTCAAGTTCACTGTCAGATACAGAATATACCTCAATGGGGCCAGGTAGTTCATTAACCATACTTTCGTCTACGCCACGAAGGCGAGAGATATCCTGCACATGTGAAACTGAAATTATACCGCAAATATCCAGAGACAGAGGCGGCTAAAATACCTAAGCATCAAATGTTGGTTCGGAAGGCACCACGGCCTCGGGCTGTGTGGGCACCAGTTCCGTTGAATTCTTTTTCGGGTTCCAGCATTGCTTAGGCACCTTGTCATCTTCAGTACGCTTCAGGTAAGAAGGTTTAGCCTGCATGGCTTTCTCGGACTTACTAAGCTTTCCATAATTGGCAACTACATGTCCCATATGAAAGTAGCCTGAACAATAAGATGACAAATCCTCATAAATAACCTGCTGCATGATCAACCGTGAGGCACCTTGTACGTATACTCACTGCGGAAGCTCTTTCGAAACATTTACCTCAACATAAAGTCGAGCAACAGAAGATCGCAAAACGGATGTGGTAGCCGTGTCTAATTTCAAGGGAGTTCCAATCATTTGGCCAATTTGGAATAGAGCATCTTTTTGATGAAAATGAACAGGCAAACCAAGGAAAGAAACCCATACCGGAAAATTATGGACCTCGATAGAAAGATCATAATCCAGTGTCTATATCATGACACGCACGTGTTATCCCGCTATAGTCCAACTCTGACGAGAAAAACAACGGAGATAATCTTGTTCTTGATCAAAATAGAGAAGAAAATGAGACGCGTCAAATAGGCCAATCCTGACTCCTCCTGTAAATCCAATACGATCCATAGTAATGCGGATCGTAGCCATTGGGGGACGTCCGTACTAGAATGTGCCAATCATTGTGAATCTAAAAAGGGCTGCAAGCGATTGAATTTCGTCCTCTGTAAAGGCAATCAGCGGGCTGCCCTTATATTTATGTATCTGCTTCAGTGCAATTGTAGGTGACGATGGAGCAGTGAATAACGATGCATAAGTCTTCGAAGGCCGGCGGCACTAGGGTTGATTGTGGCATTGCCGCTAGGGATGCCATTTTCGATCGCAGAGTGTCGGAGGAGAAAGAAAGAGATGAGGGAAGATAGAGAAATGGATTCCAGAGCAGAAGAGCAGAAGATGGTGACGGGAGTCACCTGGATGCCGCCTCACGCCGACAATCGCCAAAAAAGGGTCATCAGCCGAAAGTCATGGCCGAAACTTATTATCCACTCTTCGGCAATACTTATTATCATGGTGGTATCGTTCATCAACAACATCGCTCTCTGGAGTTTTAAAAATTGTTGTCCCAGCTCTCACTGTTTCAAACATCTGGAAACTCTATGCTCAGCTCACATATGGGGATTCAACATCCTTTTCGGCCGCCATGCTGCGGAATGCTATACATTTTAACATTAATATGTGGATTCACAAGATACAGGGATCTAAACTTACAGCAGGATCTCCTCTTTCTCTTTCATGGATCCCACGCCTTCGACCTCCTCGCCTCAAGATTGTTAGATGGAAATGCCCGCCATCTGGTCGGCACAAGCTAAACGTGGATGCCGCAGTCGGAGCACGATATGCTGCAGGAGGAGCACTATTGCGCAATCAGCATGGGGATTGTGTGCGGGCCATATCCTTCCGTCTGCCGCCATGCACACCATTGATGGCAGAAATTCAGGCAACTTTATTTGGTCTCTTATATTTTCTTCCATTCTACCGATCCATTATGATAGAATCCGACTGTGCGCACTTGGTATCGTGACTACAAACAACGCAGCAAATTTTTGGCAATTATCATCTGCACCTTTTACACTCGTTACTTCAGTCACATGGATTAGAGATCACACATGTGTATCGAGAAGCTAATATGGCAGCTCACTATTTAGCTCAGCACGCAATGCTTTGCCCTGAGACAGGATATTTCGGCAGTCATAACCTTCCACCCTTGGTACGTGCATCATTACTTCTAGACATCTCATCAGCGAGTCTGCGCGTAAGCTGACAGTCAGGTCTTCCTAATGGATTGGCGTACCTCGATTTGTTCTGCCCGTACCATTCGTGTTACGGGCAGGTGTGGTATGATTTCTACTCCATCGCTGTACTGTCACATTTTCATCATGGTCAGCACTTACATTATTTTTTACTCATCCACACGTGTTGCTTGGCAGATCTATTCCACTCCACTGAGGTGCGCTCATCATGTTCGCTCAGCGCATATTTTCCAACAGGCTTGGCGCTTTACTGTCCTCTCTGCCTGTACTCCATTGAGTACAGGCAGACTCGGTATGGTTTACATTCTCTTACACTGTTGGATAGAGGCAAACATTATTAGTCCCCCTAATAACTTTCATGATTATTTGACATATGTTTCCTGCCATCACAATGAGGAGTTCCTATGGAGCTGGACCGTTCGCATGATGGTTGTATCTAATGGCGTGGCTAATTTGCCCACACACTTCTCTACTGTTGCACTTTTGCTGAAGGGTTTGGCCTGTCTTGTGATTGCTGCCGGCACATTAGTTTGTGCTGGCAGGCGGGGTATGATCTTCAACTGTTTCTTTTCCAGCACTCCATTCCATACGTTCTCACTGCTTTACTCAGCGCTTCTTTTCTTCTCTGCATGGCTGCAATATTGGCATGGCATGGATATATCATCTGCTTACATGAGAGCTTCGAACACCATGGATCATTTCCGAACGAAGATACTCGGCAAGATATCTATTCTAGAGCATTGTTGTAACCCACAGGATCGCTATGTATTTCATTTATTCGATGGTTTCGATGGTGTATATCAACACTCCATATATATAAATATGTACGCTTTTTCCTTCGCCAAGGTTTTATCCACAAGGGTGGTTTCACTTGGCAAGGTTTTAACACGGCATATCATATACTATATGGATGTTGATAATCACATATTTACTTCTTACCATCTTTCTTTTTTGTAATAAGGTATTCCTCCGCCACAAGAGAGGACTTATTCTAATAAAATTTTTGGGTTAAATATATATATATATATATATATATATATATATATACAAATTTTTATGACATATTACATAAAAAATATAACTTAGTCATTTTCATATCTTTAACATATATATTATATGTAGGACCTGTATAGCACCACTAGAAGGGGGTTGAATAGTGAGTGCGAAAAATTGGTTTTTAAAACTTTTTGTTACCAATTACTCACTTCTGAAAACAGATTTTGTTTTCAAGTCCTGTTTTGATTAACTGAATGATCAGGTTATAGACCTCAAAATTCGTGAAATTTGGTGAGAATGTACTCTCAGATGTTATATATATGTCATAAAAATTTCAGATTTAAATTCAAAGTGCAAGGCCTTGAAAAAACTTTTTTATCTAGACTCTGTCAATCTTCCAGAAACTGTTCCTTAAAATGAAAACTTAATTCCTATTTAATGACAACTCTAAATGATCTGAAAATTTTATGGAATAAACCTTAAGATGTACACTTTGAAGGATTGAAACAGTTTTTCAAAATTCCTTTGGCAAGTATATCAACCACGTTGATGTTCTCAACCTTTGCAGATCTAAAAATTAGATTGCACTAGTCTCAGAACTATGAATATTTGGATGACTTATACTTATCCAAATTCACTGAAACTTGTCTAAAATGAAACCTAAGCACTTTTTCTACGTTTCTACAAAGTTTGATGATTTTTGAAAAATGTTTGCTATTTTTCTGTGGCTATGAAACGATGCAAGAATAGGAACTAAAAGTAAAAGTGCTGAAAATAAGAACACCAAGATTTTTATACAATATATATAACCTAGTTACATTCCATATCTTAATATATTTAGTACTTATATATATACAGAATATTTACAAAGTCAGTTTCTTGTCATTAAAAAGGCCCAAGGGCGTGTGTGTGGGTGTATATACTTACATATACATCTCTCTATAATGTATATACAGATAATTATACAAAACATGTAAATAAATTTTTTAAAGGCCTTAAGGCTCAATTTATGTGGTATGTATACAATATATATACATATACATATACATACATATATATATATATATATCGTAGAAACAAATCTCTTACACATTCTTATGGAGAAAACTTGAACATACTACATGAATGATTCAACTTTGATATAAACATATTTTCATAACCTTGAAAATCCATGAAGGATCTAGGAAGAATACTTGCTTTTGTCACTTATTTACCAATTTAAAGCGAAGATTCTTCACTTGATTTGGAAGAAAAACTCCTTCTCCTTCTTACTTGGTAGCCATGGTTTTGACCTCAAAAATGGAGGAGTTAGTGAGCAACTTAAGGAGGTAGATGAACGGAAAAATTTAACTTAGCTACATAAAGTTCTTACCTTGTTCTTCTTTGATTCTTAACCCTACAACCTTCTTGAAGCACACTTGAATGGTGGAGGGTTTTTGGAACCTTGTCTTAGGATGATACTTGTGTGGTGTGAAAGAAAGAAAATCTCTCCTTTGTTGGTGTGTAAGATTTCAGACAAGAGGAGGAGAAAGAGAGAAATGGAAGACTTGTTTTCTTTGGAGGAGAAAGGAGGGATTAAGATGAAATGTAAAAATGATTTGAAGGGTGAAATGAAGAAAAGAAAGGGGTTTGCCCCTTCCTTTATGTTCTCGGCCAAAGATGGGGGAAGCGGAGAGTTGGAAATCTTTGTGTATTGGAACAGGGGGAAGAGGATTTTGGGTGAGTTGTTGAAGTGTGAAATGAAAAGAAGGAGGGCAGTTTGCCCCTCTTTGTTGTTTCGGCCGAAATAGGGAGAAGGGGAGGGAAGAGATTTTCTTGGATGAATGATGGGGTTGGTTGTATTAGGTAGTGGGGATATGATGGTGGGTGGAAGAGTGTGTAAGAAAAAGTAAGGGTCTTGTCTTTCTTGAGGGTAGGGTGGCCGGCCTAGGTGGCTTGTGTGGGAAGGGAAACTTTTGTCTTGTTTGCCTTGTAGGATAAAGTGGGAGAAAATATCGTAATTGAGGTAAAAGTGTGTAGGCTTTTGTTATGTAGTGGTACACAAAGTGGAAGACAACTTTTCTTCCACTTGTAAGAGAGCGGGCGGCCAAGTGGGGTTGGGAGTGGGTAGAATAGGACAAATTACTATTATTTGTTTTCTATACAATTTTTAACACTTGGTGTTTTGTTGGGGCATTTTCCTAACCACAATTACTTTTTCTTTTTTCTTCCCTAAATGGCGTGTATATATATGTATATGTATACATATTCATTAATCCTCTTTTCCTTCTTTTCCAAGATATTTATTATGTTTTATATCCTTTTTCTTTTATTTTGAGTTGTGAAAATCATTGTGTCATGTATTTTCTATTTGATTTAATTTAGTCTATTTCATAAGTCTTACGAAAATATTTATGTAAATCCTATCGTATGTCTGAAAATATTCGTTACCTAGTTCGTCGTATATCGATATACATTGGTTTCCTTATCGTTCAGTTCTTTTCTAAGCGTTGCTAACTCCTGTATATACTACTGATGTCTTATTAAACCCTGATTAAAATTTTTAATTCCTCCGAAATTTTATCGACGTCGCACTTGCGTTCTATTTTCTATTATCTTCTTTCCTTTTCCACTAACACGGAGATGCAGGTCGTAACAGTTATAAATATGTCTCTAGAAAGAAACTAAAGAAGGATGGAACAATTGATAAGTTTAAATCTAGGCTTGTCGCTAAGGGTTTCACACAATAGGAAGGAATAGATTTCTTTGACACATATTCACCAGTTGCTATAATAACATCTATCAGGGTGTTAGTAACATTAGCCTCCATTTATAAATTAGTTGTACATCAAATGGATAATAAACAGCATTTTTAAATGAAGATTTAGAGAAGAAATTTATATGAAACAACTGGAAGGAATGATTGCCAAGAGTGAATAATATAAAGTATGTAGATTGAGAAAATCCTTGTATGGTTTAAAACAAGTTCCCAAACAATGGCATAAGAAGTTTGATAATACCATGTTGGCTAGTGGATATGTTGTAAATGAAAGTGATAGATGCATTTATAACAAGTTTGAAAATCTTGAGGGTGTGATCGTTTGCTTATATGTGGATGATTTATCAATCTTTGGAACAAACATTGAAGTTGTAAACGGTACTAGATTATTTTTGTCATTTGTCTTTGAAATGAAAGATATAGGAAAAGCAAATTTAATACTTGGCCTCAAATTAGTAGAGAAATGTGAGGGGTATATGCTTTCTCAATCTCAATGCGTTAAAAAGATTCTGAGGAAAATTAGTCACTTTGATGTTAAACATGTTAGTACTCCATATGATCCATATGTGAGCTTAGAGGAGAATAAAAATGATAGTGTATCTCAGTGTGAATATGCTAAAACCATTAGTAGTGTCATGTACCTAATGAATTGTACCAGGCCGGATATTGCATATTCTGTAAACAGGTTAGCAAGATATACTCATAATCCTAGTAAAGAACATTGGCATGCTCTAAAACGATTATTGAGATATCTAAGAGGAACTATGGATTTAGGACTCATTTTTAATGCATGTCCAACAGTGTTAGAAGGTTATTGTGGTGCCAATTAGGTAACAGATATTGATGAAATAAACTCCACTAGTGTGTATGTGTTTACTTTGGATGGTGGTGCTATTTCGTGAAAATCTTCTAAACACACATGTAAGGCTAAATCAACAATGGAATTAGAATTTATTGCTTTAGAACTTCCATGTTCAGAAGCGGAATGGTTGAGGAATTTACTTGTTGACATTCTTATGTGGACTAAATCTATGTCTCCCGTGTTTATTCATTGTGATTCACAGGCAGCGATCGCTCGAGCAAAGAATAAGATATATAATGGGAAGAGCCGGCACATCTGTTTAAGGCATAATATTGTGCGTGATTTGATTAGTTATAGGGTGGTCAACTTGGAGTGCGTGAAGACCGAGTTGAACCTCGCAGATCTCTTAACTAAAGGACTGAACCGTAAGTTAGTTCTAAGAACATTGAGAGGAATGAGACTAATTCCATCTGATGTGAACTCTCTATGACTGGAACACAACTCACTATTAATAGAGATCCTACAAACCGAGCTCAATGTGGTAAAAACACGTTGTGGAAGAGTTCTGTTGAGTACTATCATACATGTCCCTTCCTGTGTTGATGCCTGAGGATGGTACTCACTGCATGTTTGAGGGTGAGATTTAAAATCACTTAATGGATAATTTATAGCCATTAAAAATGGTGGAGTGTTGCAGTACACACTTGATGAATATTACCTATACAAGTGTGGAAGTGTGGCCGCTTCCTATGAGAGCCTGGAAAACTCTCTGAATCACTTGTGAATACTAGGATTGGATGTAGGGCCATTTATGCACCAAAATGCAAACTTGTAAGAATTTAGATAATGGCATGTCATTTATGTGTTCATATAAACAGTAGTGAGATATGTGGTTCAAGACGGTTGTCACCCTATTTCCGTTTATATAACTACAAATTGTACTACCGGTCAGTTCAAGACATTTGTCGCTGCTCCGTTATGTGTCATTATCTTCATTTGATAGTGGAGAGGCTGGTTTATTAACGTTTGGAAATGTTTGTATTTAAGTTTGGATCATGTGCGGGGTCGTTGGAAAAGTACGTCTAAAGTACTTTAAAATTTACTCCAAACTTATATAAAAGCATGTAAGATGTTGTGTGAAATATTGAAAGATGATTTCAACACTTTGAACTTGTAAGAAATCACTTGGATCGATCCATATGCAAGTTGGATTGAAACAAGTGAAAGTTAAAATGAAGTTGAGTGTTCTGTTGGACATCGATCGATAGATTGATGTGGTATGGATGTAAAGTTAGAGCTCTCTGTCCAACATAGATCGATCACATGGATCGATCGATATGACATCGATCAATCGATTTTGCAGGGTGCAAAGTTAGAGCTCTCTGTCCATGATGTTCCAAAAGACAGGACTTTTCACTTTGAATTGCAACTTTTGATCCAAGAATCATCTCCCTTCATTTATGAACGTTATGACAGACATGGAGGTTAATTAATCTGCTGAAATGGGTTTTCAATGTGGTATTTACACAACTCAAGACCTATAAATAGTAGGCCTTTCTATCTTAATTTATATGCAACAACTCTTGCAAAGTTTGAAAAGTTTTAGCATTGTTCTTCCTCCAACTCTTTCTTCTTCCTCCACTATCAATCTCTTCTATTAGCAAGTTCAAACTCTCTCTCTTAGAGCAAAATAAAGGGAGTAAGCCTTTATATCATGGGAATCATTTTCTTGAAGACAACCTTGCCCACTGATAGAAGCAAAATTGCTTTAAGGACCGTGATCATATAGTCATGTCTCGGCTGGTTTTTCATTATTTGCTTGTCTGTATTCCTTCAGTCTTTCTAACAAAATCAACTCAATCGGTAGACCTACAAGATTCCAAAGTATCAAATGAAATTACTCCTCCTCGCGCACCCTCTTTTAGCGCCATTACCTATGCCATCTTGAATATCATCCAAATCCAATATTTGCAAGCAAGTTGAATCTTCACTAGTACCAGAAATGATCCAAATAGAAGTAACGTCATTAACGCCTTACGGTGACACAAATGGTCTCCAGAGATAATGTTTCTAGAAACCTACATGGGACATACAATGTTAGAGGTCCCGAAGCTACTCGGGAGAAAACCCTCCAACACTCAGTCAGTGATGGGTTTCACCATGTTTGTATGCTGGAAAAGTAAAGAAAAATGTCTCCATTTCTGGTGTTGTGACTGTGATCTTTTTGTCTGGTTGATTGAACGTGGTCGTTCATAGAACTTTTTTCTGCCATTTTATATATTCAAGGCAGTCAATGCATTCTGAGGAGTATGAGGAAGTGCCATGTGTGTCGCTCCACTGGCTAGTCGTGTTTGCATGATTGCCACATAACGCCATATGTAGTGATGCATGGTCAATATTGCTTGTTGGTAGGTGTCTGATCTGGCAGTTTGGCCGAGCCAAACAGTGGCGAATGTGTCCCTAGAAGCATATCCGAGCAGCGCATTTGAGATAAAAAGCTCAGAGCCGATTCGTAGCGAGCAATTGGGACATACTGGTGTTGGTGTTGGATAACTGGGCAGAGGCAGGAGTTTGTTGCTATTGTCATTGATTGTGACGAGCCGAATCAGACATACTTATCGTTATTATCAATGGGAGTTTGGCCTTCATCAGGATGCCCCCAAATTAGCCTTGTTGAGGAGAAGAGGTAAGACTAATCGTCTAGTAACGGACAAAACACCTGAGTATTCAACCGGCACACACCTTTGACGCATAAGCATCTGATTGGGTGGTGGGAAGGCATTTAATGTGGAGTTTATCCAGTACGGAATCCGAAGCAGCACCAATAATATTTTTGGGGGTGTTGCAGTGCTAAATTATGAAGTGCGAGAACTTCGAGGAACTGTATATGACACCCTTATTTAGGCTTCTTCCATGTCAGTTTACATTCCCACTGTTGTTTTTATGAGTCGTCGAATTCCTTTCTGGTATTCCTTCTTCCATTAGGACTTGTCTTCTTTCAACCTCACTTCAAATCCGTTCTATTCTTCAAGTAAGTCTCTCACCCTTTCCTTTTCTCCATTATAAATGTCTTCTCGTCTTTCTGATTCTCAGAACATGTCGGAGGCGCTGTCCTACGTTCACGCTGTGTAGGGGAGATTGAGATCTCCTTTTTGTCGGAGGGGACTACACCAGAGGGCGGTGATTCCCTTCTCCAGCAGCGTAGGGGGCTTCGACACTTGCTATTGGGCATCACTGGGATACTGCCTAGCGGCGCTACCCCGGTGGCGGATACTTCAGCACCGCCGCCTATGTCAAGTTCTGACCAGCAGGAGTCGATGTATATGCATCGCGTTGTCGATTTTTTCCAACTTTATATAGGTGGATTCCTCGGGGTTCTCCTTCTCTTAAAGTTCAAGTGTCTTTTTACGGTGTTAACCTATCTGACTTAGCAGAAATATGCTAGGTCTGGAAAATTGATCTTGAATGACCCTGTTTTTCCTCCGTTTGGCCAAATATACTATCACCCGGGGGATACGAGACTGTTTATGAAGAATATTTAAGTCTCGATTCAAAAAACAATATTAACCATGCATCCTGACACTCAACACCATGTGACAACCATTTAGACGCAACTAACCAATGGGGCGACACATGTGGCACTCCGCTTATAGCTCTTCAGCATGCATTAGCTGCACTGCACATATAAAAGGGCAGGAAAAAGAACATTTTATGGAAGACCGCATTCGAACCATGGGACAAAAAAGTACAGTCACAACACCTAAAATTGAGACATGTTTCTGTACTTTTCCAACACACAAACATGGTAAAAACCGTAACTAAATTGAGTAGCAGAGGGGTTTTCCCGGAGCAATAGCTTATGGACTTCTAACGTCGTTTGTCCTAGCATGTTTCTAAGAACTTTATCTCTACCCACTAGTTGTGTCTCAGTGAGGCATTAACGCATAATATTATCTGGACCATCTTTGGTCCGGGTGAAGATTCGACTTTTCCAATGTTAGCAGTAAAAATCGTGCGTACTGCGAGCTAGAGTGCAGCAAGAAGGGAGGGAGGAAAAGGAAGGCCGAAGAAGGGGAAAACTAAATTAGAGTTGAATTTCTAATTTTTAACATTTCATTTTGTGTGTATGTCTATGTGTGTTTATATAATTTGCTGGGGCAGCTAGAATAAATTGCAGGTTTTTCTATTACAATCTACCCGCTCCGCCCGTTACGGGTTTTAAAAGTTGCAATCCGTACCCGACTCTCACCCCAACCCAATCCTCTTCGGACGGCTCAAAAAGATCAGATACCCACCGGGTTGGGTGAATTTGTCATCGGAACATTAGGGAGAAAGAAAAGGAAAAGAGGCATATATAGTCCACTGCTTCACATACCGAGTGTCAAGTAATATTTCTTCTTTTGTGGGTTACAGTTTATAATTGGTAGTTTCTTTGAATAATATAATCTATCTTTAACTTGAATTAACAAAGTGAATGAGGTATTTAGACCATCTACCCAAGACTCTACCTTGTTTTTGTAACGACTTAGATTTGTTCATACGATTTCAAACATGACATCTGTTTCGTTCGGACGACGTCACTATGAACAAATACAGTTAGACTTTTTGTATTCTGGATTTCATCATTTCACCTCGTCGACAATATTCATTTATGATACCATAATTGTAACGACTTGGATTTTTCTAGTTGATTCTAGACCCGACGCATATTCGGTCATGTGACATCATTATGGAAAGCATTACTAAATATCAACTGAATCGGACTTCACGTCTTTACTGGTCAAAAAAAGATTAATCTTTGTTGATATTTAGCCTCTAGCTATCAAGCGAATCGGACTTCACGTCTTTACTGGTAAAAAAAAATTAATCTTTGTTGATATTTAGCATCTAGCTATATTTATGTGGCATGCCACCTTATTTTTTTTTTTTTTTTTCCAAATCTAACTTCTTAAGTCTGCATATCTCTGTCTACATCGATCATGTGATTTGTCTATTAGATGCAGCAAAGAGTTCTTGTTCAATTAGATTTTTGTTCGACAAGGGTAAAAGAATGAAGCTTTTCTATTACCAACAAAAGGAACGCAAAGCATTATGGGGTATTTGGTTTGAACTTAGATGTCGATGTCTGAATCGGAATAATTGATGAAGGAACTGAAATGAGTTTGAGCTGTAAACCCATATACATTTGGTATAGAAGCTAGAATGAGTATTATTATGATACATGCTGAACAATTTGGCAAGGAATGTGAATTAAAACACATGCACACACACGGTGGTGGCGGATGGTGGCATGTGAGGGGACGCGGTGGTGGTAGAGTAACAGTATGGTGGTTGGGTGTGGTGGCAATGAGCCGATGGTGTGGTGGCAATGCGCCGATGGTGTGGTGGCGGCGCGATGGTGGCACGCAGTGATGGTACGATGCTGGCGAGTTGGCGGTGTGATTTGGCTCATGGTGGCGTTGTGGTACACTAGAGTACAGGAATGCGTTTTGATACTTGAGTGAATACGTAATATGTGGTTTTGGGGGGATTTTGAGACCCATAAATTGACACATATATCCTTTAAACAAACATAAAGAATGAATATTATTTCAATACTTCTTATTCCTTAATTACGAAACCCATGAACCAAAAGCTTCCTCGGTACATACATTCAAGCTTGGCTTGTAAAGTTGAAAACCCGATTTTCATTTAAAAAAGAAAGAAGGAAAATCAATAAAAAGGGGCTGGTGACGTGGGTATATCTCTCTGTTTTATTGACCAAATTCGAAAACGACGTGGGTTCAGTTGTGATGATTGAGCAGGTACCGACCTTTTCGCAAGCATGTGCGAATTTCTTGAGGGAATTGTCAAAATAGGTTGCCATATATATTATATACTTTTCCGCAAGCATGTGCTAATTTCTTGAGGCAATTGTCAAAATAGGTTGCCATATATATTATATACTTTTCCGCAAGCATGTGCTAATTTCTTGAGGCAATTGTCAAAATAGGTTGCCGTGTGTGTGCATATATATATATGTATATATATAACTTCTCAGATAAATTTATGTAACTTTTTTTTTGCCAAACAGGACCGGACATGAAAATCTGTTTCCAAAAGGTGAAATTTCTACTGAATTATGTCTTGCTATTATATATATATGTATATATATATATGTATATATATATATGTATATATGTATATATATATATGTGTGTGTGTGTGTGCGCGAGTGCGCGCGTATTATGTGTGTTTATATATACATATTTATCTATGCATTCCCATATACATGTGTACACGTGTGTGTGTGTATATATATATATATATATATATATATATATATATATATATTTACATACATATATATCTACATATATACATACATACATGTATATACACACACTCTCATAAACCCCTGGTTTGCAGGGAACAAAGAAAACTAACAAAGAAAATTGCATAAGATGAGTACTCATTCAATAAAAGGAATAACACAAGACGTTGCACATTTGATGTTTAAATTGCATAGGGAATAAAGACACAATAAATCAAACGCGCTATGACTTTCGGTGATAAATAAATATTCGAAAAACATCTCGGCCACAATCAATGGAAAAAGAGTTCAATATTTTCATATACGAAAAAGGAAAGTTTAGCTTTCAGACTTGGCTACCTCCTTCAAATTTCAATATTAAATTCCATGCACAAATTTAATGTAATAATATGTTTTTACGTGTATTGGACAATAAAATATTTAATTTAAAGTTAATAGGACATGAAAACCATATGAAACTGTTAGATTTATTATCAACATTGATGTTAGTTCTACTGGGATTTATGCTTGATTCAACTGTCAATCAAATGGAGGGGAAAACCGTACAATTAGTAAGTTTAATATATTGATGCAATGCATCGATCTTTCCTTTTGATTGTGTGATGCATTATTTGTCTTATTTGTCTTAAAGTGAAAGAAGTGGGATTATTGAGCCAGTTTATCTTCTATTCTATGAACAATAATAGCGTGCTTTATGGATCCGGACTATATGAAAATGCCTGGTACGTGATTATCGAATATCTTTTTGTACACATTTAATCTTGGAATTGGTATAAAGACGATACTATATAAATTAAATAAAATTTAATATAATATAAAGAGAAATACTATAAATAAGGAGGAAGACCGAATGAAGTAAATATAAATTGAAATTGATGTAAAATAGTTTGCGCCGCTGCTCGTGCATGTAACCAAAGTCGTTCCAGCTTGTAATTAAAACTGGACTTCGCATCTATAATGGGTGCTTTTTTTTTGGTTAAAATGTAAAATTTCATTAACCAAGATCAAAATGGATCACATCTTTACAGTTTCACTGGGCATACCCAGGATGCAAAACATACAAACACCCAAACCTACACTAAGTGTCGTTTAATGGTAACAATCTATACATATGAGTAACAATTCTATGTGTCACATCCTGAGCATTTGTATTGTGATCCTCAAAACACTTGCGGTTTCTAGCAAGCCACAAGTTATAAATAGTAGCAGCAAAAGATGCCTTAAGACATTTAGACCTCAAACTCTTCTTTCTAGCATGCTTGGATGTCCAATCCAATAAATCTTTCAAGGAATTAAAAACCACTATAATATGAAGCCAATCAGAAATCAACCTCCAAATATTCTTTGCAACCGGGCACGTAAATAACACATGATCCTGCGTCTCCACCAAAACATCACAGTTAGGACATTTGAGATCAGTTAGCACAAAATGCAATTTGTCCCTAGTGGGGAGTCTCCGTCTAACTGCTAGCCAAAAAATGAAGCAATGCTTGGGTAAATTATTAGATGACCAAACAGTGCTAACCCATGACATCTTTGGGCCCCTGTCACGGAAGACGTCATAAGCGTAAGAAGAGAAAGAAGAGTGGCCAGTAGTCCATCTGAGCAATGCAGCTTCACAGCTGGAAACATTGCCAAGTTTCAATATGAGGGAATCCTTAATAAGCAACAACTTCTTCAAGAAAGAAGAGTGGGAAGAATTAGGCTGAAGAAGCCATAAACCATCATTGAGCCTATAGTAATGATGCATCCATCTCACCCGTAAGGAGTCCTTCTTACTTTGAATGTTCCAAAAATGTTTCAACAATAAAGATTTGTTCCAAGCATTTAGATCAAACAACCCCAACTCACCTTCCTTCTTGGGCAAGCAAATATCTTTCCAAGCCACCCAAGCCTTCTTATGTCGATCATCCTTATTCCCCCACAAAAAATTTTTAGTGATTCTCACAAGCTGCTTAAGAACCAAGGACGGAATGGCCAAGGTACTCATCCAAAAGGCATGAATACCTTGTAAGACACCCCTAATTAACTCCAATCTACCAGCATAAGAGAGGGTCTTAACATTCCACAAGGAGGTACAATTAATGACCTTCTGCAAATAGCCACCAAAATGTGAAGAATGCAGGGAAGTCCCAGCAATAGGGACCCCTAAATACCTAAAGGGAAAATGACCCAGTGAGAGACCAGTAAGGCTGCAAAATTCCTCCCTTTCCTCCTGTCTCAATCCAGCCAGAAAAATTTCAGATTTAGAGATGTTGCTACGTAGGCCTGAGACGTTTCCAAAATCATCAAGCATCTTCATAAGAGCCATGATAGAACCCTTATCCCCTCTAGAAAGAAGAATCAAGTCATCAGCAAAGGCAACGTGAGTAACATCAAATTTCGCGCACTTAGCATGGTATTTGAAGTCAGGAAGATTTTTCAAAGACTTGAGCATTCTCGAAAGATACTCCATACCTAAGACAAAGAGAAAGGGTGACAAAAGATCTCCTTGTCTTAACCCCCTTTCCCCCTTGAAAAAGCCTTCTAATGAACCATTAATGATGATGGAAAAGGAAGTGGTTGAAACACATTCCATAATCCAAGTAACAAACCTACTAGGAAAATTAAGCCCGAATAGAACCTCCTTCAAAAAACTCCAAGAGATAGAGTCAAATGCCTTTTTAATGTCTACTTTGATCAAACATTTGGGAGAAGTCCTCTTCTGACCATACTGCCTAAGTAACTCCTGAACAAGGAGGATATTTTCTGCCATAGCCCTTCCCTTAACAAAACCCGACTGTGCAACATCAACCAAGGAAGGCAAAACAACTGAGAGCCTAACAGCAATGATTTTTGAAATGACTTTGTAAATAACATTGCATAAAGAAATAGGCCTATAATCTCCAACCATCCTTGCATTTTCTTTCTTTGGAATTAGCGAAATGACTGAGTGATTAATCTGTTTCAGCAACTTACCATTATCAAAGAACTCCAAAATAGCAGCAGAGACCTCCTCACCCACCACAGACCATGACTTGGCGAAGAAGTGAGCAGTATACCCATCCGGACCAGGTGATTTATCTTTACCAATAGAGAACATAGCATTCTTAATCTCCTCAGGCTCAATAGGTCTCAAAAGAGAGTTAGCTTCATCAGACTCAAGAATAGGACCATTGGAAAGAATCAGCCGATCAACTGGTACAGTATCCACCTTCGTGTCCAACAGTTCAGTGTAAAACGTGACAAACTCAGATGCAATATCAGCCTGCTTGGTAGCAAAAGAACCATCACATCTTTCAACCGACAGAATTCTTCCACGAGCTCTACTACGCTTCACCCAGGAGTGAAAGAATTTAGTGCTTCTATCAGAGAGCCTAATGAAAAGCCCCTTAGCTTGCTGAGAATAAAAACTTCTTTCCCATTTAAGAAGCCTATTGGTAACAAACCTTTGTTCCTTTAAAGCAGACATGAGCATCTCATTATCATGCTCATCCTGCACTTTCATCTGCAACTCTTCGAGGGATTTTTTTGCTCTTGCCACCCTCTCAGAAATGTGCCCAAACTCATTAGCATTAAGCTTCTTAAGACAACTTTTAAGCGTTTTCAACTTCCTACATATTTTAAACATCAAGGTCCCATAACACTCCAGATCCCAAGCATCCTTCACAATGTTCAAAAACTCAGGATGCTTAGTCCACATATTAAAGAATTTGAAATTAACATTCAACCGTGAGTCATCCTTCTCCAAATGAATAACTTCCGGAGAGTGATCAGAGATGCATCCAGAAACAGGGAAATGAGCAAAAAAAATTACTGTAACAGTCTAACCACTTCTCATTCACTAGAACATGATCCAGACGACATTTAACAGTCCCATTAGTCCAAGTATACTTACAGCCAGAGTAAGGTAGCTCTACCATGCTGCACTTCATACAGAAATCAAGCGGATCTCTCAGTTCATAGGAAGTGACCTCCCTACCATTAATCTTTTCATCATCAGAGAAAATAGCGTTAAAATCCCCCACAACAGCACAAGGGAGGACAGAGGCAGAACCAAAATTCTCCAGTGAGTTCCACAAAATCCTCCTGTCAGGGACCCTATTATAGCCATAAACAAAGGAGATGTGCATCATCCTCCCATCAGCAAGAGAAGACAGCTCACGATGCACACATTGATCCTCAACAGCAATGCAAGTTAATCTTACAGAAAGAGGGTTCCAAAAAATCAAGATACGACCACCTGGCTGAACATCAAAATTATTGAGATGGTTCCATCCAAGGAAGACAGATTGTGCAAGAGACAGAAAACTACTATCAGACAGCTTGGTTTCCAACAAACCAATGACATCAATTTTATTTTTCTTAACAAAATCAAACACCTCTCTATGCTTTTGAGGGTTAACTAAGCCCCTCACATTCCAGAAAGCAAAAATCATTGGATAAGTGTTGCAGGGGGCTTATCCTTAAACTTTGAAGGATGGTCCTTCAAATCTTTCCGTCTTCTCCTTTTTTCTTTTTTCGTCAACACTTTCATAAATCTTTCATTGTGCCCAGTATGTGTCTCTGTCATGCAATCCGGATCATGGGCTATTACATCCTCCTCTTCCTCATGTACTAAATCATCACCGGTCCTAACATCTTTACTCAAGTGACCAATTCCATTGAAAGCATCAGTTAAGAAAGCTTCAATATTCTCTTGACAGTGTGCATGAAGATAAACCTCAGCCTGCTGAGGCCCATCTGGGAAATCGGATGCCACATGCACCTCTAGATCAGTATTCTCAACTTCCGTTCTAGGTAATTCAGTAGTAGAATCATCAACAAACTTGACTTTATCTACTGGCAGAACACCATTGCTAACCTTCCTGCTTCCTTTCCTAGATAAATTCCTCCTTCCTTTCTCATCTTTCATGAACAAATCATGTCTTTTATTCGTATGGCCAATTCTACCACAAGTGGAACAGTGTAATGGAACCTTCTCAAAGAATAATTCCAGCTTGTGGACTCTATCAGGAAGAGTAACATCTATCGATTTGGGCAATTCTTTCGAAATATCAACTTCAATAAGAACCCTTGCATAGTTAAAGGTGCCTTTTCTCGCAGTAATCTGGTATGTGCTTATAGGATTCCCCAAAAAAGAAGCA
The DNA here is from genome assembly GCA_036186865.1 of Eustoma russellianum. Taxonomy (NCBI): domain Eukaryota; kingdom Viridiplantae; phylum Streptophyta; class Magnoliopsida; order Gentianales; family Gentianaceae; genus Eustoma; species Eustoma russellianum. Next base: position 20,032,731 of record AP025043.1, on the reverse strand, counting down.
ATCTTACTAAGGTACCTTTCCTTCCACAGGATAAGTGGCAAATTAATGAATCTAACCCAGATGGGAACAACATGCATCTCTTCATATCCAAAGCTAAAAAATTTCGGCATTCTTTTAAGCATCAGAGGTTTTCCATTAATAAAGTAAGGCCCATCCAACAGAACCTTAATCAAATCTTCCAAAACCTCAAACTGAAAGACAATCCAACCAGAGTCATGCACCTGGGCTTTGTGCCTCCCTTTCCAGTTTCTAGTAGTTTGCTTTAGTGCCCTCATACCCAGGAAAGCACCCCCCACACACCCTATGAGACATAGCTCCCAATCTTTCTCGTCCTTAAACTCCTCCTCCACAAAAACTGGACCAACAGTATCAGATTGTATCTTATTCAGCTTAAGACCTTCCTTTCGGTTATCCTTGAACAAAGAACTCCAAGGAGCCTTTGCATGCAACCCTTTCCCAATACTGTAATCAGATCTACCATCAAGCATACCCTCTACCTCCAGATCTGCTGAAACCCTCACATCAGAACCAACCTTCGTAAGAGCACTACTCAGCTCAACTCCATCCCCCATCTTATTATCATCATGCATACCATCAACCACCAGATCTGAAGAAACAAAATCTGCAGATCCAACATTCTTACAAGCTCTGCTCAGCTCAGCTCCATCAAGCTTCTTACTTTCCTCAACCTTAGACTTCCCCAAAGGCGAAATCAAATCTTCTTCAGGGATACAGAAAGGGGCCTTTCTATAACCGAAAACCTCCTTACTAACAGAAAGGGGCCTTGCTATTTCTTCTACCATTGTGAAATTTGTCTTATCTATAATGGCTGCTTGATCGCTACGAGAAATAGTTAAAGACAAATTTCACAATGGTAGAAGAAATAGTTAAAAGGCAAATTTTACAATAATTGTTTTTGGACCAATCAAATATATAAGACATATGTAATCTTTTAGTTTATTGCTATATTTTATTTTGTATACAGATAAATCGGTATCATCTTATTGTGAAACGTAAAACTTCTAATAGTTAAAAAAAGTTTTGAATCGGATGAAATTTCGTCAAATATAATAAAAATTTATATGTAGGAAGAGAGAGGAGTACAACCTTACTTTGAAAACTCTGGTACGACCTTTCCGTAACCGGACGCGAAAATACAATCTATAACTCGCTGTAGCTCCAAGAATATGGCCGGAGATTTACAGTGATTCACCTCATATTGTAATTTTACAACAACAACATTGTCTCATTGCTTTAAAGACTCCGTCTATATGGGGGTATGGAGGATCGAATGTACGCAACTATACTTATGCGTTGTTTCCTGATGACCGATAATAAAAATTGCGTGTCTATCAACTGCTATTTCACAATATAAAAAGTGAAACCATACCCATATTGTAATTTTACATTATTGATAATCAATGGTACTTCTGGCATAACCTATTGGAGATGGAATCCAACTAAATGGGTCGCGGAGTCTGGGATATATGACCATATTGAGTGCGTTGAATGTGGAAGCAACAATCAAGAGAATAAAAAATGTTCTGAATTTATTCCAAATACTAAAGAGCACATCTTTTATGTTAGTCATTACCAGAACGAAGAGGCCAATCCGCATGACCGAAAACACTTGAAGAAGAAATCGCACAGAACAAAAGAGCAACAATTGACCCAAAAAGAACAAAAGGAGCAGCGTTAGGGTAAAGAAAAGAACATACATCAGAAAAAGGGAATGGGAGTAACGAAACAAACGAAACAAACGAAAATAATTACCTGAAACATATAGGGTCGGAGATATCCATGAAATCAAACTCTTTATATTTTAGTATACAAGTATTGTGTACTTTTTTTACACCCTATCGATAGCTTTTGCTATCATTAAGATATATATTAGATATACATTGTTCAATAGAAACTGAAAATATGTGCAGTAAATCCAACTAAAAACTTGGGTTCGAAAGTGGTTATCCTTGTTTGTTTATATTAATAGTGTGTATATATATACACACACTGTAGCGACCCGTCCCGAGTCCTAGTACTCGAAACGACTTACTCTCTGTATCTCGTTAAGGAGAATACAAGGTGTCGTTACAATTCAACTACACGTCATCATAATAACGTAAATCGATGTCAGCAGAAGTCATTATTAAAATCCTCGATAAAATAATCATCATCATTAATACAATGTCTAAGAATTTCTAAATAAATATAATAGTCAAACGTATATAAACACTAATCTCGAAAATACATAATCCTCGAGTATCAAAATAACTGTCTCAACAACCCTCGGAAGTCTTTTCTGAATATTCTTAGTCTCAGAATCTCCCGTTTCGATCTTCCGCGGTATACTAACTCATGTGTAAGCATATCCTAACTTTTCCTACCTGCAAAACTGGTGAATGGTGGTGTGAGCCAAATCAACGAGCTCAGTAAGCAACTCATCTATACCTATTATGGAAATCATACATGCAGAGACAATTATAGAAATCATTTACAAATCAACATACATGTCTCCAGTACTCAATTAAATTCACTAGAATATCTTTAACAGCTGACACATCGAGAATAGTCAAACAAGATCCATCATTCAGTCTACATTACTGTGATGCATGCTCTTCTCAAATATGACATACACAATAAACAAATAATCATATAAGCAAAGAAGAGAATAATACATGCCAATGGAATAAATAAACCGTGGAAAGTAAGTCACTCCACATAATAATGCGCAACTTCATGATGCATGCCTTTCTCTACGTGCCACACGCAACGAAATCTCAACACACAAATGCATGTCTCTCTACCATGCAATGCATGAACCTCGAGGTGATCCTACCACACGTCTCTTCAGGCCACACGCCTCATAGGGCCACATATCCTGTGGGACCACACGCCTCATAGGGCCACACGTCCCGTGAGACCACACGCCTCATAGGGCCACACGTCCCGTAGGACCACACGGCACATAGGTCAATGCAATGCTCGTGCCATGAATGCAAATGCATAATCTCTCGTAATCTGGTGCATCCATACTCATACATATGCTCGCGCCCATACACGTGCATACATACGTGCATGTATACCCCCACACATCCATACACATATACGATACGCATTGAAATCGTACAACCATACATACACCCAGTTCATATATGCTTACGTACCTCACATATACACACAACTCGCACTTTGAGAAAATCCAATTGCAGATATGCAACAAACAACTCACTGATGCATGATTAACACAACAAGCATAGATATACCACTTAATTTTGATGCATGACAACATAACGAGCACAGATAGACCACTTACTTGAATCCGGTATTCACTTCCTTCTCTTCTATGCTCAAAACTAAACAATTGTAGCATAAAAATCAATACCTAATAATAAAGGTTAATTTGACTTACTTAAAATAATTAATTCATAGCTTTCTAATTTTTTCCTATTTGCCATACAAACACACACACACAAATATATATATATATATATATATATATATATATATATATATATATATACCATACATATTGTATACATGTAATAACTTTACAAAGTCATTTTTTTAACCTTCGGCAGTGTCAAAACACAATGGCAATTATAGGTTTTTTTTTTTAAATATTCACACGTACTTCGGCAGTGCACAGTTGAAACATAAAGTTAAATACAATGTTTATAAAAGAATTTTAATACTCAGCCTTGCAACAATTCTAATAGATTCTTGGTTCTGTTAATACCACCTTTCTTTTTGAAACATTTCCTGCATTACTCGCAGAACCAACGTCAACCACATTTCACCTAATATTTATACACCTTAACTTTGTTAGAGAATTTAAGGTTGGGCTTTGGCCCATCGTTGGAGATTGAAATTTGGGCTTTGGCCCGTTAATGAGTGTTGCAAAACTTGGTTGAGCAACGTAGTTTGAGCTTAATGAGTTTCCGATCATGGAATCGAAAACTAATGAATCCTTAATTATCTACGTAACGAGTAGTTAATGTTAGGATGTGGAATCACTCAACTGTGTATTGTGTGAATGTGAAATTAATGCTCAAAGTAGATGGAAATGTTATGGATGGGTGATGTGTCACCTGTGTGGAGGAATGCCACGTTGGAAGTGTCCATGTGGCGTAAAAGCATCTGACGGACATCGATCGATGACTTCGATCGATCGATGTCACTTCGATCGATCGATGTCATCGATCGAAGTGGATCAGGAAGCTTAGATCGATTGATAGATCGATCAAAGACGATCAGAGGACATCGATCGATCACATCGATCGATCGATGTCACTTAGATCGATCAGTTTGATCGAATGAAGTACTCAGTCAGACATCAGTCGATCACATCGATCGATCGATGTCACTTCGATCGATCGATGTGATCGATCGAAGTCTGACAGCGGGCAGAATCGATCTGTTTAAGCTGTTAAGTTTCAAACGTGAAACTGACACTATCCTCCTGTTTAAAATAAGATCAATCTGTTGTGATCTAACGGTGGTGGGAGAATCAGCTTTAATCTAACGGCCGAGATTTAAACTGTCTTAACCGCTTAACCGAATATGGTTTCCATCTAACGGTCCAGGTTTAAACCTGCGGATCAATCTTTAATCTAAGGGCTGAGATTAAACCATCCTAATCTAGATAGGAGGTTTTAATCTAACGGTCTAAATCAAACTTCGGTTTTGATCCAACGGTCACGGTTCCTTGTTCTTCAACCGACTCCCCTATATAAAGAGGGCTAAGGGTGTTCATTTGTGACACACCAAGCTCTAAGCATTTCATAAGCATTCTGCATTCGTAGCACGTGAGTCTTGCATATTGTCCGGAGAAGTCAGGACACTCTAAGCGTTCGAAGGAGTTCAAGTTCAGCAGTGCCGCTCAACTGAACAGGTACCCGTTGTATCCTGGGAGACGATTGCTCATACCGGTTGGGCACAGTATACCGGAGCAATACGTCTTAAGGATAGTGTCCTTGACTCGCCCCGGGTTTGTTATTTTGTTGTTCCATACGCACACACTAAACGACTGCGTCTTAGTGCAGGAGTGATTGTCTCCAACAAACTTCAGCCATCACACAATCAGCATCAACTTTGCTTATATAATCCTATGCACATACTATATCTCATGCATTCACATGTTATATATATATATATATATATATATATATATATATATATATATATATATATATGTACCTATTTTTATTTAACTCATAATATATGTATGTCGGCCACTTCCTCAAACTTCATCATAATTATAAACTCTCAACCTTCAGAAGACGTTACCTTTTTATATACATATTTACATATTCGGATACATATATATAATCGGCACCCATATATACACACAGCTATATACTTCTGTAGATTCAACAATTTATGCAATCACACATGTTTATGCGTGATCCAAAGTTGATACTAAAATAACGTATAGATTTTCTTAAAAACATAACAAGTATTGGTAGATTACTTATCACGATTCGAATAATATATCATAGACAAAGTTGAGATGGGTTGAAGCCAAGAATTATTTCATTCTTTTCCATATTTTATCCATCTCTTCAGTTGCAAGATTTTTTTTTTTTTTTTTTGGGAGGGGGAGGGGTTTGTAATATATTCTTTTTTCCTTTGCTATGTTGCTGATGGGAGGAGAAACGACATAAGGAAAAGAATTGGGGTTGAGGGAATGTTTTTGTTTTTTTTGAAGTTATTTGTGTTGTTGGGGAATTAAACGGCTGAGGAGAAGTATTAAAGGCAATTAACTCTTTTTTTTAACAAAAGATAATAGCAATTTAATGGTGGGTTACATGAGAAGTTTTTTTAACCAACATCACATTTTTTAATATAAAATTTATTATTATTTTTTTATTTTATTCTATCCGGTTGTAACACACAAAATATATATATATATATATATATATATATATATATATATATATATATATATATATTAAAAAAATTAGGGAGGAGAATCGAACTCGAGACTGAGGTTGGGATAAATGCTACTCAACTGCTAGACCTAAAGATTTTTCGCACACACAATACACACACACATGTATGTATGAATATATGTATATATGTATGTATATGCACTCTAATTACTTCTCAGCCCATGAATGGTTTGTATATATGTGACCTTTCATGACTTTGAGACTTGAAGGAGTTTCATCGGTGCTAATTGTGAGTTAGACGAGTGAAATGACTCTATACTTGTTTTTTTTTTTTTTTTCCTGGGATTACAAAACGGGGGAAGACCCTCGTATGTAAAATTAGTATCCGTTTGCTTGGTACTTTTTCTAAAATGATAATAACTTATTTATATTCAAGGCAATGTTGCAATCGATTAGAGCCAAAGTAAATATTTTTTTATTAAGTTGACTATTTTTGTAAAAAAAATTCTTGACTTTGACTCGAACAAGACTTTTGTGTCTATTTAGTGTTTTTGTTTTTGAAGAAATGTCTCTTTAGATTTTGAGCTTTCAAGTAAATGTATGGTAAAATTCTATGTACAAAGATAAACGTTAAAATTTTAGTTAATATTATTAAATCAATGGTTTGTTTGGACCCAAATCAATGTTTATTTTTACTTAAAAAATTTATTATTTTATTGTTGTCATGTATCATGTTTAAGTTATTATTGATATTAAAAAAGATATCAATATAAAATTGAAATATACATAATGTTCATATATATTTTTAAATTCGAACATATTCATAAAATAATGAAGAGATCATCAACTGAACATTTGTTTACTAAATTTTGAAATCAAATTAAGTTCAATTTTGCACTTTATCAAAACAAAATAGTCAAAACATATTTGAATAAAACTGAATCTAGTCATAAAACGTTTCACACGTGTTCTAATTCAATCGATTTATTAACCTAGTTCAATAACCTAGTTCAAGAATGATGAGCCAAAAATACTCCCCCGTTAGTGAATAACGGTCAATGGTTGGATGTGAGTATAAAAATGCTAAGTCCCGCGGGTCGGTCCACAGTTTGCCAACTCATATGTGGACAAACAATCCATCTCGGCCAAGTGGCTACGATGCCATCCCGGCCTAAAGACCATCTCGGCCTAAAGGCCCCACCTCGGCCTCCATCGCCGTCTCGGCCGTGCGGCCCCAGCGCCATCCAGGCCTAGAGGCCTCATCTCGGCCTTCAGTTTCATCTCGGCCAAAGAGCTGCATTCGGCCTTGGATCCGATCCACTCGTTGATCACAGACCACTTTTGTGACGTCAGCTGCGAACATTATAAAGGGTCCACCGACGCTCCTTGAAGTCGGCCACTTTCATCTCAGCAAGCTGGCCCCACACCCTAACTCATCTCGGGCACTTCTGAGTACTTCTAGAGGATCTGACCTTGGTTCTAGGAGTTTACCCTATGTAATTCTACCAGGTGAAACTCCCAGCCAGGTGTCCCAAACTAGCTGACTCAGCTCAGTTCCAAGCCACGTGGCGGGTATGCAAGAGCAGGAGTCATCCTTATGACCTCCTTGCCTGTCACAACCTCCGGGCTCTGCCCATGCATTGGCCCGAGCCGCCATATAAAAGGCAGAAAAGCATGAGAGAGAAGGGACATTTTCACAACTTACTACAGTGAATCATCTTCTTCACGGTGAAATCACAGGTTTACCAGAAAACCTTTACTAAAAACTTCCATACAGTATATAGACCTCTTCCAAAAATGGCCTCAACTGACTTGACCCTCAGAGGGTATTACCCGGGGCCATAGATCCCGAGTCCTCTGACTTTGTTCCTTTGTGCAGGTCGGCCAACCGACTATTACAGACAACTGACGGAGATCTAACGGCATAACCCACCACATCATACTTTATACTTGGTGATAAATCCGACATGAACATCGCTTACAGTGATATGGTGGAAGAATTGAATAAAACCGTAAAACAAGGAACATTCACATGGTTACGAATTTCCCTCAAATCATCCATTAATGGGGCCACATGGTGTCGGAGGCTGTTGGGATTTTTGATGAGGAAGGTACGTGAGCAATGATGTAAACATATCCGTGTGAGAAACCATATCTTCTCCCTGCTCTAATCTGCTTTTTTCTTGGCTCAAAGTGTTTGATGTCGTGACGCTAAAACATAAACTCATTAATCACTCTGTAGTATTGTATGTGTACGAAGCTTTTAGCTTTTCTTCTTTTACTTTCCAAAATTGTGGCTTCCATCTTGGCAAGTATATCAGATTTTCCTGTATTAGATGATTATCATTACTTACATGTTGATTTCTGTTGATGTTTGATTATTATTCTAGTCCTGAAGCTGGAGCTGTAGAAGCAATTGGATAGAGAAGGGGGGAGGGCAAGGGAGGATTTTGAGTGAAGCTGAGAAGTGGGTTCAAAATGGCTACTAAAGGTCAGAATGAACCGTTTCTGAAGAAGGTTTACTATGAGGGCTGCTCTGGCTGTATGGTGGAGCAGATGAAGGAGAGACAGAGAGGTCTCCCTATTAAGCAGCTAATCACTATATGGACTGTGGTGCTTTGTGTGGGTATGCCCCTTTTGTTCTTTATAGCTTTGAGTTTTTCTCCCCCAACTTCTGAGACTCTTAATCCAGTTAAGTTCTTTTAGCTCCTTTGTATTAGTTGGGATGGTGGTTGATTCAGTTCATAGTGTACCTGAATGTTAGGAAGATTGGGAAACTTTGGTTCAATGAATTGGCGGGCTTTATTTTTATTGAAAGTGTCAACCTATAGTTTCTCTTATGCTTTTTAACCGTTTGTTCACCTTTTCTTGTATTTTCAGGGCTGCCAATTTCATCCCTCTTCCCCTTCTTGTATTACATGGTAAGCACTAGTTTTGCCTAAAATCATGTCATGCCTTGATTTCATCTCGTTTTTATGTTTGTTTTGGTCCTAAATCCTGCCACGGATAGCTTTACAAAACAATATGTAGATGACTTCAACATATATTCTTGGTGAAACATAGATCATTTACTTCACGTGGAAATAAAAACCATTTATTGATATTAAATCTTGTAATGTAATTCTGACCTACCGTACTGGCTCTCTTGCGCTAGATGAACCGGCCAAGTATTCCATCTCTCTTTGAATATATGAGTCCAGGTGAAGGGACTAAATAGCAGGCAAAAAAGGAAAAAAAAAAAGGTTGGAAGCTTTCTAATTGGATAAGAATGGCTGGCATGTCGAATGCCTTGCAACTAGAAAAAAGAAAAGAAAAAATGTTCGAAGTTGGTTGGACCCAAAAATGTTAGATGGGATGACGGCAAGCTAAAGAGGGGGAAGAAAAGGCTGCCTGCCCTTTGCGGAAAACTAATTTAATGTACTTGAAGTCCCAGCTAATGTACTGTTCTGGTCATGGTATCACTCTTTTTGGTTGGGCTTACTCCACCTATTCTGGTTAAAGTCTCTCATTGAAGAATATTGAGTTCTTCTCCTAAGACTTTGTTATAATTTTGATGCAATAGAGCTGTACAGTTATCTCGTCTCTCATATTTAGAGCTCAACCTGCGTGGTTTGTTCTCAGCAAATCAAGTATAAAGTTAAATCCTTTCAAGAACAGTTTCTATGGGTTATTCTCGTCAGTAGCTGTGTTCAAATATGACTGGAGCGGATATGGTCCTGTGAATATCTAAACTTTATGGACCCTTTCGCTTGAGTAGTCTTGTTCTTTCATCTTTAAATATCTGCATGCTAAGAGAAGAAGGTATATATATCAGACGGATAGTCCCTACTGTTTGTGATTTGAACCATGGATGTTAAGGATACACTTCTTGCAGTTGCCTTAGCTTGCTTCCTTAATAACTTGGAGCTGAGCCATCTTATTTGGCTTCAACATCAAGTATGTTTTAAAGATGTGTCATTTACTATGTCGGCGGTCTGTTTTATATTTCTTAAGTGTGAACACTGTGCTTTGCCTATGCTACTTATGTTTGTTAATCTAGGTAGTTGTACCCTCCGACCCTGATCCTTAGTAAACATTTAATGATATGAATGTTTCCCGATGTTGTAACTGCTGTTTTTGACAGGTTAGGGACTTCCATATTGCAGAAAGAGAGGAAGATGTAAACTACTATGCAGGATATGTAGGTGAGAGTAGTCCCTATGGAGGTAAGAAGGTCAGAGTTATTCTTGATGGAATTAATTATTCATCCCTGAATTAATTGTAGGGGCTTCGTATATGCTTGGAAGAACTCTTACATCGATCTTTTGGGGACTAGTGTCTGACCGATATGGTCGAAAGCCGGTCATAGTCATAGGCACCATTACAGTGTACTACGATCTCTGAAGTTTATTGATTTTTTCCTTCAAATGTGGAACTTGTGTATTTATTTCCTACAAATTGTTACCAGGGTAATTTTCAACACACTGTTTGGTCTTAGCGTCAACTATTGGATGGCTATAGTTACGAGGTTCCTTCTTGGAAGCTTAAATGGTTTGCTTGGACCAATAAAGGTAAGAACGTGAAGTTGAAGTCGATTTGCTTTGGTGTGTCTCTAGGTTGTGTCTCTGTTTTTATCTCTTTCGCCTAAGAAACTGCTTGTGGTTATGCAGAATTTCATTTAATTTTTCTCCATCTTCAGGCATACGCAAGTGAGATTTTTCGAAAAGAGTATGAAGCATTGGCTCTTTCATCAGTAAGCATCTGACCTTGATAGTGTACTGTTATTTATGTTATACCTGATTTGGATTATTGCTAAGGTTTTGCTATTTTAGTGCCTGCAATCTATATTAAACCGAACAGACAAAGCAAAACGGTAGAGTTATATCCATGAAACGACAATTAGTTTTAAACCAATTAATCGTGTACAAGATCCAAAAAATTGTCATTCAGAAAAGACTTTGATGACATGGATAACCTTTTTTTTTTTTTTGGTAATTTGAGGTTATCATATATAAGCCAAAAAAGACACATTTACAAAAGATGTTGCTTATAATTGAGCAATTACAAGCTTAGCTTCTACAACTACAGGTGCTTTACAACGTGCAATCCAATATTTAATGCCAGCTTTTACAAAAAGTTGCACAAGAAGGCAATATAAGCAAAGCATAAGCCAATCAATACCCAAAATGTAACTAATCTAAATGCCAACATGTACAAAATATTTGCCTTAGAGACAACAACAAGCATAGCTTGTTCAAAATAAAAATCGTTTACAATAGTGAACCCCAAAATACAAGTTAGTCTAGGAATAGCATCCAAATAGTCATAGATGACAATAACCAGGCAGAAATAAAACATAAAACAGCAGGAGAGAGAAAATGGGGATAGTAAAATTTGGAACCAAAGTGTATGAAAAGTCACCCATCCCCAACCATAATACCTCAAAACAATACAGAGAGAACAAATCCAGGTCGTAGTGCATAAGGTCCGGAGTAAGCAATGCCTCTTAGGCCATTCAACAATACGCACAGACTCTTGGTTCCACATATCTGTATATTCCCACACGTTGAAGATATTGAGTAGGGGCATGGTACATTCACCAGGAAATAAAAGAAAGTAGGAGTAGAAGACATAATATTCGCGTGATCATGCCTTAGGCCATCAAACAAGGCAAAGGCAAATCATCCCATCAATTTTCAATCAACCAATCCTGAACCATCCAGCAGAAAGCTAGATGTCAGAGATTGCAGGGGAGGAAGAGATGTCCCCTGCAGAAGAGAAGTGTAGTAAGAAAATAGCAGGGCCATTAAGGTCAGAGTCGCCAAGGGAGGTCAGACATGACCATTGTGCTGAGGCAAAAGTAGCAGAGCATGTAGAAAATAGGATGGTCCATAAAAGCCGATGATAATAGAGTAACCTGGTAAGCTAGAAGACCAGTGAATGATCCGAAATGAGTTCAGGAAGAGGAAAGTGACTGCTAAGAAGTAGAGGCAGGTTTGGAGAAGACCTTCATAGAGATTCTCAGATTGAAAGCCAGTTTCCAGTTGAGCTTGCTACATTTTATTGTTTCTCCATGAATTGATTTAAATACTTTTATAGAACCTCTTTTAGATCTGTATCTTGATCTTTACCTATTAGTTGATAGATCCTGTTGTTTTTTTTCTTTCCATATATGATAGGCCGTGGAAGAGAAGCTAAAAGCTTGCCCCTTTTGTTATCCCATTGTTTGTCCTAGTGACACGCCTCTATAAAGAATATAGGGTATTTTGGATTTTGAATTGGACAAAGTTCTATTTTGTAGTTATTTGGATTAGAAATGTAAAAGAACCTTTGCCTTTTTCTATTTTGAAGTTGTCTAACTCACTGGCTAGCAGGCTAACGCCAACTTTAGTGTATAACCACTCATTGTTAATTTGCCTTTTAGGCCTTCATATATGAAAACTTAACTTATAAAAAAAGCTGTCTAAGAAATGAATGAAGTCCTATCATATTCCAACACGCTAATTTAATCTAGTTGATTTGGAGCCCTTATACCTTCTCATACTTGCACCTCTGCTATGTTGTCTGACTTTTGGGGGATCTCTATTCCCTTTAAAACTTTGGAGGCTTTCATGCTTGGAAGCATTTTCCTGAATAGCTTGGTCAAAGGGTTTATATATTTCAACTTCATGCTTATCCTTTGGGGTTGGTTGACAGCTCTGGACTGTTTGACATTAGTCCATTTTCTCTTGGATCTAGCAGGAGTTTTATCAATTAAGTGTCTTAGAGGAGCATAGCTATGTAGCGACTCATCAAGTGGTGTTGGCTATGGTCGTCTAGTTTTTCTTTCTCAGAGTTCTCTTTAGCCTCCACTGAGGAAGGAGAGGTTGAGATTCTACCTTACCTATTAGGAATGTCTTTTCCTAGCACATCCTCATACTTAGACTCCTTACTGTACACATCCTTCTATTCAGTCTCCTCGGTACTTTAGACATCAGAATCCCCGATCATGTCACTGTCATCACTTGCAAGTGCATTAAATTTATTAGCAATGATACTACACTTTAAAGAAGAAACTACCTAATTGGTTTCCTTTTTATTGTACTTGTTTTTGCTTCCGACTATGAGACTGTGCTTGGTCTTTGATGGTTAGATTGTCCTTGTCCTTCTGCTGAGTAATTCTATGAAACTTTGATTGGTTAGTGTGTGGAGCATCTTCTTTCTATTCTTCAATCTCCTTGTTATAAGTTGCTTTTTGTAGAGCTTTCACTTTCTGTTCTGGTCCCCAATTCTTTTGTTTTTGTGTTCCCCTTGTCACCTTAAAGGACTTTCAGTGGGTTGGTACCCTCACCTTCCAGGTGCGACTTTTTACCCTCCAAACTTTGAACCTTTTTTTGGTACCGGTTAGGAATTCCCATCATTACCACTATAGTTGGTGCCAACTTTGGCAGGATCTTTATTTTCCAGTTGCAGCTTATCTTCACAGGAGTGTCTGAATGTCTTGCATTTGAAGCCTTGTGTTGGCATCTAATCGTATTCGAAGACTTGTGTGTAGTCTTGACCATATTCATCTGTGATGTTGATGGTCTTGGGAGGAGGCTTTTTAGTTTTGATCTCTATACATATCCTAACAAATGCTACTCTGGATTGGATTGTAGTCAGTTTGTTCATGAATGTTGGTCTCCCAATTAATGTACCAAGCCTACTGAGAATATATGCATTAAATTAGTGAGCTCGAAGAATTGGGAATTTCATCCAAACTGGAACTGCATCTAGTTTAAGACGTTGGATTGTTTATTTGGATCCAGAGTCAAAGAAAGAGAACCCTGTTCCCAAATGGCAAGGGTGGAAGCTCGAGGATGCTTTGTTTTGAGACTTATGGTTGAATCTGAAAATGAAAAGAACTTCTTCAACCCGTTGGAACCTTTAGAATTCCATCACTGCTGTACAAAGTTCTTCATATTGCTGAAAGAAGCATTATTCCCCATCACATGTCCGACAATGGAAAAGTTCCACTTCTGTTTGTCCTATTCAGCTGTTTGTGGGTCAATGACGAAGGAGATGTTACCATTGTCAGTAGACAGTGTTGATGAAGCTTCGGGAATTAAATCGGGCTTGAGCAAAGAAGCTCAAGCCGATTTGGCCCTAACAGTAGCTTACATGTAGGTAATCTGGTTCAAATCTTTAGATTGTTAAAGATCTAGACAAAATAAAAAAAGTCGTGTCATTCTAAGCCGGAATAAGTTGGAGGAGTAGCCTCCGACCGCGTTTAGCAGCGGCCAGAGAGGCCTGGAAGGCCGGAGAGGAAGGAGGAGGTGAAAATTCAGTCGATTTCGAAGGTATGCGAAGAGATTTAGAAGGTTAGAAGGGAACATTTTGATGTTTAAGGCGGAGGAGAGGCGGAGATAAGAACGTTTACGGTGAAAGTGATGGAGGAGAGACAATTTAGTCCGTTGTGGCTGTTTTCTAGCCGTTTAAGTTGGTGAAAGTAAGAGAGAGGTTGGATTCATGACAAATGCAAATGTGCTGACACGGATAACCTTTCTGGCTACTAAAAGTAAAACAAACTGGAATATTTCTTTGAACTTGTGTGCAGACCATAGTATTTTTGCCAAAAGCTAGCAATATTGCTAAGTTTTGTTTTGGTGGCATTTATTGCCATGTAGTTATGGTCTTAACTTGTGCATCTTTGCAATCGATGAAAATTTTACTTACAAACTTGGAAAAAGAAATGAAAACAGGAATTTGCTTCTAAATGCTCTAGGTTATTGACCTAGGAATGAAGGTGTTGGAGTCAAAGGCCATTATTGAGGCCATTAAACGTCATTATTGAGGAGGACCGTTTTTGGGTCAATGGCCATTAAGGCCTATTGACTAGCATTGCTATTATAGCCATATTGATGAGTTGTAAATGAGATGTAGAAGATTGAGGGATAAATGGCTCCATTCTTGGAGTCAAAGCATTTACCACAATTGTAAATACATAGCTTGATTGTAGAGGCGTGATTATAGGAGTATAGCTAGCATTGTAATATTGAGATTTTAATGTGTATTTTTCGGTTATAGGGTAGCCTACCTATAGGGCCTTTAGTGCACTTAATGGTGCTTTATTTTTGTAGTAATGAGGGTATCTTGCATTTAATATAGAAGTTTGACCATTGTTGTATAAATATACCTTGTAAAGCACATTCTTGAAGGAAATGAAAAAGTGATATCTTTTTCTTCATCTTGCTCGGCCAAATTGTTACATGGTATCAGAGCCATCACCATAAACACAATTCTAAATATTCCTCTCATTCCAACCGAGATGAGCTCTCCATCACCGTCCTCTTCAAATGCCGCCACAATGGCAGCATCATCCTCCAACGGTGCCAATCAAGTTGTGATGAACAAGGCACAACTTGAACAATTGCTCTCACTTCTCAAAGCTCAAACTAAAGGGTCTACTCAAGCCAACTCCAACACTCACCAAGGTACTGTTAATTCTGTGGAAGCCTCACCCTGGATCCTAGACACAGGAGCCACTGATCACATGACAGGTAATTTGTCTTTATTTACGACATATGTCCCGAGCACTGGAATTCTAAGGGTGAAAGTGGCAGATGGAACCTTCGCACTTGTTGTGGGAAAAGGATCCGTGAAAGTGGCTCCTTCACTTGTGCTTGAAACCGTACTTTATGTTCCAAAGTTGACTTGCAATTTAATTTCCGTAAGCAAGCTTACTAAGGAATCTGGTTGTGTTGCTAAGTTTTCTGCCCGCATGTGTGTTTTGCAGGAGCAGGAATCGGGGAAGACGATTGGCATTGCTAGAGAAAAGAGTGGCCTTTATCACTTTGAGGAAAACCAACACACACAAAAATATTCTCTCCATACCGCCACTCCTAAATTTTCTCTTAGTACCAACTTTGAACAAACTGATGCACTGTTACTCCATCAAAGACTAGGACACCCCAGTCTTCGTTACCTCAAACAGTTATTTCCTTTGAATAAAAAGTTGTCCATTTTACATTGTGATGCGTGTAGCTTTGCTAAACAAGTCAGACATGACTATCCTCCAAAACAACGTGTTGAATCTGCTCCTTTTCATCTTGTGCATAGTGATCTTTGGGGACCTTCTCGGGTAAAAAATATCTCTGGGGCCAGGTGGTTTGTCACATTCATTGATGATCATACAAGAGTCTGTTGGGTGTATCTGCTCAAAGAAGAAACTGAAGTCCCAACTGTGTTCCAAAATTTCCATTCTATGATAAAGACTCAGTTTCAAACCTCAATCAAAGTCCTACGAACAGATAACGGTACAGAATATTTCAACAAAGTTCTGAACACCTACTTAGCCTCTGAGGGAATTATTCATCAAAGTTCTTGTCCAGATACACCACAACAAAATGGTGTAGCTGAACGAAAAAATCGTCATCTTTTAGAAGTAGCCCGGGCTCTGATGTTCACTATGCACGTTCCAACTTATTTATGGGGAGAAGCTGTCCTTACTGCATGCCACTTAATTAACCGACTTCCTTCTAAACCACTCCAGTTCAAATCCCCTATTTCTATCCTACATCAAACATATCCTCTGTTTCGGGGCAGTGCATCTCTCCCGCTCAAAGTGTTTGGTTGTGTCGTCTTTGTTCATCACCGGGACTCCTCTATTTCCAAATTGGAACCTCGATGCTACAAGTGTGTTTTTGTTGGTTATTCATCCACTCAACGCGGTTATAAGTGTTATTCTCCTACACACCGACGTTTCTTTGTCACCATGGATGTATCTTTCCGGGAAGCTGAATCCTACTTCCCTTCATCACCAACAACTTTACCAAATCCTGACTCACATCTTCTTCTTGAACACTCCACTACTACGGATACAAATGAACCACTACCAGGTCCACTGTTACCCGACAGTGGTTCAGGGGGAGAATCTCAACCACCTACCTCCAGCCCGCCTTCGGCCAGTCCACAGCCACCGCCGCCGCCGGCTAGTCCACAACCAGACCCACAGTCTTCATCGCCTAGTCCAATACGCCGACCTACACCACCAAATATAATCATATACTCACGGAAAAACCAAACTCAAATTGATAAAGACACTGATATTTTTCCAGGATGCCAATCTCTGGAGCCGGTTCCTGCCCCTTGCAGTGAGGGGGATATTTTAGAGGCTTCAACCGATTTGGATCTACCAATTGCTTTGAGAAAAGGGAAAAGAGTATGTACCCAGCACCCCATTTCTAATTTCGTTTCGAACAGTAAGTTATCAACCAATTTTTCGGCGTTTAATGCGAAGGTATCTAACATTCAAATTCCTAAGAATATTGATGAGGCACTCGCAGATAAGGATTGGAAGGCTGTGGTACAGGAGGAGTTGAGGGCATTAGAGGAAAATCATACTTGGAATGTCGTGAAACTACCTCCAGGAAAGAAGCCAGTGGGGTGCAAATGGGTGTTCTCAGTCAAATTCAATGCAGATGGAAGTGTCAGTAGATACAAGGCTCGACTGGTTGCTAAGGGCTTTACCCAGGTGTCTGGTATAGATTACAATGAAACATTTGCTCCCGTGGCCAAGTTAAACACTGTAAGAATTCTTATCTCCTTAGCAGCATGTCTTGACTGGCCACTCCAACAATTAGATGTTAAAAATGCGTTTTTAAACGGTGATCTTCATGAGGAAGTATATATGGACTTACCACCCGGATATACTAAAGAAAGAAATGTGGTATGTAGATTGAAAAAGTCATTGTACGGACTAAAACAGTCACCACGAGAATGGTTTGGAAAGTTTACTCAGGCTGTTAAAACCCAAGGATACGAACAGTCTCAGGCTGATCACACAATATTTTATAAGCATACTTCGAAAGGGACTCGTGCTATTCTAATTGTTTATGTTGATGATATTATACTGACAGGAGATGCATATGATGAGATTGACTCACTAAAGAAGTATCTAAACAGCAGGTTTGAAATGAACGATCTGGGTTCATTAAGATATTTCCTGGGCATGGAAGTTGCGCGCAACTCCTCAGGTATATCTATTTCTCAAAGAAAGTATGTGTTGGACTTGTTGCATGAAACAAGAATGTTAGGATGCCGACCAGCGGCCACTCCTACAGAGCCGAGCTTGAAATTGGATCTTAATGGAGGCGAAGAGGTGAACCGAGAAAGGTATCAACGTCTTGTTGGTAAACTAATTTACTTATCACACACTCGTCCAAACATTGCTTTTGCTGTGAGTATGGTAAGTCAATTTATGCATTCTCCAAAAACTCAACATTATGAAGCTGTGATTCGAATCCTAAGGTACCTAAAGGGGACTCCTGGTAAGGGTTTGTTCTTTGGAAAAAAGGGAGAAATGAGCCTCAAAGTGTACACGGACGCGGACTGGGCAGGTTCATTGATCGACCGAAGATCTACCTCGGGTTATTGCACGCATGTCTGGGGAAATTTAGTCACTTGGCGGAGCAAAAAGCAAGCAGTGGTAGCCCGAAGTAGCGCGGAGGCCGAATTCCGAGCACTTGCGCATGGTATATGTGAAGGGTTATGGATCAAAAAGGTATTGAAAGAATTACATGTTATGTTTAATGGCTCAATAAATCTTTATTGTGATTACAAAGCAGCGGTGAGCATCGCCCACAATCCAGTGCATCATGATCGCACTAAGCATGTTGAAGTGGATCGTCATTTTATTCGAGAAAAAATTGATGATGGAAGTTTTAGCATGATTTACATTCCCACCAAACAACAAGTGGCGGACGTCTTGACTAAAGGGTTGCATAGGCCGGCCTTTGAGGAGTTAATCAACAAGCTTGGCATGAACAATATCTACATTTCAGCTTGAGGGGGAGTGTTGGAGTCAAAGGCCATTATTGAGGCCATTAAACGTCATTATTGAGGAGGACCGTTTTTGGGTCAATGGCCATTAAGGCCTATTGACTAGCATTGCTATTATAGCCATATTGATGAGTTGTAAATGAGATGTAGAAGATTGAGGGATAAATGGCTCCATTCTTGGAGTCAAAGCATTTACCACAATTGTAAATACATAGCTTGATTGTAGAGGCGTGATTATAGGAGTATAGCTAGCATTGTAATATTGAGATTTTAATGTGTATTTTTCGGTTATAGGGCAGCCTACCTATAGGGCCTTTAGTGCACTTAATGGTGCTTTATTTTTGTAGTAATGAGGGTATCTTGCATTTAGTATAGAAGTTTGACCATTGTTGTATAAATATACCTTGTAAAGCACATTCTTGAAGGAAATGAAAAAGTGATATCTTTTTCTTCATCTTGCTCGGCCAAATTGTTACAGAAGGGACCAATGTGTGAGCTAGGCTTCAAGTTAGGATAAGATGCAGTCTTACCTTTTGTCATCATTTTCAGATTTCAACAGCATGGGGCATAGGGTTGATAGTAGGCCCAGCTCTAGGAGGATTTCTTGCTCAGGTATTCTGTTTTGCCTCTGTTTTTGGTATCAGTTCCCGCTTTGCTCTTTTAATACTGCTTGTTGTCCTCTATATTAGACAATCTAGTCTTAATTTTTTCACTTGATAAATAGTTAAAAAAAAATCTGTGTAAGTCTTCAATAAATATTTATCTCAAGTACGTCCATACATTTTAGTTTATGCCTTTGTAAATGAGAATTTGTATTATATCATATAAACAGGGGAACAGCCGAAGCTATATACAAAATGGAGGAGTCTCTTTCAAAACTAACCAGAAAACCTATCTCCCATGAGGATCACATCCATTAGTGGTTTTCTCTCATGTAGAAATCTGAAGTCTTTCAAGAAGTAGTTTTGTATATGTAGCTAAACGGAAGTGTCTTTTGAATTGCTCATTATTCTCTTCACAGGTCCCCATCTTTTAATACTTCTCCTGTTTTACATAGATTCATGGAGTATGCATAATCTCTTTCTCCCTCTCCGGGGTAGCAAAGGAGTATGCTCATTTGAGTTAGTGGCTTGTTTTGTCCTACATTTTCTTCTTGTTTTAAACAATATATGATTTTCTAATAATTTTTCTCATATCAAGCCTGCAGAGAAATACCCAACCATATTTTCAACTGATTCTCTCTTTGGGAGGTAGTTGGCTTCTCTTTATTATGGTTGAAAGGCTTTTCTATCTTTTAAAGGATGTTTTCTAACATTGTCACATTGGACTATTGCAGATTTCCCTACTTCCTGCCCTGCCTCGTCATATCAGTATTTGCAGCCATAGTGACTGTTTCTTGTTATTGGCTTCCGGTATGGCCACTTTTTCAGATTATTAACATCAACAACACATACCTCCCCCATCCCCCCTCCCCCTCCCCAAAAGAGAAAATTCCAATCCACTTCTTTTTTTATACTGTGAAGTTGACTAGTTTTTGCCTCATGGTGACTTTACGTGAACATTTTGTATCTAAAATTTCTGCTTGGCCTTTTGTGGACTAATTTTTAACACACTCTTATGTAGTCTCAGCACATAATTGCTTAGTTCTAGATGCGAATGTAGACATTCAACCATTTTACATCAATGAAAAATTTTACTTATCCCAAAAAGAAGAAAAAGACTATCAAGCACTGCACCCTTGTTTCTAGAAGAAAATATAGGTGGGGGACGGGGGTTAGATTAGTCAATACCACAGCTCATTGTCTGGATGTGTTGGTGTTTCTCATGTATAATTCATAACCAACCATTTAGAGTGAAAAGGACTGCATATTTATCAGTTATATGGTGTGAAAATTGGACCTCTAAGCCCCTGCGATTATCCTTTCAGTCAAGGTGATGCTAGTTGGTTTGAAATCTTAACCGTGAGAACTTGCAGGAAACTTTGCACATGCACCCTTCAGAAAATAATTCAGCTTCTGACTCCGAAAATGCTTTGGAGGATGCGGTTGGAGGAGCTGATGGAAAGGAGAAAACAAAAGATGAAAGAACTTCAAAACCTAGCTTACTCAAAAATTGGCCCTTGATGTCATCAATCATAGTATACTGCATTTTCTCGCTGCACGACATGGCGTACTCAGAGGTATGATCAACTTGTCTAACTTATCTGTAGCTAATAGTAATTAGTAATCTTCTTGAGATACCTCATTTTCCATGTCACTAAATTTTGTCACTTGATGTCTTCTCTTCTTACTGTGCTTTAATCTTCACTTTCTAATTACTCTCTTCAGATATATGTCATATGAAATGCCATGTAAGTAACATTCCACAATTGTTACTCATATGAAATTATGCTCAAGGGATTGACACGTTTTATGCGTATGGCCTGCATTAGGCTTTTTGTTTATATCGCGCATATCCAAAATGTGGTATTACTACATTAGTGACACTTGTATTCGAGATCCTAGATGGAACTCACAGCGATGGGAGATTGCCCCCTCTTGCATATCGACATGAATTGCATAGGTTCTGATGCTTGCTCATTAATTGGGACATTGCTAGCAACAGTTGTTTTAATCTGAAACCTTTTGTAATTGTAGTGGTGAGAGTTGCTTTTGCTTCTCTTTTAGGCATCTAGATACGAGTAGGTGTTGAGATATTGTCTCTGTTTTAATTACGATTTTTTTTGTACACCCCTCTTCTGAAGATTTCAATTATAAATTACAAAAAAGAAAAGATTTGGTAGGCAGAATATGCTTCTCAACTTCAATTGCATTGTGGTTTTATTGCTTTACTTTTATTGGCAACATCTCACTTGAAATCTGTTTGATTCTACAGATATTTTCTTTATGGGCTGTCAGCCCCAAGAAATTTGGAGGATTAAGTTATTCAACCACGGACGTGGGTGAAGTTTTGGCAATTTCAGGTAGTCCTCGGTAACAGCAACCGTTTTGAACTTGAGCCATAATGGCTTGTAGAAATATGCATACTAGACTAGATCAATAGGTGTACATATTTAGATTTAGCATATTTAGATGTGAGAAACTTATGATACTCAGTAAGGAGACTACCATCCCCAGTTATGTAATCAGAGGCTCCTAATAATCCAGGACTGTTGCTAATCACTAAGTGGATTATCTGTGTTAGCCATGAAAGCCTGGATGGGAGCTTG
The DNA here is from genome assembly GCA_036186865.1 of Eustoma russellianum. Lineage (NCBI taxonomy): Eukaryota > Viridiplantae > Streptophyta > Magnoliopsida > Gentianales > Gentianaceae > Eustoma > Eustoma russellianum. The sequence continues at coordinate 20,010,855 of AP025043.1, read as the reverse complement.
TGTGCTTGCCTGCTGCTGGTTGAGGTACACTAGTAAGGGCTCTAGTTGGTTCTAGATGGGTAAGTTGACACCCTCTAAGGTCTCTGGAATAGCCATATTGCCATTATTGGTGGATCTCGCTGACCTAGTGGACCTCCAGGTATCACTGTTGGCAGGGTTATGGGGATCTCCAGTTTGATGTGGTAGACCTATTAAGCATTCCTTCTTCTGGTTTGCCATTGAGCTTTCAACATTCTTCCTTGGTGTGTCGTGCTTTTTTAAAATAGTTGCAAATGGGTTTGCCATTATTAGGTTGTTGTGTGTTAGAAGCTGGTCCTTTGGTGCGATGAACTTTTTGAGGAGACCGATGCTGAACCAGTACCTACCATTAGTTTCCTCCTATCCTCTTCATGTCGGACCTTAGAAAAAGTGGTTTTCAAGCTGGAAAGGGGTTTAATGCCCAATATTTTGCTTTGGACTTCATCAAGATCTGTGTTTAGCCTATGAGGCATTTGAACACCCTTCTTGTCTTTGTGATTTCCTTGTAACATTGATCAATAGTGTTACAAATTCAGGTATAGGTTTCAAAGGCATCAATTTGCTGCGAAGCTCTAACAAGCTGAGTAAAATATTTTGTGCATGTCATGTCACTTTGTTTATGTCTTGAAGTTGAACTTCAATCTCATGCAACTCAGTGGTGTTATCCTTTTTTTTTTAATACATCTCTCTAATATTAGGATTCATGGACCCAATGAGCCAAGATATAATCATACTGTTTTCTGCATTCCAAAACCTTAATTAACCAAATGGGGAAAGATATAATCATGCTGATTTCTGCCTTCCAATACCTGAATTTTGGATTTGTGGAGGCACGGGGTTGAATAGTGCCAGTGAAATACTCTTCTTTCCTTTCCTATTAATGAACATCTCTATGGTTTTGGACCAAGATAGGTAGATGTTGCCATGCAATTAATGATGATGACCATAGGAATCCTACCATAGTTGGAAGTATGAGACCCTTGCCCCAAATGATTTGGTCTGAGGTGGAAGAGATAGAAGTGTCTATGACACTGGTGTAAGTGGGGGACTTAGTAGTCACGATTGTGGGTGAATTAGCTCGTTGGCTCTGATACCATATAGAGAAATGAGAAAGAATCAATTTAATTGATATATTCATCAGTACATGCCTATACAATTGTTAAAGAGTATATGTAAATGTCCAACATTGAACATTAGGTTGTTCATCCAAGTCTCCTGTTGGAGATGAGAGATTCACAAGGTAAATATTGTTTGCGAGTGCATGGGTTACGTGATTCTCTCTTCATAATTCTTTGTCGTTAATTTCTCTCTCTTTGTTGGTTTAGCGACATCATCTCCATTGTCTTTCTATTTTTTGAGGCATCACTTCTGCCGCCTTTTGGTTCGACTCCTTCTCCTAGCTGATTTCTCTGCTGTCGGCAGCGTATCACTTGTGCTGCCCTGCTGATGATCGCATCTAGGGGCCATCCAGCTGCTGCTTTTCTTTGGCGTCATCCAGCTTCAGGGCTTCCTGCTTTGTCTTCTGGTTTGATTTTGGTGCTTGTCGCTACTGCCCTTTTGGTTGCTGGTGTTATCCCAAAAAACCAGCGGTGGAATTTTGGTCTTGGGTTTGTCTGTTCACCCATCTGGTTTGTTTCGTCCCTTTTATTTAGCTATTATGCTTGGAATTCTTTTACATCATGTCTGACAGCAAGCCTCTGGTGGTACCGGAGATTGTTGCAAGTCCGGTAAAGTTGTCCCTTATTCTCCTTAATGGTTCGAATTACCCCACATGGAAAAGAGCGGTAGAAGTCCATATCTCCGCCATTTGGAGGGAGGACCATCTCACCGATGATCCTCCAACTGATGAAAAGAGCAAGTTGCATGGATGAAAGCCGATACAAATTGTATGGTCAGTTACTTTATTCTATTGAATATGATCCTTATCCGGTTTTACTCATACTTCTACAGTCAAACAATTGTGGAAAGAATTTGAAAGGAGCTATTCGGGTAAGAAAGATCTCTCTCATCTATATGATGTCTGCAAGGCAGCTTTTCGCCCCGATAAGGGCGATCGTGGTTTGGAGGATTATTTTACTGGGTTCTGAAAGATTCTTTAAGGAGTTACATACTCTTATGCCTATTGCAAGTGATTTGAAAACTGTAAAGGAGCAACACGAACAGCTTGAAGTTATGTGTTTCTTGGCTGGTTTTTGTGATCAGTAGTCAGTAGCACGCTCAAATATTTTGACAGATAAAACCGTTGGCCAATTGGGTGATGTTTATAGATGCATACTAGTGGCTCAAAAGAGCTGCAGAGTATCCTGGTATATCATCTGTGCCCTTTGCAATGGTTGGCCAAGGGCGAGGTCATGGTGGTGGTGCAAATCGTTGGGGTTGGGGTAGTCATGGTAGAGGCCCACTGGTTTGTCATTTTTATGGAGGATTCGGTCATATCCAAATTCGGTGTTGGAAGCTACATAGCAAACCTATGGTGAGAACGACTAATTTGGCTTATTAGGAAGATTCCAATGAATCATCACTATTGTTACTTGAGCACAGGGGCCTTCTTCCTACTCTAGCTCATACTCAGGAAATGCCTGTCTCTTCCGCAGCATTTGTTCAATCAGGTAATCTCACAGCTGGTGTGTCTTCCAATTCCAAATAGGTCATCAGTTCTGGGGCTACCGATCACATGACATGTAACTCCTTCATTTCTTTGTTTTTTTTAAAGTAAATCTCCTCCGCGGATGGCTCTCCTGCCTCTGTTAAAGGGTTTGGTATTGTCCTCCTAACTAATTCTATATTGTTGTCTTATGTCTTACCTATCCCTAATTTTCCATTTAATCTCTTGTCAGATAACAAACTCGGTCACGATCTTAATTGTTTTCTTACCTTCTCTTCTGGCTATTGCGTCTCTTAGAATCGTGTGATGAAGAGGACTATTGGTAGCAGTTGTGAGATTAAGGGGTCTCCACTTCTTTGATGATAAAGCTCCTACTGCATGCTTTGGAACCTCCTTTATAGGCATGCATCTCCACTGTCAGCTTGGTCATCTATCTTTGTAGAGCTTAAAACTTTTCAGTAAATGTCTGTTTTGGATTGTGAGTCTTGTCAGTATGCTAAACATCATCGTAGTAGCTTTCGTCTTAGAGTCGATAAACGAGTTCAATCTCTATTTGTTAGTTAATTTTGATGTGTGGGGCCTTGTCTTGTTGCCTCAATGTTGGGCACACACCATTTTGTTTTTTTAATGGATGATCATACATGTTTTTTAATGAAATCACAATCTAAATTGTTTTTGATATCTTGTGCATTTGTTCAACACGTTCAAACTCAGTTTCAAAACCTCTATTCTTATGTTGAGAAGTGATGATGCTAAAGAATATCCTTCATCCCCCTTTTAACAATTTATGCTTGCTTATGGTGTAATTTATTAGACGTCTTGTATTGATACTTCACAACAAAATGGTATTGCAGTGCAAAAAAAAAAAGACATTTATTAGAGACTTCTTGTGCTTTGTTGTTCTATGCACACATGACCAAGATATTCTGGGGGGCTGCAGTAGTTACTGCATGCTACCTTATTAATAGCATGCCATCTTCTGTGTTGCAGGGATCTATCCCTCATATCTTATTCCGTATATGATCCTTGTTGCTTTACCCGCAATTTTTTTGGTGTGTTTGCTTTGTACGAGGCGTGCATCCTGGTCGTACAAAATTGGATCACAAATCCTTGACATATGTATTTCTTGGTTCTTCATCTGCACAAAAAGGATATTTGTGCTCTTCTCCCGATCTTGGTTGATGTGTGGTCTCTGCAGATGTGTCTTGAGCACCATTCTTTTATGCGTCTTTTGCAGTGGTCTTCTCCATTTTCTCTCCTTCTCTGCGTGATAATTTTTTGTTGAATCATATCTTTGGTGTCCCATCCTCTTGGCAGCTTTCCTCACCCTCCTATTACACATGTGTACACCCATAGGCGTCCCCATCCACCTGTGGTACCTCCTCCTTCGGATATCTTTCCTTCTTCTGATTCCACTTCAGTTTCGGTTGAGGTTGATTTGTCCTCTTTATCGATGGCTTCTGAGGTGAGTTCCACTTCTCTTATAATTACTTACCTTATCGAGCCTAATGAACTACATCTTCCTATTGCATATCGTAAATGTACTCTTACATGTACACAATATCCTCTCTGAAACACTGTTCAAATCATTCTCTGTCTTATTTATCTTGTGTTTTTGGTAATTTTGATTTCGTGTCAGTTCCTAAAGCTCTCTCTAAAGTATTATTCACCCTGGTTAGAAAGATGCAATAGAAGAGGAAATATAGGCTCTTGAATTGAATCGGACTTATGATCTTGTGTCGTTCCCTTTAGGCAAGCATGTTGTTGGTTATAATTGGGTTTTCACTTCTAAATTTTAATTCGGATGGGACTTTATCTATGTTGAAAACACGTTTTATAGCTAAGGGGCACTCCTAGGTTTATGGAGTTGATTCTTCTGAGAAGTTTTCTCCTGTTGCTAAATGTCCTTTGTCAGATTGTTACTTTCCCTTACATCTATTAAACACTGGGCGTTACACAACCTTGATGTCTAGAATGCATTCTTAAATGATGATCTGTCTGGAGAAACTCATATAAAATAACCACCTGGGTTTGTTGGTAAGGGAGAGTCTTGACAAGTGCGTCGCTTCAAGAAGTCATATGGATTAAAACAGTCGCCTCAAGCGTGATTTGGTAAATTTAGCGAGCTGGTCATGAGGTTTGGTCTAGTTTAATCACTTAATGATAATTCAGTGTTTTTTGGGCTTGGTCCTCTGAGGTATTTCTTGGGTGTATAAGTTTCTTGGTCTCATCGAGGTATGTGTTTGAATCAGAGAAAATATGTGTTGGATTTACTTGTTGAATCTAGACTGCAGAGTAAGTTGTATAATGAGGAGGGTGAGTATTTGATAACCATTTACAAAAAAAGAGTATTTGATAACCCAGAATGCTACCAGAAAATGGTTGGTAAAGTAAATTATTTGTGTGACCTATCGTGATTTATCTTTTGAAGTCAGTTTATGGTAGCACCGCGATGACCTCAGTGTGATGCTGTGATTCGGATTTTAAAGCATGTGAAGTCGGCCTCCGGCCTTGTGTGTGTTACAGTGATCATGGCCATACAGGGATCAAAGATTTCTTGGATGCAGATTAGCAGGGTCCACGCCGGATAGACGGTGTACAATAGGCTTTGTGTCTTTGTTGGAGGTAATCTAGTATCTTGGAAATCAAACAAACTACAAATGGTGTCTCGGTCAAGTGCGGAGTCAGAATACAAAGCCATGACTCACACAGCGTGTAAATTAATTTAGGTAGAAACTGTTGGGAGATTTTGGCATCAAGGGGAGCATCCTATGCAGTTATATTGTGATAACCAGGGGCGATTAGTATAACATCCAGTCTGATGTTTCACGAGCGTACGAAGCATATCGAGATTGATTACTACTTTATAAAGAAAAAGTTCCAAGAGGGTATTATCTCGTTGACTCACGTTCGGACAGCAGAGTAGTTAGCTTACATGTTAACAAAAAGGTTGTGTAGGGTCAGGGTTTTTGTAACAAGCTAGACATGGTTAATATCTATGTCTCAGCTTGAGGGGAGTGTTAGAGAGTACATATAAATATTCCACGTCAAGTATTAGGTTGTTGTGTATTGCACACTCATGATGCAAATAGACCAGCCAACTCTCTTATTGCAGATGAGAGATTCTCAAGGTAAATATTGTTTACAATAATATATAGGTGTTACTGACTACTCTTATATCGGCTATGAGATCATCAGGCCTCTCGATACATGGTAAGTTATTGTCCAATGCTATGGGATCAATGTGATCTCAGTAATTACGGAAACATGGAATTTGCTCATAATGCATATCCTAATTTGAAATACAAATTGTGTACACCTAAATATTGTAAGTATATATTCTAGTATATACATATTTCTACATGGCTTTGTTAGAGAACATGGCTCCAGAAAGGTTTGTGTGGTTTTCTTTAGATATTTGAATGATACAAGCGTCCATTAAGAGCATTATCATTATATTTTTATTCTATTCGTTAATTTATTTGTTTATGCTTCATATGGTTTTGGTTGTAACTATTGATGAAAGCTGGACTACAAGCTTGCTGCTTACTAACTATTTGCTTAAATGTTCAGGATTTGGCCTTCTGGTTTTCCAATTATCTATATATCCATTTGCACAAAGGATGCTTGGACCTATTCTTGTAACCCGTATTGCAGGAGTAAGTACTTAGGTGCCCTGTAAATCTTCATTCTCTTAAATATCTATGTTTAGTATCTGATTTCTAGTTGAAATTCTGTATGCATAGGCATTGTCCATAGCTTTGTTGACGAGCTATCCCTACATTGCCATGCTATCTGGGATTGCCCTCTCGTTGGTGTTGAACTGCGCCTCGTTGTTGAAAAATGTATTCGCAGTAAGTACCTTGCTCTCTATCAGAGTTCATGAAATGTTTTTGTCTTAGAAATTTAATCTTTCTTGGGATATTCAGGAGAATTCTTAGCAGTAACCTACATCCCTTCTCCCTTGCTGGAAAAAAGGATCATGTTAAGCTGGAGAGCTTAAATGTCCAGTTGCACAATTTGTATGATCTTAGTTTAGAACACTGAGAATGTCTTAATATATTAGATTTATGTTTTTCTTGTTTTTAACTAGTTCAGCTGGCTATACCTTATAGCTACTCTGCAATTTCTAGCCTATGCAAGGCACTTTTCTAGCTAGGTATTTTGTCTGGGAGTTCTTCACTACTCACAACATTGCCTACTTGCTGTTTAGCTTATTAGAGCTTGGTTACCTAGGCTCACCTTTGTATTTTGAGCAAGCGAGCTTGCTAATTAGCCAACACCACTGGCTATCCACCTTTGGATTGCATTCATGGAGAGGCTTCCTACTCTCGAATAGCAATGTGTGCCTCCTTTGCAACACCCACCCAGAAACTCAAGATCACCTATTCTTCAGATGTCCTTTTTCAGAAAAGGATTGGAAAACTGCACTTGGTAAGGTAAACTGTACCACATTCACAAACTCCTGGTCCAACCGTCAGGGCTGGATTCATGGACGTCAATGGCGTTCTAACTTTCAAAAGGAGTTGGTACGGCTTACCCTTGCTATTGCAGTTTACTCAATCTGGGGGAGTGCAATCAAAGATACCACACTGCCCTCAGGAAAAATGCCCAAACTATTAGTGGGGATGTGCTTCAAAACGTCAGGCTAGCAGCTTCAACATGGAAAAACATTAGGAAATCACATGATAATTGGGAAATTGCAGTCAATCTAGGAATCCCTATGCGAATATTCTCGGTCTAAAATGGAAATAAGGTTGGTGTCTGTAATGATTCGGCAAATTGGGAAAGAATAGTAATTTCTTCACATTCCTTTCAAAGTCATTTACAGTGAATTTTATACAACAATCTTGCCTATCTATCCACTAATCAAGAGATTCTATCATAACTACACCATAAAGCACCATTAAGTGCTGAATTCTTACTATAGCCGATTCTATAACCGAAAATTTGCTATTACTATCCAATGTTAACTATTCTAATTACTATCCTACAATCAAGCAATCTCATTACTCTCCTATAATCAAGCAATCACATTTACAATCATGAATTAAACACAAAATTGTAATGACTCCATATCCGGCCGTTTCCTTGAATTACTCTAACACTCCCTTTCAAGCTGGAATGTAGATATCGTTCGTACCAAGCTTGCTGATTAATTCCTCGAATGCCGGTCTATGTAGGCCTTTAGTCAAGACGTCCGCCACTTGTTGTTTGGTAGGAATATAGATCATAATGAAGCTCTTATCATCAATTTTTTCCCAAATAAAATGACGATGCACCTCAACATGCTTAGTGCGATCTGTTAGGAAATCAACCGAGATCACTGCAAAAAACGCGCAGCGGAAAACAAAACTTGATCTCTGATTTCCTACCAAGGATCCATGTTGTTCGTTTAATTCGACAAAAGAAATCAAAAATTACCTCCGTAGATTCGAAATCTGCAGATGGAAGAGGTGCGAAATCACGAACACCCTCTGTCGGTATCCACACGAACGCTTCCGCCCGGAGTGCTAGCTCTTCAAACGGCGCGGCTGAAGAACTCGTTTTTCCACAAAAACGGCTCTAGGGTTTTTTTAAGACTCTGTGTATTTTTTCGTGTATCTTGTGTATACGAGATACACAAGTATATATGCACATACGTAGACATCAGAATCCGAGTCCTAATCGGATTAGTGGATGCCAATCAAAATCCATATCAGATACGGATTCTATCAGGATATTCAAAATCCATATCAGATATGGATTCTGTCGTTATTATCCGATAATACACATGTATATATAATCACCAAAAACCGAAAATAATAATAATAATAATAATTAATATCCAATATTAATATTATTAATATTAAAACGATAATAATAATAATAATAATTAATATCCAATATTAATATTATTAATATTATTAATATCAGCCTTACGCATTCTTGTGTGTGACCCGATAGGCCCATATTAATTGGCAGTTGATTAAATCTCTATTAAACCAACAAGTCGTAATTGGCCTCTAGCAAGGCATTACAACTACCCAATTAATACGAGTAAAGTCCAACTAGCCTAATAATAGTACATGCACTAATCCCTTTGTCACACGATATCTAGTTTGAACATAAGTCATGGTCAGCGTCATACTTATATAGTTCAAACATATGATTACTCGATCTCTAAGTAGACTGATAAAACAAATGATATTGATCACACTATCAATTCATTTGAGCACGGCCATGCATTTCACAGTCTCACTAATCGAGGGGCCCAAAGATATCTCTCTCAAAAGAGAGGGACAAATTCTATCTTGATTGTTCAATATCCTCTACATAATTTCTATCACATTCAATCATGACCTTTATTATTATCCAGTTACGGATAACGTTTGATCATGTCAAAATATAATAGTCCTTATGTTGGAAACTATGACAATCTCAAGTCAAAGGATTAAAACATGACTATCATGAGATTTACTTATGACGCTAATCCATGTAGCAATCTCATGATGGGTCTATCCAATACACTGTTCTCTAACAAGTATCTATGAGATTGATTCGTATCACCATACACATAATCATCTCATGATTATCAAATCAATACTCATACTGATTATAAATTATTCTATCTCCATAACAATAATGAATCAGGGACATATATCAAAATTGTGTAACATACTAACCAACAATAATGATAATAAAACCTCTTTTATTAATAATAAATGCATAACATAAATATCCAAATCATGGCCTAGGTCACATACACTAACAATCTCCCACTTGCACTGGGCCTACAAATATCTGAGACCCATAGATCTAGTGTGCTGATCATGCTTGACCCGTGAGAGAGGCTTAGTCAATGGATCCGCTATGTTATCGTTTGTGTCAACTTTGCATATCTTGACATCTCCTCTATCGATGATGTCTCGAATGAGATGGTAGCGTCTGAGTATATGTTTAGATCTCTGATGAGACCTAGGCTCTTTTGCTTGTGCTATGGCACCATTGTTGTCACAATAAATGTCCACAGGATTTGCAATGCTAGGTACAACTCCTAGCTCAATAATGAACTTCTTCAACCAAACTGCTTCTTTAGCTGCATCTGATGCTGCTATATACTCAGCCTCTGTTGTAGAATCAGCCACAGTGCTTTGTTTTGAACTCTTCCAACTAACAGCTCCACCATTCAATGTGAATACAAAACCGGACTGCGATCTGAAATCATCTATGTCGGTTTGGAAGCTAGCATCTGTGTAACCATTTACAACTAACTCGTCATCCAAACCTCCATAAGCCAAGAATACTTCTTTAGTCCTTCTGAGGTACTTAAGAATATTCTTGACAGCTGTCCAGTGACCTTCACCGGGGTCAGCTTGATATCTACTGGTTGTGCTCAATGGATATGAGACATCTGGTCTAGTACATAACATGGCATACATGATCGATCCTATAGCAGAAGCATAAGGAATTTTATTCATTCGATCTCGCTCATCAGATGTCTGAGGACATTGATTCTTGCTGAGATGAATGCCATGAGACATAGGCAGGAATCCTTTCTTGGACTCTTGCATGTTGAACCTTTTCAACATTTTATCTATGTATGTACTCTGACTCAAGCCTATTATCCTTTTAGATCTATCTCTATAGATCTTGATACCAAGGATATAGGTAGCCTCACCCAAGTCCTTCATTGAAAATGAATTCCCTAACCAAGTCTTAACCTTTTGCAAGGTAGGGATATCATTCCCAATAAGTAATATGTCATCCACATATAAGACCAGAAACACTACTGCACTCCCACTAACCATCTTGTAAACACAAGGTTCATCTTCATTCTTGATGAAACCAAAGTTCTTAACTGTTTCATCAAAACGAAGATTCCAGCTTCGAGATGCTTGCTTCAATCCATAGATGGACCTTTGAAGCTTGCAAACCTTCTTTGAATTCTCAGGATTTACAAAACCCTCAGGTTGTGTCATGTACACATTCTCGAGTAAATTTTCATTAAGGAAAGCAGTTTTGACATCCATTTGCCATATCTCATAATCATAGTATGCTGCAATGGCAAGGAGAATTCGAATAGACTTAAGCATAGCTACTGGTGAAAAGGTTTCATCATAGTCTATACCATGAGTTTGCTTGAAACCTTTAGCCACAAGCCTTGCTTTGTAGGTTTGCACATTTCCATCCATGTCAGTTTTCTTCTTGAAAACTCATTTGCAACCAATAGTCTTAATACCCTCTGGAGGATCAATTAAAGACCAAACTTGGTTATCAAACATGGATTGCATCTCAGAATTCATGGCTCCAAGCCATTTATCTGAATCTGGACCTGACACAGCTTCCTGATAGGTAGTAGGCTCATCTTGATCTATGAGCATAACTTGACTATCATCAGTCACAAGAAATCCGTATCTCTCTGGCTGACGATGTATCCTATCAGATCTGCGTTGGACTTGTGTTACATTTTCAGGCTCCACAACTGTTTGTGGTTCTGAAATCGTCTCTAAAGACGGTTCAACGATATCTTGTGGAACTTGAGTTTCCTCAAGTTGTACTATACTCCCACTTGTTCTCTTGGAGAGAAACTCCTTTTCCAAAAAGACTCCATTTCGAGCAACAAACACTTTGTTCTCTGAGGGAATATAGAAATAGTACCCTTTAGTTTCTTTAGGATACCCCACAAAAATACATTTGATAGATTTTGGAGCTAGCTTATCTGACACTAATCTTTTCACATAAGCTTCACAACCCCAAATCTTAAGAAAAGACAAACTGGGTCTCTTATCAGTCCACATCTCATATGGTGTCTTTTCAACCGCTTTAGATGGTACACGGTTCAAAATGAATGCAGCTGTCTCTAAGGCATAACCCCAAAAAAATAAAGGAAGATCTACTTTACCCATCATAGATCGAACCATATCTAATAAAGTTCGATTTCTCCTTTCAGAAACACCATTCCATTGTGGAGTTCCTGGAGGAGTCAACTGTGAAATGATTCCACAATTTCTTAGATGTTGGTCAAATTCTTGGCTCAAATATTCACCACCTCGATCTGATCGAAGCGTTTTAATTGTCTTACCAAGTTGATTTTGTACTTCATTTTGAAAAGTTCTAAACATTTCAAAAGACTCATGCTTATGTTTCATTAGGTAGACATAGCCATACCTACTGAAATCATCAGTAAAAGTAATGAAATACTGAAATCCTCCTCTGCCACTAATGCTGATTGGGCCGCATACATCTGTATGTACCAAGCCCAATAAGTCATTAGCCCTTTCACTATGTCCAGTAAAAGGGGTCTTTGTCATCTTTCTAAGCAAACAAGACTCGCAATTTTCAAATGATTCAAAATCAAATGAATCTAATAATCCATCTTGATGGAGTTTAGATACGCGCTTCTCATTTATATGGCTAAGGCGACAATGCCATAAATATGCAGGGTTTAGTTCATTTGGCTTAGTTCTCTTTGAAGATATGTTATAAATATTACCGTCATTGGAATCATCAAGGTTAAGGACATAAATGCCATTATAACTACTTGCAATACAATAAAGCAAGTCATTTTTATCAAAAATAGAACACTTCTTATTTTTAATTAAAAATGAATAACCTTCATCATCCAAAACAGATACTGAAATAAGATTCCTACTCATAGTAGGAACATAAAAGCAATTGTTTAAAACTAACAAAAGCCCATTGGGCAAGACAAGCTCATAGGTCCCTACAGCTATAGCAGCAACTCTTGCTCTATTGCCAACACGTAGGTCCACCTCGCCCTTCTTCAGCATCCTACTCCTTTTGAGCCCCTGCATATTTGTACAAATATGGGATCCACATCCAGTATCTAATACCCAGGAAGAAGAAGTAGATAAATTAATTTCTATAACATAAATACCTGAAGATGTAGTCGCACTACCCTTCAGCTTCTTCAACTCCTCCAAATAAACATCACAATTTCTTTTCCAATGCCCAGGCTTGTTGCAATGGAAACAAGTTCCTTCCTTAGGAACCTTTGCCTTGGGACCAGGTTTCGGTTTAGCTTGACCCTTGGACCCTTTTGCACCCTTCGCACTTTTGGGCTTACCCTTGCCTTTACCTTTCTTTTTCATAGGCTTGATATTGACACTCAATACATGGGTAGGCTTTTTGATATTCCCCTCAGCAGTTTTGAGCATACCGTGTAGCTCAGGAATGGACTTTTCCATATTATTCATATTGTAGTTCATAACGAACTGAGAAAAACTGCTAGGCAAAGAGTGTAGGATCAGATCCGTGGCGAGTTCCAAACTCAGGGGATATCCAAGTCTTGCAAGGTGATCTATATAGCCTTTCATCTTCAGAACATGAGCGCTAACAGATTCACCTTCAGACATCTTACAGTCAAAAAGTGCAACAGCGGTGTCGAACCTATCCTGCCTAGCCTGTTGTTGGAAAGCTTGTTTGAGATGCACACTCATCTCATAAGCTTCTAAGTGTTCCAGGTCTTTCTGAAGTCCTGAACACATAGTCGCCAACATTAGACATCCTATGTCATTGGAATCTTCCACATGCTTCTTATATTTGTTCTTAACAGCAACAGAAGCATCAGCAGGAGGGGGTTCAGGGACAGGGTCATCGAGCACGTAGGACTTCTTTTCTTGCTTGAGAACGATTCTCAAGTTTCGAAACCAATCAACAAAATTAGTCCCACATTCTTTTAATTTTTCCTTCTCAAGGATTGATCGCAGCGATAAGGTGGAATTGTTATTAGCAGCCATTTATGATCTACAAAACATGCAAAGTAACACTTTATTAATAATGAGGTTAAAGTTTATAAAACTCTCACTAAAACATAACCCTCAAAAGAAATATTTTAGTGAGCTAAGATCCATATTTGACTTAATTCTAAACTCAGCTTTGACATGACGCTTAAAATTAAGTTATTTAGGTAGGTAACTTCTTTACCAATTACATCTCATGTAACTCTTAGAATTTATGGAATAATGACATCATATATCATTGTATGTTAGATTCCATCTAATGCCTTGGGTCCAAAACCGTTTTGATAGCCCAATTAAGTCTAACCAATTTTAAACATATGAGTAACACTATTACTCATCCTACGTAGCTAGGAATGTTTAAAGCACATTGCTTTGGCAATACCTACTTTAATACAATCCCAGTTTTAATAGGTGTTTAAGACATGGATGGCATAAAGACTTAAATTATTGATGAGGGTTCAACTTAGTTTATGTCTTGCATTGCATATCATCATATCGTAGCATCCTATATGCATATATAATCTATCATCCACGCATCTCATACAAAATGATAAATATGTAAACGTGACATAGCATGACCAAACTAAATATGATCTTCATGAGACCAAATGAAGATCATAAAGGAAACCCTATGTGAAAGACTTCCTATTACAACATTTGCAATAATACATATCTTCTTGTCTTGAGCTCGTGCCTCCATCTCCATGGAATCCACCCGTCCTTGGTATGTGTCGCCATCACCACTTTTTGTAGCTTGATTCTTCATTTATTACAATAATAAAGAAAAACCTAACTAATTGTATAATAAAATACAACATAAACTACAGCGGCACGCACGCCATAATAACCCAAAACAAAAATATGACTAAGTCAATCACATAGGTCCTGAGGCCATGCTATGCACCATGCAAAGACATCAACATTTATAATATATTTTACACAAACATATTATAACAAATAAATATATATTGACATTCTTAATGTCACGGTAACGAACTATAGGGCGTACGCATACGGCGGTCCCGCTAACCGGCTAGCGGGCGGGGTTCCGAGGGGCAGCGCCCCTGGGCGGGGTCCGAGGGGCAGAGCCCCAGGCGGGGTCGAGGGGCAGCGCCCCTCGAAGCCAAACAGAAAGTATCAATCGCATTGATAATTTTCTTTTCGAAACCGTAACACAGACGCATCAATCATATTAACGATCTTACTGTTTTGAATACGTGTAAGCCCTTATAGAAGCACCGATCGAACCGAGAGTTATCATTCAAAACCCAAAACAGAATCATCAATCGAATTGATAATCTGCTGTTCGAAATCCGAAACAGAATCAATCTGCTATTCGAAATCCGAAAACAGAATCATCAATCGAATTGATAATCTGTCTGTTTTGAATATGCATAACTCTTACAGAATCATTATCGGTTGTTCATATCGATATAAACATAATCGTTTTTGATCATCACATGAAAAACGAAAAGTTTATATCACATATAACAATCTCGAATCATAACGTCTCATGAAAACGAATTGAAAACATCAATCCGCTCTCACTAGATGAGATTCGAATAGGGTTTTACACATAGCGTATGTTTATATCTAATATAAACAGAATCGGTTTTGATCATCACATGACAAACGAAAACCGCCGTATACAAATCATCTCATGAAAACGATTTGAAAAACACCATTCTTCTCTCATCATATGAAATCCGAGTTGGGGTTTTTGTACATATCATGCCATACTATAAACAGTAAAAATATAATCACATAAGCATGATATAATCGATTTAAACAAAATCAACAAGTGTCTCTGATACCACTATTAGGAAATCAACCGAGATCACTGCAAAAAACGCGCAGCGGAAAACAAAACTTGATCTCTGATTTCCTACCAAGGATCCATGTTGTTCGTTTAATTCGACAAAAGAAATCAAAAATTACCTCCGTAGATTCGAAATCTGCAGATGGAAGAGGTGCGAAATCACGAACACCCTCTGTCGGTATCCACACGAACGCTTCCGCCCGGAGTGCTAGCTCTTCAAACGGCGCGGCTGAAGAACTCGTTTTTCCACAAAAACGGCTCTAGGGTTTTTTTAAGACTCTGTGTATTTTTTCGTGTATCTTGTGTATACGAGATACACAAGTATATATGCACATACGTAGACATCAGAATCCGAGTCCTAATCGGATTAGTGGATGCCAATCAAAATCCATATCAGATACGGATTCTATCAGGATATTCAAAATCCATATCAGATATGGATTCTGTCGTTATTATCCGATAATACACATGTATATATAATCACCAAAAACCGAAAATAATAATAATAATAATAATAATTAATATCCAATATTAATATTATTAATATTAAAACGATAATAATAATAATAATTAATATCCAATATTAATATTATTAATATTATTAATATCAGCCTTACGCATTCTTGTGTGTGACCCGATAGGCCCATATTAATTGGCAGTTGATTAAATCTCTATTAAACCAACAAGTCGTAATTGGCCTCTAGCAAGGCATTACAACTACCCAATTAATACGAGTAAAGTCCAACTAGCCTAATAATAGTACATGCACTAATCCCTTTGTCACACGATATCTAGTTTGAACATAAGTCATGGTCAGCGTCATACTTATATAGTTCAAACATATGATTACTCGATCTCTAAGTAGACTGATAAAACAAATGATATTGATCACACTATCAATTCATTTGAGCACGGCCATGCATTTCACAGTCTCACTAATCGAGGGGCCCAAAGATATCTCTCTCAAAAGAGAGGGACAAATTCTATCTTGATTGTTCAATATCCTCTACATAATTTCTATCACATTCAATCATGACCTTTATTATTATCCAGTTACGGATAACGTTTGATCATGTCAAAATATAATAGTCCTTATGTTGGAAACTATGACAATCTCAAGTCAAAGGATTAAAACATGACTATCATGAGATTTACTTATGACGCTAATCCATGTAGCAATCTCATGATGGGTCTATCCAATACACTGTTCTCTAACAAGTATCTATGAGATTGATTCGTATCACCATACACATAATCATCTCATGATTATCAAATCAATACTCATACTGATTATAAATTATTCTATCTCCATAACAATAATGAATCAGGGACATATATCAAAATTGTGTAACATACTAACCAACAATAATGATAATAAAACCTCTTTTATTAATAATAAATGCATAACATAAATATCCAAATCATGGCCTAGGGCACATACACTAACACGATCATGGTGAACAGGATTATGGGCAATACTTACTGCTGCTTTGTTGTCACAATACAGACGTATTGAACTATTAGAAGTAACACGTAATTCCTCCATTAACTTTTTTATCCATAATCCTTCACATATGCCGTGCGCTAGCGCCCGGAATTCGGCTTCCGCGCTGCTTCGGGCTACCACATCTTGTTTTTTTTCTGCGCCAAGTGACTAAGTTTCCCCATATATACGTGCAATATCCCGAAGTAGACCTTTTGTCGACTAATGAACCTGCCCAGTCTGCATCAGTGTACACTTCAAGGCTCCTTTCCTTCTTTTTCCCGAAGAACAGTCCCTTACCCGAGGTCTTCTTTAGGTACCTTAGGATTTGAAGTACGGCCTCATGATGATGTGTTCTCGGAGAATGCATAAATTGGCTTACCATACTTACTGCAAAAGTAATATCTGGGCGAGTGTGTGATAAGTAAATGAGTTTCCCAACAATACGTTGATACCGTTCTCGGTCCACCTCTTCGCCCCCATTAAGATCCAATTTTGAGTTCGGTTCTGTAGGATTGGCCGCTGGTTGACATCCTAGCATCCCTGTTTCCTGTAACAAGTCCAACACATGCTAACTTTTAGAAATAGAAATACCTGAAGAGTTGCGTGCAACTTCCACGCCTAGGAAGTATCTCTATGATCCTAGATCTTTCATTTCAAACCTGCTATTTAGGTACTTATTCAGTGAGTCAATCTAATTATAAGCATCTCCTGTTAGTATAATATCATCAACATAAACAATTAGAATAGCACGAGTCCCTTCCATAGTTTGTTTGTAGAACATTGTGTGATCAACCTGAGACTGTTTGAACCCTTGAGTTTTAACAGTCTAGGTAAACTTTCCAAACCATTCACGTGGTGACTGTTTCAATCCATACAATGATTTTCGTAATCTACAGACCAAATTTCTTTCCTTAGTATACCCAGGTGGTAAGTCCATATACACCCCCTTATGAAGATCACCATTTAAAAACGGGATAATTACCTTTTGCCCCCTCATGTTTGTCATAATAGCCAATACCTTCCTTAATGTTTAAAAGTACACCATTACCTCCCCTGATGTTTGAAAAATACACCCTTGCACCCCTTGATTTAATTAAAAAATGTTATTTGAATATATATAATAGCAATTTCCCATTTGCCCTCACCTTCTTCATCTTCATTCTCTCCTCCGTCCCCCCCAGCCGCCGGCCGAGCCTGCCCGGCCCCCACCAGACGCCGCCTAACTTCGGATGCTCCACATACCTATTATAGAGCATCCAGATATCATTTCAAAAATGTCTAAGAATTCATCCAGATTGACACTGATTAAAGGGGTGTATGAGGGGTGTATTGGCTAACTTCGGGTGTTCCACCCTTGCAGGCATCTCTCCTCTTAAATGGTTTGGGGACAGAGATTAAAGGGGTGTGTGAGGGGGGGGGGGTTCGGGGTAGAGCAGAGAAGAAAAGGGAATGAGGTCGGAAAAGAAGGGGCGGTGGTGGTGATAAGGAAGAGGGGCGATGACTGCGGGAAGAAAAAATAAAGAGATCGCGGATGGGAAAGGATAGAATTTATGAGGCCAGCACTGAGAACACCCAGCAGGAGGGTGCTCACTGCACATTTCAGTGGACAAAATGCAGGAACGTGGGAGTGAACCCCAACAGGTGATTCAGCCAAAA
Organism: Eustoma russellianum; assembly: GCA_036186865.1. NCBI lineage: Eukaryota > Viridiplantae > Streptophyta > Magnoliopsida > Gentianales > Gentianaceae > Eustoma > Eustoma russellianum. The sequence continues at coordinate 19,992,526 of AP025043.1, read as the reverse complement.
AGAAAAAAGAAAAAGTGATAGCAGGAGGGGTAGGAATAGACCCCATATCCCCACCCGAGAAAGATCTTTAGTAGGGACATGCTACAACCACTTAGAACAGCATTTGGAAGGCAGTATGTTGGCATGGTCAATCAGAGGCCAATGAGAACCCAAAAAGAAGGTACATGGAGGAGAGGAAATGGTAAAAAGAGGAAAGCAGAGCACAACAATCCTAACCATAGAGCCAGAGGATGAGGAGGAGAGTTACACCCAGATGAGCCTGGGTGTGAATAGCAATCAAGCCGATGTAGAAGATCGAGGCATGCGAACTAGTTTGTAGTCCCTGGTTGAGAGAAGATCTTCATTGAGACACCCAGATTCAAAGCCAATCCCCAATTAAACTTAGAACATTTGTATTGTCTCGAAGAATCCACAGAGTTAGCAATCATCGAGGGAGGGACGTGGGGAAGAAGATGAAGAGGGTAGGGGCATTATTGACTTTTCCTTAATTTTTTTTGGTTTTATGTTTTAAAATGCCATTTTACCCTTTAGTCTAAACATTAAGGGAGGTAAGGGTGTATTTTTAAACATTAAGGGAGGTATTGACTATTATGCCAAACATAAAGGGGACAAAAGGTAATTATCCCTTTAAATACACATTTTTAACGTCTAATTGTTGAAATGGTCAGTCAAGACATGCTGCTAAGGAAAGAAGAGTTCTTACCGAATTTAACTTGGCCACGGGTGCAAAGGTCTCATTGTAATCAATGCCAGATACCTGTGTGAATCCATTAGCAACCAATCGAGCATTGTACCTGCTGATACTTCCATCTACATTGAATTTGACTGAGAACATCCATTTGCATCCTACGAGATTCTTTCCTCTAGGTAGTTCCACGACATTCCACGTATTGTTTTCCTCTAATGCCCTCAATTCCTCCTGGACTGCACTCTTCCAATCCTTATCTGCGAGTGTCTATTCAATTTTCTTAGGAATTTGAATTTTAGACACCTTTGCATTAAAAGTCAAAAATTTGGTCGACAACTTACTGTTGGAAACAAAATTGGAAATGGAGTACATACTCTTTGTCCTTTCCTTAGTGCAATCGGTAGATCTAAATCAGTTGAAGTTTCTAAGATATCCTCATCACTGCAGGGGACAGGGACCGGCTCCAGAGATTGGCATCCTGGAAAATTATTGGTGTCTTTATCAGTCTGAATTTTATTTATGCTTGGTGGTGAGGCGGCTCGGTCTTGTGGGTCTGGTTGATGACTCGGCTGAGGGTGTGGTTCCGGCTGCGGGTCCGGCTGAGAACTTGGCTGGTTCAGCTGAAGGCTCGGTTGAGGCTGAGGTTCTTCCCCTGAAGCACTGCCGGGGAATAGTGAAGTCAGCAGTGATTCATTTACTGCGGTGACAGGTGTTAGGCCGAGAGACAAGTGTGAGTCACAGTCCGCCGAAGCTGTCGGTTGGGGAGAGAAATAGGATTCATGTTTCCTGAAAGATGCATCCATGGTGACAAAAAAACGTCGGTGAGTAGGAGAATAACACTTATAGTCGCGTTGAGTGGAGGAATAACCAATAAAAACACACTTATAAGACCGAGGTTCTAGGTTGGATGTGGTGGAGTCACAATGATGAACAAAGACGACACAACCAAACTCTTTGAGTGGGAGAGATGAACCACCCCGAAAGAGAGGATAGGTTTGATAGATGATAGAAATAGGGGATTTAAACTGGAGTTCGGAAGGAAGACGGTTAATTAAGTGGCATTCTGTACGGACGGCCTCTCCCCATAAATATGTTGGAACATGCATAGTGAACATTAGGGCCCGGGCCACGTCTAAAAGATGACGGTTTTTACGTTGAGCTACACCATTTTGTTGTGGTGTGTCTGGACTAGAACTTTGGTGAATGATGCCTTCAGAGGCTAAGTAGGTGTTTAGAACTTTGTTAACATACTTTGTACCGTTGTCTGTTCGTAGGACTTTGATTGAGGTTTGAAACTGAGTTTTTATCATAGAATGGAAATTTTGGAAAACAGTAGTGACTTCAGTTTTTTCTTTAAGGAGGTACACCCATCAGACTCTTGTATGATCATCAATGAAGGTGATAAACCACTTGGCCCCCGAGATATTTTTGACCCGAGAGGGTCCCCAAAGATCACTATGCACAAGATGAAAGGGAACATATTCAACACGTGGTTTTGGAGGGTAGTCATGTCGGACTTGTTTAGCAAAACTACACGCATCACAGTGTAAAATGGACAACTATTTATTCAAGGGAAATAACTGTTTGAGATAACGAAGGCTGGGATGTCCCAGTCTTTGGTGGAGTAAGAGTACATTCATTTTTCCAGAATCACGGTCAACGTTAAGAGGGGAGATGAGGGTAGAGGTGTAAAATACAAATTTCTTTGTGTCTAGGTGATTGTTGTCCCCAAAATGATAAAAGCCACCTCTTTCTCTAGCAATGCCAATCGTCCTCCCCGATCCCTGCTCCTGCAAAACACACAGTTGGGCCGAAAACTTAGCAATACAACTAGCATCCTTGGTAAGCTTACTAATGGCAATTAAATTACAGGTTAACTTTGGAACATAAAGCACTGATTGAAGAACAAGTGAATGGGATGCTTTTACAGATCCTTTTCCCACAACAAGTGCGAAGGTCCCATCAACCACTTTCACCCTTAGAATTCTAGAGCTCGGGACATATGTCATAAACAAAGATAAATTACCTGTCATGTGATCAGTGACGCCTGTGTCTAGGATCCAAGGTGAGGTTTCCACAAAATTAACAGTACCTTGATGGGAGTTGTTGTTGTCCTGAGTGGACCCTTCGGTTTGATCTTTTAGAAGTGAGAGCAATTGTTCAAGCTGTGCTTTGTTCAACACAACTTGACCGGTGCTATTGGACGGGCCCTCTTCGGCGACAGCTGCAAGGCCACGGCCATAGGACTTTGGTGCTTTCTTAGGCCTTGCGTCTGATGGCTTTCCATGTAAATTCCAGCACTTATCTTGAGTGTCCCATTTTGTTGCAGTAGGAACACCGAGGGCGATTGCCTGTTTGTGGTCCGGTGGTCTTGATGGCTAGTGCGGATACATCACCTGGCCGTTCAGAAGATACAACTGATAGCATGTCCCTCCTTTCTCCCAGCATGACCCGCTGTCGACTCTCTTCTCTACTGACTTCCGAAAATGCTTCACTTAGTGAGGATAGTGGTCGTCTTCCTAATATTCAACCTCTTACTTTATCCAGCTCTTTGTTAAGTCCACCAAGGAAATCATATATACGTTCTTTTTCCAAGTGTTTCTTGAATTTCCTTCTAGATTTTCCGAGTCAGCCTCATAGTGTAGGTCAAGCTCCTGCCACAGAGTTTGTAGAGTATTGTAATACTCAGTAATGCTCATATTCTCTTGACGAATTTCCTTGAGTTTGTTCTTGATCTCAAAGACTCGAGAGGCATTCTCAAGATCCGAATAATGTTCATGGACGGCGTCCCAAATAACTTTAGCAGTCCGTAGGAACAGGTAGGTACGACTGATATGTGGCTCCATTGAGTTGATGAGCCATGACATCACAAGGGAGTTGTTAAGCTCCCAAGCTGGGTAGCGTAGATCATTTGTCTCCGGCTTCGCTGCTTGGCCGGATATGAAGGTCAGCTTTCCTTTGCCTCGTAAGACCATCAAGACAAATTGAGACCATAAGAGAGAGTTTTTTCCATTCAGTTTGTGGTTGGTAATTTGAAGGGAAGAACTCTCACTGAGAGTTTGTTATAGACTAGAATCGGTAGGGGTTGCCGTCGTTGTGCCGGCGTTAGAGGAGGACGGTGGTGATGAACTCATCTCGGTTGAGGATGAGAGTGATATTTGGAAATTGTATTTATGATTTAGGCTTTGATACCATGTAATGATTCGGCCGAGCAAATTGGGAAAGAATAGTAATTTCTTCACATTCCTTTCAAAGTCATTTACTATGAATTTTATACAACAATCTTGCCTATCTATCCACTAATCAAGAGATTCTATCATAACTACACCATAAAGCACCATTAAGTGCTGAATTCTTACTATAGCTGATTCTATAACTCAAAATTTGCTATTACTATCCAACATTAACTATTCTAATTACTCTCCTACAATCAAGCAATCTCATTACTCTCCTATAATCAAGCAATCACATTTACAATCATGAATTAAACACAAAATTGTATTGACTCCATATCCGGCCGTTTCCTTGAATTACTCCAACAGTGTCTTATTAAGAAGTACATGTTTCATGAATTTTATTTCCTGAAATTCTCTCAAGATATGAAATTCAACGACATACAAAACAGTATACTGCACTCTGCCTACTTGTTGCTTTGCAAGTGAAGAAATCTAAATTTGAATCTAGAGTACACTTCAAATGAACAGAAAAATGATCTTATTATTCATAGAGGAAATCCTCTGTGTTCTTTACAGTAGAAGAATGATTCTTTTTATACTAGTCTACTACTACTATTTTACAACGGCTATTTACAACTCATAACATCACTGTTCAACAGTCATGAACAGTGATTACTAACGGTTCTTATTCAGAATTCCTTTATATTTTCTACACTCCCCCTCAAGCTTGGTGTATATATTTATACAGTCAAGCTTGGATAACAATCTATGAAATAATCCAGGTACAACGGACTTAGTTAGAATATCTGCAACTTGTTCTGATGATGAAATATGCCGAATAACCAGAGATTGATCTTCAAGTTTTTCTCGAATAAAATGCCTATCAATCTCCACATGTTTGGATTTGTCATGATGAATAGGATTTTCAGCCATATGTATTGCCGATATGTTATCACATAAGGCAGTAATGTGAGATGTGTAAGCACCTTGACAAAGATCCTTTAAAACCCTTTGTATCCACATGCCTTCACACAGTCCTAGAGCTAAGGCTCTTAATTCGGCTTCTGCACTGCTTCTGGCCACAACACTTTGCTTTTTGCTTCGCCAAGTTACTAAGTTTCCCCAAACAAATGTACAATAGCCAGATGTAGATCTCATGTCCTTCTTTGATCCTCCCCAATCAGCATCAGTATAAACTTTAATTGTTCTATCTGCATTTTTCTTGAAAAATAGTCCTTGGCCAGGTGCTCCTTTAAGGTACCTTAAAATTCTCATTACAGCTTGAAGATGTTCATTAGTAGGAGAATGCATGAACTGACTCACATAACTCACAGCATAACATATATCAGGACGTGTATGTGAAAGATAAATAAGCTTACCTACAAGTTTTTGATAGGAACTTATGTCAGATAATACAATCTCAGTGTTATTATCAGAAGATACGCCAGGAATAAGAGGTGTAGATGCAGGTTTACAACCAAGCATCCCAGTTTCTTGAAGAAGATCCAAAACATATTTACGTTGTGATATGCACATACCATTTTTATTTCTTCCTACCTCCATGCCAAGAAAGTATCTAAGTGGTCCTAGATCCTTAACCTCAAATACGGTAGACAAATGACCTTTAACACTGTTAATGCTACGTGTACAATTACCAGTGAGTATAATGTCATCAACATACACAATAAGGATAGTAATAACAGTGCCAGATAAGAACACAAATAATGTATGATCACTTTGAGCTTGCTTAAACCCATAATTGAGCAAGACTTGTGTAAACTTAGAGAACCAAGCTCTTGGTGATTGTTTAAGACCATAGATAGCCTTTTTTAATTTACAGACCTTACCTCTCGTATGTTCAGATTCATACCCGGGTGGAATAGACATAAATACTTCTTCTTTCAAGTCCCCATTAAGAAATGCATTTTTGATGTCTAGCTGAAATAATTGCCAATCCAAATTAATTGCCACAGAAAATATTATTCTAACCGTATTTAATTTTGCAACAGGAGCAAAAGTCTCTAAGTAGTCTATACCATAGGATTGAGAGAAACCCTTAGCTACTAATCTAGCCTTATACCTGTTGAGTGTACCATCTGAGTTGTATTTGAGAGCAAATACCCATTTACACCCAACAGGTCTATGTCCTGAGGGTGCATGAACCAGCTCCCATGTATCATTCTTAATAAGTGCACGCATTTCTTCGGTTACAGCTTTCTTCCATTCAGTATGACAAAAGGCTTCATGAATTGATGTAGGAATGACCTGTGCATCTAAATTTACTGTAAATGCATTAAACTGGGAACACAGATTGTTATAAGACAATGAAGTACTCAAGGGATGACTTGTGGAACAAATTTGTGATTTCAGAAGGTGATAGTCATTAAATTTAGGAGTCATATACTTAGTGCATTCTCTAGGTCCTTTTCGTAATGCAATTGGCAATTCTAAATTTTCATTTTGACACTGTCCAGATAGATCAGAAATATGTGAAGGGTTATTTTGAGTCAAATTTGAATCCTCAGTTATAGGTCTTGCAGTAGATACCTGATTTTTCCTTCTAGTATATACTTGGGTAATAGGTGTCTGACCTCTGGTTAATATTTCTGGAGCATGCTGAAGTTCACTTGAGGGCACCTCAGTTGGTGACTCCACAGAATTAGGATTCTGTTCATCCCCATGAGATCTTTCTGAACAATTTGTTGGAATAGAGACTCTCTCAGATGGTTGCAATCCTGTGTGAGAAATATCAATAATACTCCAATAGTTTTCATGATCCGATCCCTGTACACTCACAAGATCATTAGTATTATAGAAAGATGTATTCTCATCAAAATGAACATTAAGAGTAGTATATACTCTTCTAGATTTTGGACAGAAACATTTATACCCTTTTTGTGTACCTGCATACCCAATGAACATACACTTTACAGACCTTTTATCCAGTTTTCCTCTAATATTTTCTTGAAGATACACATATACCACACAGCCAAAAGTTCTGAACGGTAGTTCTGACAACATTAAGTAATGAGGATATATACTAAGTAACTTCTGTTTTGGACTCACAAATTTCAGTACCCTGGAAGGAGTCCTGTTAATCAGGTAAGTAGCAGTCAAAACTGCTTCTCCCCACAGATTTTTAGGCACACTCATAGAGAACATCAAAGACCTAGCAATTCCCAAAATGTGCCGATGTTTTCTCTCAGCAACACCGTTTTGCTGAGGTGTATAGACGTTAGACGTCTGATGGTGTATTCCTTTTTCAGTGAGAAATGACTTGACTTCACTGCTCAAATATTCACTTCCATTGTCCGTTCTGAAATTCTTGACTACTTCATTGAACTGGTTAAAAACAAGGTTAACAAATCCTTTTAACACAGAACATAAGTCAGATTTATGCTTCATAAGATAAATCCATGTAACCCTTGTATGGTCATCAACGAAGATGACAAACCATCTACAACCATTTACATTGAGAACCTTTGAAGGTCCCCAAATGTCTGAGTGTATGAGATTAAAGGGTTTACTCTCTGTGTAACATTTAGGAGGATAACATATTCTAGACTGTTTTGCAAACAAGCATGTTTCACACTTAAGCCATTCAAGCTGAACATTAGTAAATAGCTCAGGTTTGATTTTCCTGAGATACAAAAAATTTGGATGTCCCAAACGATTGTGCCAAAGCAAAATAAGGTCTATTCTAGGTTGCATATAATTTATTCTAGAAACAGTAGTCCTGTTTACACAAGAATAAATCCTAGAATTTCCTTCAAAACACTTCTCAGAACCTGAGTGGTTGGTGTGCAGCAAAAACAGGCCATTATGGGCACTAGCAGAACCAATCCTCTTCTTCAACACCTCCTCCTTCATAGCTGTCCCCTGGAAACATGAGGAGGGCAAGAAGAGGCATTTAGATGGAGTAAAAACAGTTAAGCATGCATTATCAATCATAAATCTCCTCACAGAAATCAGATTACAATCTAAGGTTGGAACATATAACACATGCTTCAGATTCAGTGTTTCAGTTAATCTAATATCTCCATAACCCAAAATATCAGTGAAGTAACCATTAGCAACTTTAACCTTCTTAACAACAGAAAACAATGTAAAGGATTTTAATAGCTGTTTATTGAAGGTCATGTGATGGGTAGCCCCTGAGTCAACTACCCAGTAATTGGACATACCATCACTTTTACCTGCGTTGGCCATAGTTGCTCTAATTTGTCCAGACTCAACTTGAGCCTTCTGACTTTCTAGAATTCTCAGCATAGTGTTTAACTGTTCTGGAGTGAAGATATGTTCTTGATTGTTCACTTGCGAACCTTCAACAGATGCTCCCTCAGATGGAGCATCAGCCACTGCTGCCTTAGGTACAGATCTCCAAGAGCTGCTGTCTGACCTCCAGGATTCATTCATATTAGGCCTCTCAGACATTGCATGTCTGAAATTGTTATTCTGTTTTTGAAAAAAAGAAGGAGGCCTTGCCTTTCCTCCAGGTCTCCGATAACAATCCTCAATGACATGACCTACTTTATGACAGAATTTACAGTACTTTTTGTGGTATTCACTGTTTCCAGATTTCTTTGACACGAAGAATGTTCCTTTATCCTTGTCATTAGTACTAACATTAGATACTAGTGCAGATGACTCAGTAGTTACTGAAGAATTTGAACCCATCATGACCTTTAACCTGCTCTCTTCCTGCCTAATTTCTGAGAACATAGTGTTCATTTGAGGTAATGGCTTTGTGGCAAGGATTCGACTTCTGACTGCATCATAATCTTTGTGCAGCCCAGATAAGAAACCAAAGACACGTTTTGTGTCTTTGATGGTTTTGTACAATTTATCATTGGTAGTTTGTGGCCACTGATAGGACTCCAAAGAGTCAATCTGTTGCCAGATTTGAGAGACTCTACCAAAAAACTTACTGACCGTTTGGTCCCCCTGTTTCATGTCCTTTAGTTGTGCCTCCAGTTCATACAGCTCAGAGACATTGTCCCGTTTAGAATACATTTCTTTAGTAGCTTTCCAAATCTCAGCTGCAGTTTGATATAGCATAAATGTATTACTAACCTCGGGAACCATCGAACCTAGAAGCCATGACATTATCATTGCATTTTCAGCTTCCCAGCTTGAATACTTTTCACTGGTTTCACTAGGAATCACCATTTGCTCAGAAAGGTACTCCCTTTTTCCTCTTCCTATAATGAATAGTTCTACAGCCCTACTCCATGGCAGATAGTTGGCTCCAGTCAGTTTTTGGTTGGTTATGGTGACTGGATGAGAGTCAACAATGGATCCGGATCCAGCAGTAGCACCAGATCCAGACCCAGAAGATTTTTCTCCTCCGGATGATACTTCGCTACCTAAGTCTGCCATGCAAGCTCACAATGGAGGAGAAGAATGTGCTAATGGAGAGAAGAAGCTCACAATGTAAGAAGGAAGAGATGAATATAAGATGTTCTGGAGTGTACGATTTTAGCAGAAGGAAGAATGATGATTGTGTGTTGTTTAGGAGAAAAAATGATCTGAATGTCACATACGAGATGACAAAAGGAAACGGTGGGAGCTGGTTCGATAAAAGTGGGACAGCTGTACCTTTGTTAATGGATGAAAGTTCGGCGCTTTAAAAACCCACGTACGGTGGAATTCAGAAAAATTGAGAAAAGTAAGAGAAAAGTTAAAATTGATCAATTAATGCTTTAAGATAATAATATCCAACTTTAATAATGTTCCCCTTTTTTCCACCGAGATCCAGTAAAATATAATCGAAAATAAACAAAAACACAAAATCAAATATTATTCTTCCCTTTACGAGTACACGTTGTCGTCTTTCTCGTCTTCCTTATTTTCTGGTTTTTTGCCGTCTGCAACCTTGAGCTGCTTAGGACTTATTGTTCTCGGATAGGAATACAGACACTCTTCACCAAGTGATCTGCAATAGCATTCCTTTTGTTATGAGACCAAATGTTTTTCAGAATAAAAGGGAATTTCTCTCTTCCTTCTTATTTTTGTGAAGACTGGGTCTGTGAAAATGTCGATTTTCTGCAGTATAATTGACTGCTTGGATTAGGAAGATAAAGAGCAATACGAGCTCTGATACCATGAAGAAATCTAAATTTGAATCTAGAGTACACTTCAAATGAACAGAAAAATGATCTTATTATTCATAGAGGAAATCCTCTGTGTTCTTTACAGTAGAAGAATGATTCTTTTTATACTAGTCTACTACTACTATTTTACAACGGCTATTTACAACTCATAACATCACTGTTCAACAGTCATGAACAGTGATTACTAACGGTTCTTATTCAGAATTCCTTTATATTTTCTACAGCAAGTACCAGCTGCAATATACTTATAAACATTCAAGTTCTGAATTAGAACAGTGCTCAATGAATTGTGCTCAATAAACTGAGATAGAATTTCTCATTCTTTATCATTTTACACAACTACAATATATATAGGGAAGTAAGCTACAACGGCTAGAATGAAAACAAGGGAGAGAATGTAGGACCAATTCTAACGGTAACATTACACAGTACAAATATACTATTTTATCCTAACTATTTCTACACTCCCCCTCAAGCTTGGTGTAGGGATTAATACAACCAAGCTTGCTTAACATGTCATAAAAAACTGAAACTGCTAATGGTTTAGTAAACATGTCTGCTGTTTGATTCTTAGAAGAAACATGTGCAATCCTGATGATATTGCTTTCAAGCTTTTCCCGAATAAAGTGTCAATCAATTTCAACATGTTTGGACTTATCATGTTGAATAGGATTTTCAATCATGTGAATAGCGGATATATTGTCACAATGTATCTGAATAGGCAGCAAAATAGATTGACCAAGATCCAGCAAAACACGTTTTATCCAAAGTCCTTCATATAAACCAAGTGCTAATGCTCTTAACTCAGCTTCTGCGCTACTACATGCAACAACAACTTGCTTCTTGCTACGCCAAGTAACACGGTTTCCCCATAAAAAGGTTACATACCCAATAGTAGATCTCATGTCCGTAGAAGACCCCCCAATCAGCATCAGTAAAAACAATTAGATCTCTGTGAGTATTTTTCTGGAAATAGAGACCTTGACCAGGGGCCCTTTTTAGGTACCTAAGAATCTTCATAGCTGCAGTTAGATGTAAATTAGTGGGCTTGTGCATAAATTGGCTAACATAACTAACAGCATAACAAATATCCGGTCTAGTATGGGATAGGTAAATTAACTTACCAACAAGTCTTTGATAACTAAGCTTATCAGTCAAATCCTGTCCAGGATCTTGTGATTTAGACCGAATATCTATCGGAGTAGAAGAGGGTTTACACCCAAGCATACCAGCTTCAGAAAGTAGATCAAGCACATATTTTCTTTGAGATATACAAATACCTTTCTTGGTTCTACTAACTTCCATACCAAGAAAATATCTAAGAGCTCCTAGATCTTTTAATTCAAAAACTGTGGCTAAATGATGCTTGATTTAATCAATTCCTTTGTTATCATTACCAGTTAAAATAATATCATCTACATAAACAAGTAGAACAGTTATCATTCCAGATTCTCGTCCTTTTACAAACAAGGTGTGATCACTATGTGTTTGAACAAAACCATAGTCAATAACTACATTAGTAAATTTTCTAAACCATTCACGGGGAGATTGTTTTAACCCATATAAGGCTTTCTTTAAACGGCATACTTTAGTGCAGTTATTATAATTCACAAAACCAGGGGGTATGTCCATATAAACTTCTTCACTTAGATCACCATTTAAAAAAGCATTCTTGACATCTAATTGTAACAATCTCCAGTCTAGGTTATCTGTTATAGATAACACAATACGAATAGTATTAAGTTTGGCAACAGGAGCAAATGTTTCTAAGAAATCAATACCATGAGTTTGTGTAAAACCTTTAGCTACTAGACGAGCTTTGTACCTATTTATAGTCCCATCAGCATTATATTTAAGTGAAAACACCCATTTACACCCTACTGTCTTCATAGAGTCTTGTTTATCTACCAACTCCCAGGTTTTATTCTTCTCTAAAGCATGCATTTCATCTTTCACAGCATTGTTCCACAAAGGGTGATTTAAGGCATCATGAATTGTAGGAGTAAGTACTTGAGAATCTAATGTTGTAGTAAAATTACAAAAACTGGGAGAAAGAGAAGCATATGACACATATTTATGCAAGGGATATTTAGTACATTCTCTTGTACCTTTTCGGATAGCAATTGGTCTTTCATCAATAATACAATCTAGATGATGTGTCTCAGTTCCAGAAGTATGGTCAGTAGATTCTGAACAGTCTGTTTGAGTAATACCTAATGAGTCCGATGGTTCTTCAATATTAGAAGAATCTTGCTGTTGTACTACTGGATCCTTGATCTGTACCTGTTCTCTTCGATGATAGACTTTTGTTATTGGAGGTCTACCTTCCTTACGGACAAGAGCATTATCAATGCCTGTATCAGAATCAAAAATAGTACTTGACAGATTGGTGTCAAGATTAGTAGTAGTAGCAATATCAATTATGTTCCAAAAATCATGATAGGCATAAGGTCTTTCAGAAGCCTTTGACTCACCATAATAGGAGCAATGTTCATCAATTTTAACATTTAAAGTAACAAATATTCTCTTGGAACTTTTTGAGTATTAGAGTATCCAATAAATATACATTTAGCTTATTTATGATCCAGCTTACCCCTTATGTGTGATGGAAGATGAACATATGCTATGCTACCAAATACTTTAACAGGCAGAACTGAGATGAGATTTGTATGAGGAAAACTTGCCTTAAGAATATCAACTGGAGTTTGGAAAGATAAAATTCTAGAAGACATTCTATTAATTAGATAAGTGACAGTTAAAATAGAGGATGAACTGTTTTGTAACCATGATGAGAGCTCCATCAAAAGAAGAAGAGGATGAAACATTAGACTCCTAATGGTTTTCCAGGAGTGGAAGTTGCCTCTTGTTTCGCTTATTTCACTGGGAAGGTAGCCATCTTTAAAATACGAGTTTATTGAGCAGAAGAAAAAGGAGATGACTTGATGAGGAGCCCAAAAGCATCCACTTTTGTAAATTGCCAGTTATGACCTGTGTATAAAATTTTTAAATTACAAATAAAAAAAGAAGAAGAAGGAGATGAGAGTGATACCAAATAGAAAGAGTTGAGAACTGAAATGTATATTTTAGATATCATTTAAAGTCACGAAAGGAGCGTTTTGTAGGGAGGAGTGGGTACATTAGCCTCCAACGGCTATGAACTGCTTAAAGGACAAAACTGCCAACGGCTATATTCAGTCCATGGCTTTGTTATGCCCCTCGATCATCGAAATTGTGATTTCTGTGTTATGTAAACTATATGTATGGGCGTGTGTCTACAGTATGTGTATATGTGCATTTACATGTGTATTTGTTGTATGATGTGTGTTTCACTTTATATCTCTATATCTCTCTCTAGTCCGAAATTCTCTACCTTCTCTCTAACGGTCATATTCCCCTACACTAGTGTAACCCACCGGTCCCTTGACCCAAGCCCACCACCTTCACCGTGGGCCCACCACCTCCACTGTGAGCCTACCACCTCCGCCATGGGCTGTTCCTTGGCCAGCGCCAGCATTCCAGCCAGCTCCATCCAAGGCCAGTTCCGGCAAAGTCCCAGTGCGAGATTTCAGGGCTTCTTCCGTTCTCTGGTGCCGGCTCCTGGTGCCTGGTTCCATGCAGTTGTCTGACGTGGCTGTTCGGAACCATAACTAAGGCCTATCGATCTTGCTGTTACTGGGTGGGTGTTCCCTGCTGTAAGTTGACGAGGTACCACCGTAAGACGTCTCACCACACTCTTTCTACAACTAAGATGCTCCACTCGCTAACCATGGAGTACAAATATGTTATGGTCGGCAAGGTAGTAAAATACGATGTGTTCTTGGAATTCTTGCCCCAAAGAAGCCGGATCACGAGTTAACAGAAAGAACGGGAAGCTGGTCAAATTTTGGGGCCGACAGCTTCGTTCTATGCTGTAAATTGATATGTCTAAGAAAAATGGAGGCCCGTGGGTCTTCTGGATGTCAAAAGGTGAAATATCACGTTTTTTTTTTCCTTTAATGTTTCGATCCGAGGAGGCAAAAGTGACAGTTGTAGAACCATCTCCTAAGCCTTTGGCAGTCGAATGATAATTCCAAAACCATAGACTTCTGAAAAGCTGGTGCAACACATCCCATTTAAGAAGATCTATACTAGGAGGGAGAAGAGGAGAAACAAAAATCTCCAACCTTTAAATGGCACATATCTGCTGCTGGAACATCAGGGAAAGAAATCATCTCCTAAAACAATATGAAGTGATTATTTATTTATTTTATTTTGCATAAACAAAGTAGATATGGTGGGTCTTGTGGAGGCAAAGGTGAGGGACAAGAACTTCAATAAAACAAATTAGCTCTCAGATTATGCCCCGGTAAAAGTTTGTACCTAACGATATAGTAGGAGTATCAAGAAATTGGTTTGGATGGAATCTTAAAGTCTTTGATTGTGATGTTCTCTCGTGTTTTGAACATGCATGGACATTAAAGCAAAAATCAATCAAAAAGAAGGAAGAGTTTGCTGTTTCTGTTTTCTATGCCCTTAGTGATGGGATTGGTAGAAGACAACTGTGGTCCCATTTAAAGGACCAAAGGCCCTTAAGGACAGCTTCCCCATGGTCCGTAATGGGTGACTTTAATGCTGTGCTATCTGATGCGGAAAAGAAGAGTCTAATATATGAAGGGATGTCTTGGACTACTGAAATTGAATGAAGAAAAAGTTTTTACACCATTTAAATAAATCGACATATGATCCTCTTTCTTCCCCCAGCTCTTTTCTTCGCCAATACTCTTGTTTGGCCTCATGATTCTACTTAGTTACCAATTGTGCTGTTTAAGTTTTTCTTTTATATTCTCACATTAAGAAACTGATGATCTAACTAGTTTGGTTATGAAAAGAAACAAAGGATTTGTCTCTACCAGATCCTAGTCGCATGTGTTTAGTCGAAGAATACGATCTGCATATGTCTCTCATTAAACTAAAAAAACAGTTGACAGATTCTGATATTTTCTTTTGACTTATGATTTGCAGACTGCCATTGTAACTGGGATGTTTATATTGCAGAACAGCGCAGTGGTAAACAATCTTTATTAATCATAACTTATTCTCTGGCTTCCGAGCTTTTCAATATTTCAAGGAGTATCTAACGTTTATCAGGAATTTTTCTCATCATATTGATTGATGGATGCCACACTTGCAGGAGCAAAACCAAAGAGGAGCGGCAAATGGCCTTTCCATGACACTAATGTCACTGTGTAAAACTGTCGGTCCTGCTGGAGGAGGAGCGCTGTGAGTACCTGTTGCTTAAAATTATTACTATATATTTGTGCATATATAGTATATATACACACACATAAACATATAATACACCTGTGGCAACCTGAGTGCTTCATATCCTATGTAGAGAGAGAGAATATGTGTGTGTGTATATGTTCCTTTGACCATGCAACCTTCTCTCTTTGATAATAAAAATTGACACAGTTGGTCTTTTAACACATGACTTTTCTTCCGTTGGGCTAGAGAGAGAAGTTAAAAAAAATCCTCCCCTTTCTCTCTACACTATCCTCTCCTTTATAATAAAAGACATCAACACGTTTCATCTCTCTCTCTTAACTCCATCTTTTCGCCACCGATAACAGTCATCTCCCACACTCTCTCCTCTTCTCCAACGGTAACTTCGACACCCCCAAAGCAGCCAGAATTTGTCTTCGTTCACCTGAAACCTATTAAAACACAACCCTTGTTTTTCTCTCTGGGCCATTTCGGACACTTCGGCCGCCACTCGAAGTGGTCGGAGTAAACTCCTACCGCCGGATTTACTCGAAGTGGCTGGATCTACAGGATTTAGGCTAGTTCAATGACATGCAAACTACAGTCGCTGCGAAACGAGGCCCAAGCCGGATTTTACCCCCATAAACATCATCGACCTTCGCTCCTGCTCAAATTGATGTAATTGGAAATAAGCGCTCCTTTGCTATTGATCCCCTGAGGGTAGCTGATGCTAAGAGGAAATGGAACTTCTCAATTGTGGCCAGGTAATGGGCGACACTACATCCTTCTTCAAAATGAAGAATTTTGTAGAATAACGTTGGAACTCCATGGGTCTTCTCAAAGTGCAACGAATTGATGAATATCTTTTTACCTTCAAATTTCAGTCTAAAGACTCTAAACAATATATCCTGGGACCTTCCTTGTTACCTTTTGGGCACAAGGTCCTCTTCTTATGGCCCTAACTCCCTTACAAACACATCCAACACCTTAAATCAAATGCCATTCCTGTCTAGGTCCAATTCCCAAACTTGCGTTTCCACTCCTCCAACTCATATGCACTTGGTGGACTAGGTACTCTTATAGATAAACCGATGTTCATGGATAAGCTTACCGCAATATAATCTAGGATGAGATTTGCTAGGTTTGGGTAGAGATTAAAGTGGGAGAAATTCCACCTGAAACCATCAGCTACACGGATGAATATAGTTAAGAATGCATCCAAGAAGTTATTTATAAGTGGATGCCAACTTAATATCTTAGATGTGAATCATTTGGACACTCTTATGAAGATAAGCTATTGCAAAAGAATGCTATAGCCAAGGGTGTCATTGCCAACACTACGACTGCTAGGAACTCCAACAGAAACCGAGATGGGTACAACAAACACTATAATAGGAGGGCACAAATCAACAAAGAAGAAGGCACAATCCCAAGGCATGACTATGCTAATAGAAAAGGGAAGGGAAAAAAATAAAGAACCTAGTGTCAGAGGCAGAGAAAGTGAAGCCTAGTAAGGCTTATGCTGGAATGGAGACTAACAATGATGAGGATGATGATACACTCTTCCTCAACTGCGAGAGCAAGGGAAAGTGGAGCAAAATGAATGGGCTACATAGCTCTGGACGATCCATAACCTGTAAAATTAAGGTTACTTCCTCTAAGTATGAAGAGTATATCTTTATAGTGGTCTATGTCTATAATGAAAGAAGTAATAGGAGAGACCTTTGAAGAAAATTAAGATGTCAATATCAGCTGATGTATGGTGATCAACTTTGGCTTATCATGGGAGACTTTAATACTATAATAGATGCTCAAAGGAAAACAGGTAGAAAAAAGATAGATAGAAATGCTGTAAAAGAGTTCATAGGATGGATTAAGGATGTTGATATAGTTAGCATTCATCTAGAGGTTTTGAATACAGCTGGTCAAATAATACGGATGATGATCAGGGAGTGTACACCAAGATTAACCCTATGTTCTGTAATAAACATTAGAAAATACAAAACCCTCATTTCCAATTGGACTTTGAAGTTCCAATTTCTTCTTATCACTCACCTGGTATCCTTATTATCCAGAATAACCTAAAATTCGGCCTTAAACCCTTTAAGTTTATGAAGGGATGGCTTTAACACTCGAATTTCAAGACTATACTCAAAGAAAAATGAGAAGCCTATGAAACTGGAAACTTGTTAACAAGACTAGCCAAGAAACTCAAAAGACTAAAGGATCCACTTAGGAAATTGAATAAAGAGAAATATGGAAACATCACTGCAAGTGTGGATATAGCTAGAGCCAAACTAGAAGATGCCCAAGCTGAGATGATCAAAGAACCCTTCAATGCTCAGCTACATGTTAAAGTGGGGAATGCAAGAGAAACCTATCTCAATTTCTTATCCTTTGAAGAGTCTTTCTTTAAGGAAAAATCCATAGTTAAGTGGATGAAGAAAGGGGATAGGAATACCAAGTTCTTTCACGGAACCGTTAACGTTCGCAATGCTAGAAACAAAATTTGGAGGCTCCAGAATGATGGTGTCATGATAGAAGACTATAAGCAGGTCTAACAGTTGGCCATAGACTTCTTCCTAGACCTATTCACTGAGCCGTCTCTCCACTCAGTTCCTGACTAAGACTGGTTGGGAAACCCTAATTGATGAACATGGTAGCCCCCTAATCGTGCCTGTCTCTAGCTTAGAATTAAAAGATGCCCTATTCTTCCTTAAGTTTGAGAGTTCCCTGGAGCCTGATAGATACTCAGCAGTCTTCTTCAAAGAAAACTGGCAGCTATTGGGGGATGGCTGCATTAAGGGTATTGAATATTTCTTCAGTAAGGACTATATCTATTACCTTGTCAATGCCACGGCCATATCCTTGATATCTAATAGACAACCCTAACAACATTAGGCAGTTTACCCATCTCATGTTGCAATTTGGCATACAAGGTCATATCTAAGATACTTGTGAATAGACTGAAGTCACTGATATTTCACCTTATAGACGAGAACCAATCTGCCTTTGTTAAGGGTAGGACCATCCAAAGCAATATCCTCCTTATGCATGAGATAGTGAGAACTATAAGAAGACTGATGGTCCTAAATGTTGTGCAATTAAGGTGGATATAATAAAAACTTTTGACACTGTGAATTGGGCCTATCTAACGACGATCATGAAGAAAATGAAATTCCTTGATAGATACTGAATTGATTAAGAATGTGTATATTCTTTGCCTCTTGCTCCATCAACGTGAATGATTCTCTAACTGGTACGTTCAATGCCACTATAGGACTTAGACAAGGAGACCTCATTTCTCCCAACCTTTTCCTTCTTGTCATGAAAGGTTTATACAACTTCTGAAAAAAAAAGATTTCCACTTCCAGCTTCATCTTTCGTGATGGATGTGAAAGACTAGGCCTCTCCTCATTAGCATTTGCAGATGATCTATTCATACTTTCAACGGCTGACCTACAGTCTATTCAAACAATTAAAGAAGCCTTAGAGTAATTCCCAACTATATTTGGCCTACAGCCCCACACCTAGAAATGTGAGATATACAGTAATGGTATAAATACCCTGTAGAAAGAGTTTTTAATAGGTATACAAGGGATGTATCTAGGTACTCTTCCAATAAAGTACTTAGTAGTTCCTCTAGTCTCATGGAAGCTTTCCTATTATGACTATAGTCTCCTTCTAGATAGACTTACAAGCAAAGTACAAAACTGGACCTCTAAGAACCTGTCTTATGGAGAGAAACCATAATTAATAAACTATGCGTTGATGGCAGTATGTAGATATTGGAATAGGTCTTATTTCCTACCTAGGGGAGTGATCAAGAATGTGGAGAAGATTTTGAAAGCCTTATGTGGGGCAACTCCAGGAAAGCTAAGGTAAAATGGTCTATTGTTTGCCAATTAAATGACAGGAGGCTTATGTTATATGACTTGGGGCCGTTAAACAATGCTTATAGCATGAAGAGTATCTGAAATGTGTGTGAACACAAGAAAGAGCTTTGGGATAAATGGATGCACAATGTGATATCAAAAGGTAAATCTATTTATGGGGCTATGCCAAAGCTTGTAGATTCTTGGATATGGAAAAGATTTCTTTTGGCCAGAGACAAGTATTCACACTATGTGGGTAATAAACTGGGCAATGTGCAGAACACTTCATTTTGACATGAACCATGGCACCCGTGGGTGTTCTGAGCACCAACCATCCTGAACTGAAAAGAAAGCTGAACATAAGTGAAGATGCAACAGTCTCTAGTGTACTAGTTGGTAACTTATGGAGAATACCGTATGGAAGAGGATGGGACAATCAAGTGATCTAGTGCAATTGAGCCTATAATGCCATTCAACTCAGTGAGGGAGAGGACAAATGGATTTGGAGACCAAATTCTTCCTTTACAGTTTAAAACGCTACTATTGCTGTACAAATTTCCTTTCCCTTAGCTGAGTGGGACACAATTGTCTAGTGTAATCTCTTTCTTCCATGTTATGCAATCATTTTGTGGATTACATGTTGGAAGAGAATGAATATACTAGGCAAACTTTCTGAATGGGGATTGATCCAAAATAACTCTTGTTTACTGTATGGCAGGTTTAGAGAGGACAATGATCACATATTCTTCCATTGCCTATACTTTGCCATGGTGTGGAGCGAAGTGATGAATCAGCTGAAATGTAAGAGATGAAGCAATGACTGGCAACACAATATACTCTGATTAAACTCAATCAACACTTGAAGCTCGAAACTTCAGAAGGATATAACACGCTTTGGATTATCTGCTATAGTATATCATATTTGAAGATAAAGGAACAATCGGCCACATCAACAAATTGCAAGAGGTCATGATTTGGCCATCAATAAGGTGCTCCTAAACATTATTCTGTCGACTCATGGAAAAAGTACAAGCCTTCAAAATTAAATTGAGAACTAGCATTGAAGAGTGTCAATGAAAGTTTTCTCAGTCTTGCCATTTAGTTATGCCTCATGATCTCATGCTATGCCTCATCCTAGAACACAATGCTTATTCACCCACTAGATACCTGGATTAGAGTATGTACTCAGCCACACATTACTCTGTCGTTCTCTTGCTCTCTTGGGGGCTTTAGTGGATCCTATTCCAAGGTCCTCTCCTTTACTTCCTCTCTTCTCTTTGTACTCATGATGTGGACAAATGGATGTACCTTTGTCCTATTGGATGACCTATGTTGGGCCTTGGAAGTGTTCTGACAGCAGTCTCTTGGGGCATCATAGCTGGGGATTAGGGGCCCTTGGCATCTAGGGGTCTAAGGTTCCTTATTTCCTAGTTTCTCTCTTCTACCTTTTTTATGCTTTATCTTTGTTTAGGTACAATCAGTGTTGACTATTTCAATGTTGTTATTGGCCTTTCTTTAGTTTTGGGTGATGCAAGCCGCCTTTATTTTGCACAAGCAACAGTGGTTGTTGTCCTGATGGCAACTATTTTGCACATGTTGATATTTAGATTAGGTTACATTTTTGATATGTTTGGCTTATGCTTTAGTTATGTTGCCATCTTGAGGTAACTTTTTGTAAAGGTTGGTAGTAGATATTGGATAGCATGTTGTAAGCCACATATAGTTGGTCAAGCTAAGCTTGTAGTTGCTCATTTATAAGCAGCACCTTTTGTAGATGTGCCATTTTGGCTTATCTATGATAACTTAAACTTACAAAAAAAGTCTTTTAACACAATAAACATGGAATATGTGTGTTGTATCCTTGTAGTATAATGTGTAAGACATCCTTGTAGCCTTTTCGATCATTGAAGATCGGTGCCATTGAGTTCTTGGTGCTATTTGATGGTGTTTGATAAGAAATATACAGTACTTTTTGTGCTATAAGTATGCGAAAAAAGTTTATCTCCGTGTGTTTGTGGTGCTTAACGGGTCAGGATTTTGGGTAATAGAGAGAGTCTTCCTATCTTTGTTATATCACCTAGTGATGGGTTTCAGCTATCTCAACTCTCTTTGATGGGCTACTGTGTATGTCCGAGAGAGTTTTCGGCTTCTAGCTGTTATGTAGTAGTTACATATTTGATTATCGTTAGAAATCTATTTGTGATTCTACTAAAACTGTCTTTTTTTTTTTTGCTGAATTTATGCAGCCTTTCATGGTCACAAAAGCGTCAGGTTGCTTCCTTCCTTCCAGGTAACAGATTCCTAAGATAACACCTTAAATATTTTTCTTTTTGGTTCTTTTCCCCACCTTCTTGAAGGAGTTATAATTCGTCTTTGTTGATGAAAAGAACTATACGATTCTCCCATGAATAGGAAACTAATTCAAATTTAATGGCGATAAAGCTCAATACTAAACCTTTTTATTAAGTTAAAATTTCATTAAAAAGCCAAATTAAACATCTTTAATAGTGGTTGCTAGGGGAGGGTATAGAAAATAATACTACTGTTGTAAATGGATTAGAAGAGCTGTAGGAAGAACAATGATCACAGTGGAAATGTTTGAAATCATAAAGATTTCAGACTTATCTTTACAATACATAGCATTCCTATTTATATAAGAGAGAGAGAAAAGAAGGGAAGGGATGTAGGCAACGGTCACCGATGATAACCATGCTACCGGGGACCACCATTTCTAATTTATTACATATTTACACTCCTATACTGTATTTACATTTTTTTCTCTATGTATTTCTACACTCTCTCTCAAGCTTGGCGTATATGTTTGTACAACCAAGCTTGACAATAAGGGATAAAAATGTATGCATAGATACTGGTTTTGTGAAGATATCTACAACTTGTTGATTTGAAGGTATATGCTCTAGATTGATAATTATGTATTCAATCTTCTCTTGTATGAAGTGTCGATCTATCTCAACATGTTTAGACTTATCGTGTTGGGTAGGATTTTCTGCCATATTAATGGCAGATATATTGTCACAATAGACTTCAAGTGGTAGTTTCACCTCCATCCGCAGTTCTTTCATGACTCTTTTCAACCATAATCCTTCGCAAATTCCTAAGGCAAGCGCGCGTAGCTCAGTCTCTGCACTACTTCGTGAAACCACGGTTTGCTTCTTGCTTCCCAAGTCACCAGATTTCCCCATACAAATGTACCATAACCAGTGGTTGAACGCATATCTGGTTTAGAGCCAGCCCATTCTGCATCTGTATATACTAGAATCCTTCTATCCAATTGTTTCTTGAATGATAGACCTTGTCCTGGAGCAGACTTGAGGTACCTAAGAATCTCAAGGCAGCCTTAAGATAATCGTTAATGGGATCATGCATAAATTGAGACACGAAACTAACAGCGTAACATATATCTGGACGTGTATGTGACAAATAAATAAGTTTACCGACTAATTGTTGGTATTGTAACCGATTGGTGGGAGTCATGTCCCACAATTCCTTCGGCTTCCTTCCAGGTTCATTGGGGGTAGGTGCTGGCTTGCACCCCAACATACCTGTCTCAGTCAATAAGTCTAACACATATTTTCTTTGAGAGATATTTGTTTCATGTTTAGTTCGGGACACTTCCATCCCTAGGAAGTACCTCAAGTTACCTAAGTCTTTTATCTTAAATTCTCTTGATAATTGTCTTTTTATTAAATCAATACCCATACTATCATCACCAGTAAGTATAATGTCATCCACATACACAGTAAGTGTAGTAATAGACTGTGTACTAGGAAACTGTACAAATAAAGTGTGATCACAATGTGTTTGTTTAAAATCGAGATGTAGGACAACAGTGGAAAAGAGTTTAAACCATGCCCTTGGAGACTGTTTTAAGCCATATAATGATTTCTTTAACCTACAGATCATACCATTATTCTTATCAGATTCAAATCCGGGAGGAATATTCATATAAACTAACTCTTGTAAGTCTTCATTTCAAAACGCATTTTTAACATCCAACTGTAACAAACACCAATTTAAATTAACAGCTAAGGAAAAAATAACCCTCACTGTATTAAGTTTTGCCACAGGAGCAAAAGTTTCCATGTAATCAATCCCATAAGCTTGAGTAAAGCCTTTTTGCCACTAATCTTGCTTTGTATCGGTTTATGGTTCCATTTGTGTTGTATTTGACCGAAAAAACCCATTTACGCCCAACTGGCTTCATTCCAGGTTCATATGTCACTAAGTCTCATGTGTCATTCTTAATCAAGGCCCTCATTTCATCACTTACAGCATCTTTACACCTAGGACTTTTTAATGCTTCTTCTATAGTGTTTGGAATCTGCTGACTATCCATAGTACTGATAAAGGCCTTAAGTGGTGGGTTCACGCGTTTATAGGTCAGGAAATTATACAATGGATGTTTGGTGCATTCCCTCACCCCCTTCCGAAGCGCTATAGGTAGGTCTTTTAAGGTTTGTTTCATTGTAGTATTATGTGGATGAGGTGTAGGTATGATATTGCGTCTGGTATAAACTTGTGTAATTGGTAGTCTCACTCTGTCTTTTTCATGTCTAGTTTCTGGATCTAGGATTACCTCATGAGTGTGTTCCTCGGGCTGAGTGTTATTGACAGGAAACGGGTTCACCACTTCCCTGTCTTTATCAGGATACAACCTACATCAAGTATGCTCCAATATTTATCATAATAATCACCCTTCTTTTGAAGTAGCCTGTTAGAAAGATAAAATGCAGTTTGTTCATCAAAAAACACATCCATAGAAACAAATATCTTTTTGGTTAATGGACAATAACATTTATACCCTTTTGTGTGCTAGAATACCCAAGAAATATACACCTGTGAGTATGTTTGTCGAGTTTGGTACGCATGCTTGATTGAATATAAACATATACAACAAAACCGAATAGCTTAAATGAAAGTAGTGACATTAATTTGTTATTAGGGAACCTGTCCATTAGCAGTTCTTTTGGTATTTTAAAAGATAGTACCCTAGAAGGCATTCTATTAATGAGGTATGTTGCTGTAAGTATAGCCTCTCTCCAATAAAATTTTGCAACATTCATAGAGAACATGATTGCCTTTGCTACTTCTAACAAATGTCTATTCTTACGTTCAGCCACCCCATTTTGTTGGGGGGTATACAGCGTGATGTTCGATGATGTATGCCTAAACCGGTTAGGTAGTCCCTTACTTCCTTATCTAGATATTCTGTCCCATTGTCACTTCTAAGCATCTTGACTGTAGTACCAAATTGGTTTTGAATTAATATTAGTCAAGAAAGTCCGGATAATATGACCAACTTCCATTTTACTTTTCATTAGATATACCCATGTGATCCTAGTGTGATCATCCACAAAGGTAATAAACCATCTAGCCCCATTAATATTTGCAACTCTAGAGGACCCCTCACATCCGAGTGAATTAAGTTAAAAGGACTGCTAGGTTTATACGGTTTTGGTAGATAACTAGCTTTGGTCTGTTTTGCAAGTATGCATGCTTCACAAGATAGCTGCCTAAGATTGACATCAATAAATAAATGAGGCATCAATTTCCTTAAATATGTAAAATTGGGATGCCCCAACCTGTAGTGCCAAGGCAAAATAGGATCTAACTTAGCATCCTTAATACCAGTACATGATAAAGTCTTAGAGTTATCAAAACACATCTTATCTGGAATCTCAAAAACAGATTGTTCCTTCCTTCCTTCACTACAGGATACTGTTGTTCTCTTGTCTGAGAACTTCCCAAAAATAGGTAGACCTTCTCCTACCCGAAGGATATAAAGCCCATTCAACTGTCTAGTATTGCCAATCATCTTCCATAAATGTTTCTCCTGAAAGAGACATTCAGAAGATGAGAACAATGCCCAACAGTTATTATCATGTGTTAATTTGCTAATGTAAATTAGGTTGAAGTTTAACAAAGGTATATGTAGCACGTTGAATAGGAACAGTCTATTAGTCAGTTTGACTGTCCCTTTTCCTATGACCTTTAGGTTTATATTGTTAGCAATTGTCACAAGTTTGAGAACAGTAAATTTGTGATATGCATGGAAGAGATTAGAGTTATAGGTCATATGGTCTGATGCACCTGAGTCAACAATCCAAGGGCATCCGCCACCATTTGACCTGTTAGCTGTAGCAGAAGCAACTGTTGCTTGGATGGGAGTAGATGACCCGGTGCCCAATTGTGTAGGTGGATTGCTATTGAGTTATTGTTGAGTCAAGAGTTGCACCAAAGCCTCCACTTGGTCAGACAGTTTCAATTCAGAATTCCTAGCTGCAGTGTTAGCTACTTGTGGCCTATTTGTTCCGCTGGTGAGAATCTTGGTTGAGAGCTCTGCTGCTGGAACTGCTTCAAACGTTGAAGCTTGAATGTCCTGGTTTCGTACAATACAAACATATCTGGGAGGATCTGTAAGAAAAACGGGACCCAGAGTGTAGCGCCCCGGCCCGATACTGGCATCAGAACCAGTGCACCCGTCGTAGTCTACTATGAGGACTACGAAGCGTCAAAGCAGATCAAGCGCACGTCATTCATGACGTAGGATAAATCAGCGGAAACGTCGCTATATTTAAAACTTCACTAACATCAGTGTAACCCAAGGAAATACAGCGGAAATAAAAGGTGTTCGACTAACTGTCTAACATATCCTCCAATACAACATAACAAACATCAAGTCTTCCAACTTAAAAGAGAATGAACAAGAATCTATCTATTTCAATGACCATCATCCCAGTGAGCCCACTCGCCACCGTCTTCTACAAATATCATTTCATACTCTGGCTCACCTGAAAAGAAAATGAAGTATATGTTCTTAGCGAAAACATCGCCAGCAAATAACCCGTCTATACACCTTACGGGATCACACACGACGAGTCACCAGTGTATAAGTCATTGCCCAAAATAAGGTGCTCGGGTTAGAAAATAGCATCTTTATATCAATTCCTCAGAACATATAAATCACATAAATGATACGCGAATACGAGAACAAACATGTAACTAAAATAACATACCACATAAACAGAACATAAGCTAGTCACATTTCTTGCATGTCAAATCTTATGCTTCGTGTATCATGATGCATGTACTTCTTCAAAACCACACACAGAACCCATGCATAAGACTTCTTTCGTAAATATGCTATGCGTGTCATTTCACAAACTTTTCATATTCTATGCGTAGCAGAACTTTATACCCTGTGGGTGATCAGTCCACAGCAAACAGAACTTTATACCCCGTGTTGAAAGGTCCACGGCCCCATCACATATAACTTTATACCCCGAGCTGAAAGTGTTAGGAAATCAACCGAGATCACTGCAAAAACGCGCAGCGGAAAACAAAACTTGATCTCTGATTTCCTACCAAGGATCCATGTTGTTCGTTTAATTCGACAAAAGAAATCAAAAAGTACCTCCGTAGACTCGAAATCTGCAGATGGAAGAGGTGCGAAAATACGATCACCCTCTGTCGGTATCCACACGAACGCTTCCGCCCGGAGTGCTAGCTCTTCAAACGGCGCGGCTGAAGAATTCGGTTTTCACAAAAACGATTCTTGCCCTTTCGTTTTCTACTGGTTGTGTGGTGTACGAGATACACCATGCTCCGTACATATATATAGATATCAAAATCCGATTCCTGATCGGATTTGTTAACGCTATCAAAATCCGTACCAGATACGGATTCTGTTAGGATTAGATAAAACCAATCAAAATCCATATCAATTATGGATTCTCTGTTATTATCCGATGATATAAATATATACATAAAAAAACGAAATTAATAATAATAATAATTAATATCCAATATTAATATTATTAATATTAAAAACGATAATAATAATAATAATTAATATCCAATATTAATATTATTAATATTATTAATCTCAGCCATACGCATTCTTGTGTGTGACCCGATAGGTCCATATTAATTGGCAGTTGATTAAATCGCTATTAAACCAACAAGTCGTAATTGGCCTCTAGCAAGGCATTATGACTATCCAATTAATACGAGTAAAGTCCAACTAGCCTAATAATAGTACATGCATTAATCCCTTTGTCACACGATATCTAGTTTGAACATAAGTCATGGTCAGCGTCATACTTATATAGTTCAAACATATGATTACTCGATCTCTAAGTAGACTGATAAAACAAATGATATTGATCACACTATCAATTCATTTGAGCACGGCCATGCATTTCACAGTCTCACTAATCGAGGGGTCCAAAGATATCTCTCTCAAAAGAGAGGGACAAATTCTATCTTGATTGTTCAATATCCTCTACATAATTTCTATCACATTCAATCATGACCTTTATTATTATCCAGTTACGGATAACGTTTGATCATGTCAAAATATAATAGTCCTTATGTTGGAAACTATGACAATCTCAAGTCAAAGGATTAAAACATGACTATAATGAGATTTACTTATGACGCTAATCCATGTAGCAATCTCTTGATGGGTCTATCCAATACACTGTTCTCTAACAAGTATCTATGAGATTGATTCGTATCACCATACACATAATCATCTCATGATTATCAAATCAATACTCATACTGATTATAAATTATTTTATCTCCATAACAATAATAAATCAGGGACATATATCAAAATTGTGTAACATACTAACCAACAATAATGATAATAAAACCTCTTTTATTAATAATAAATGCATAACATAAATATCCAAATCATGGCCTAGGGCACATACACTAACAGAAAGGTCCACGACCCCATTACATATATTATATATCCGTGCTGATAGGTCCACGGTCCCATTACATATATCATATATCCGTGCTTTTAGGTCCACGGCCCCATTACATATATCATATATCCGTGCTGATAGGTCCACGACCCCCATAAAATACTTTATACCCTACTGTTGATTCACAGGTCACGCTTTTATACTCTGTTTTCGCAGGCATGACTTTTATACCATGTGATCCACCAGCAGCCATAGTTTGCTTTTCGAAAACTTTAATCTTTTCTTGTAAACACATGTTCTTTTGCAGAACAATTCTCGTGTCAAAATGCAAAGTATTCATGTCATGATGCAAGATGCTCATACAACTTCATATCAAACATGTAAACATACACACACATCTTACATATCAAGTACATGGTCTTGTATCTCAGACACTCCATGCTCATACCTTTCTAAATCCGTTCGTATCACCAACTCAGTTGTAATCCAATCTTATCCTTACTTAATCACACCTAACCTCTATTCCTCAAGTTCACCTCAAATGCCCTTGTATTTTCTGATCAAAGGAAGAGAATAAAGTTATCACACATACATGGGGCGTCTATTGGGTCAAAGAGACTTCCAGTACACTTAGAACGCCTACTTGAGGCGCCTAAAGTGACATAAGGCGTCTATACTAGGCGTTCGAAGTGTTCTGGAATGTGCTGGTATACATCGAACGCCTACATGAGCGCCTTATGTGACATCGAACGCCTTTGGAGGTGTTCGAAGTATTCTATGTGCTGTGACACATCGAACGCCTACATGAAGCGCCTTATGTGACATGAAGCGCCTAATGTAGGTGTTCTAAGTGTTCTTGAATGCACTGGGACACATTGAACGCCTACTTTAGGCACCTAATGTGACATGAAGCGCCTAAAGTAGGTGTTCAAAGTGTTCTGCAGTAACTTCTCTCCATCACCTTCCTCCTTCACCCTTCCCATGTTAAACTCTTCAAGATCAATCCTACCATCTAGATTCATCATGCTTAACACACAACTAACATGAATTGATTCTCAAACATGTAAAATAATATTCACCCTAAACCTTCTATCCCTCACAACTTTCAATATATATATTCAAACTCTCCAATACAACAAGTCTACAACAATCCCATCATTCATCCTTCAACTTCCTACTTCCTGCAAATACTCTCAAACAGCTAAGGTATAGTTAACAAACTTAAGAACTTATAACAAGACAATGAACACATCACGAATAACACTTTTATGGGCATATTTAACAACAAAGATCACAACATAACCATTTTCAGAAATTGGCTCAAAGAACATGACTTTACTCAATCAACAACAACAATTACATATAGTAAAGCATTTAACATAACAAATCAAAGTTACTAATGTGTGATCCGGATTTTCTCTTTATAAGAACATAGAGCCTATCGAATCAAAATTTGCGTAAAGCGTATAGAAAGATTACTTGCCTTTGTTTCTAGTTAGTCTTACGAGTGTACTGCAGGATTTCGGAAATGGTTGAACCTAGTTTGGCAGTTCTTTCTTCTTCCTCCTCTTCTCTTCTTCTTCCTCTTTCTCCAGGCGTTTTTCCCTTCTCCTTTTTGGTGCTCTAACCCACGGCTGCCTAATGGGGAGTTATACCAATGTTGTGTAACTCCCCCACATGTAGTTGGGGGCAATTTTGACATTTTGGCCAAATTCCTTCAATTTCCACTTTTGTCTATTTTTCCCCTTATATTTTATTTAATTAAACTTCATAACCTATACATTTAATGAAATTATATTTTAAGTTCTCTAATTATTAAAAACCCAACTTGAAAATTACGGGGTATGACACAGAGTGTCCTTGATTACGCCTAATCACTAAACTTATTCCATCAGAATGTAGTCCATCAGGCTGGGTAGAATTGCATGTTGAAGAAGCCTGCCCACCGGAGGGTCTTGGTACAAGATTAGTGGAATAGTTTGTCACTATGGCTGATCCTTCATGAGAAGAGTGTGATAGAGTGTCCATCATAACTTTGAGCATACTTTCTTCTTGTCTAACCTCAGAAAAGGCGGCATTGAGGTTAGGGAGTGGTTTCATTCCAAGCACCCTACTTCGTACAGAATCCAGATTTTTATTTAGGCCATGCAATAACCTAAACACCCTCTTCTTCTCAATATAACTCCTAAAGTATGAACCATCTGCAGGGGATGTCTACTTATGGGTTTCAAAGACGTCTAGTTGCTGCCACAGTCATGTAAGATGAGAGTAGTATTCACTTACAGACTGTTCTCTTTAGTGTGCCTCATGCAACTGAAGCTCCAGTTCATATATCTCAGATACATTATCCCTTTTTGAGTAGAGTTCCCTTGATACTTTCCAAATTGCGGCTGCAGTGGGATATAGGATAAAGTTGTTACCAATATCCGGCTGCATGGACCCAATGAGCCAAGACATAATCATTGAGTTCTCGGATTCCCACTGCCTAAAGTCTGGATCAGTTGCAGCTGGACTTGGGAGATTTCCGTACAAATAGTCATCCTTGCCTCGTCCTATAATGAACATTTCAACAGCCTTACTCCATGAAAGGTAGTTCTGTCCTGTAAGCTTATGATTTTTTATCAGTATGGGGTTACCATCCATTAAGCTTGGAGCTTGAACAGATGTAGAAGCCGGTACTTCAGTTGAACCCCCGTGGTTGGTCCAGGATGAGATCTCACAGAAGACTCGGGAGTTTCAGACATTTTTAACAAACAGAAGATGTAGGAGTCTTAGATGGTTACTGGGTTTTTGGTGAGAAAGGAGGATGAAGTTTCAGAAAGAAAAGAATGTTCCAGAGGAGGAACAGAAACAAATGTAGAGAGAGGAGATAAATTGGGAAGAGAACGGTAATAATGCAAATAAATGAGTCCAGAATTCCTCTAGTGAATTGGTAAAATTAACAGAGAGTATTGTGGAAAACCGAGTGAGATTAAGTGGAGGAGGGCACCTCGATTTTGGTGCTAAGCTTCCCAAGAAGCTACATTCTTAAATATAATATTTTTTTTTTACCGAAGCTCCACTACTTCAATTTCTTCCTTGTCCTTTGTAGTATTGCAAAACAGATGTTTTGCACTTGTACACGTGCAAATCTCCACTCACCAGATATAATATTTTTCTCAATCGGATGGCTAAAAGTGAAACGTGAAGTTTTTCTTCTTCCTCAGCGAGACCTCAACGAAACTGTACTTTCTTCTTCTCCAACGTGACTTAACTATTATTGCCGGAGAATAATCTTGGAAGAATAAGCTCCAGCCTAAGTAGTAGAATTAAGAAGTAGAAACAAAGAGAGCACCCATGGCTCTGATACCATATAGAAAATAATACTGCTGCTGTAAATGAATTAGAAGAGCTGTAGGAAGAACAACGATCAGTGGAAATGTTTGAAATCATAAAGATTTCAGACTTATCTTTACCATACATAGCATTCCTATTTATATACAAGAGAGAAAAAAGAAGGGAAGGGAGGTAGGCAACGGTCACAAACGGTAACCATACTACCGTGGACCACCATTTCTAATTTATTACATATTTACACTCCTATACTGTATTTACATCAATAGCAAAAACAACGTGCTCAAAATACAAAGACAAGATGTTTTTTAGCATATTCTAACCAAAGTCTAGTGCCAAACAAAATCTCTGTACAACTCCCAAAAAAAAAAAGACAAATGGCATCACTAATGAGTGAACAAAAGAAGTGTAGGAAAACTCAACTGAAGTGGAGTAGCCAAACTTTACAAAAATTACAAGGTAAAGCCTGCCTAACATCCATTGAGCAATAAAAGTAAAGGCATGAGCCATCATATCAGACTTATAAGGTAGAATCAGAGCTATAACCCCGTACCGCCACCAGGACAAGCCAATGCGAGGTTAGTCAAAAATTGGTTTTCAAAGAACTCCGAAGATTAAATATCCTACCATACTCATGAAGGTGGACGATTAGATTCCTTGGCATCCAAATAGTACAAAATTCGCAGAGTCTTCCGCATTTGGAACCAAAAATTCCCAACCCCCACCCAAAATAGGACCATCCCTATCACAATTCATCATCAGAATATGCCAGTAGAGAAAGCCATCCAATGAAGGGGAATGCTTAAGCTAGAACTTTTCAGGGGATACCAAGGTTAATTGAGAGTTCTCCATTGAACTTTCAATCCTTGTATCTAGCTGATCAGAGAGAAGTCTTGCACAATGAGAAGAATCCTCCAATTGATGATGCTATTTTAGATCTAACTAGATCTGTTTAGATTTTACAACCGCGGTGGAGTAGCCGTGCAGTAGCAATAGCAGCGGCGGTAGAGATGGCTCTGATTTTTTAGGTAGATGGATGTTAAATGTAAATCTCTCAAAAAATGACGAATATGGACAATAATCCAAAATGGAGAAACAGAAATGGACCTGTTAAGATCCCATACACTTTGCTCCTCCCTAAAAGTGATGTTGGAATAATCGGAAGAGGAATTCCAAATAGCATAACCCCTCCATAGTCTTTGAGTATATTCTCCAATAGATGCTGATGAGTTTCATTGGCTTCCTGATACTAAACACACTTTGAATGTGTTAGAAGAACAAAGAAAATGGTGGAAAAGCTCACTAATCCTTCCATTGATTTTTATAGAATTGTTTAAACTTAAGATGATAATATCGGCTAATAAACAGAATCTTACTCAAGAGATTGTCGCAACTAGCATATGATGGTATTTATCAACAAACTATGACAACACATTCTGCCTTCTCAACATTCTCCTCAAGTTGGAGCATATATATCATATAAGGCCAACTTGGAGAAGATGCTTTTCAGCTGATTACTACTTAGAGATTTAGTAAACACATCAGCTAGTTGATCTTCATTAGGTGCATATTTCTCCAACTGCAATCTTGCTAAGGACATAGTGACAGTCAACCTCAACAATTTTCGTTCTTTCTACGAAAGACATGAGTATATGCAATGCATAGTGCAGCTTGATTATCACCATGTTGTGGTATTGGTGTCAAAGTAGGAGAGGCATCTCTTGATAATCATGTTGCATCCATCTTATTTCATTAGCTGCATGAGCCATAGCTTAATATTTAGCTTCTGCACTAGCTCATGACAAAGCTGTTTGTTTCTTACTTTTCCATGTCATTAAGTTGGCTCCTAGAAAGTACAAAATCCATTTTTATCAAAGGGAGAACCTGCCAATCTGCATCAATAAATATATCCACTCCAAGATGGCCACTTGGTCTGTATAATAACCCACATCATGGTGCTTGTTTGAGATATTAAATAGTTCGAACTGGCGCTTTCCAATATGAAACTCTTTGGGAGATTCTAGGAATCGAGTTACCACGATACCTTGCTTATGAAAAAACAACTTGATCAAATACTTTGAGTTCTCCAACCAAACAACGATAGATACTAGGTGATTCAAAAGACTCCCACACAGAAATTTTTTATCAGGATCGACGGGTATCAGTTGGACGTTCTCAAAGTAAACTAGTTTCTTTCAACTAGTCAAGCACATATTTTCTCTGCAATAACGCTATTCCCTTTGAGATCTAGCAACCTCAAACCTTTAGTATGACGCTGTTGCTCTAAAAAACCTCTCAGCTCATCTCTTCCTGTGATGACAATATCATTATCAAACTTGGCAAGTGCACCCATCCTTGCAATGCAGGTTGAACACAGAATGATCAAGTTGGTGCTGGTGGAGGCCAAATTTAGTAACTGTTATAGAAACTTGTCAAACCATGTTCGTAGAGACTGCTTGAGGTCTCATAATGCTTTCTGTAACTTACAAACATTCCATGACATTCCCACAGAGCAACAATCCCTGGTTGTTGGTCCTGTGACAGTTTGCTGTCTAAAATGTATTTTAACGTCTAATTGAAATAAAAGACCAAGCAAGAATTAGCAACCATAGAAATAAGTATGAGAATGGAAGAAATCTTAGCAACTGGGGAGGAAGTATCTTCATAATCCACACCATGGTTTTGAACATAACCTTTAGCTACCAACTGAACCATTTGGATGAAACTTTTATTGTACAAACCCATCGCCACCCAACAAGGAAGCTCTGCTCCCAACTTTTGGTGCTACTTCAGCCATCTCTTTGTCCGCATATTTTCTCTGGCCAAAATAAGATATAGCATCCAACACACCGTCTTTGTGATAGAAATAGTGGAAAGATGGGAAATAAAACATGTATAGGACGGAGAAGAGGACGTGAACAAGCAAATTATATGGTAAGACAACTGAGTAAAACGTGAACCAGTACTTAGAGTTATTCAATGTGGCTTTCATATGGATTAGGATCTTGAGACTCTGAGGCAGATGGCAGGGGCACAGTGGATGACTACCTAGGACGATAAGGATATGCTTGTATGATTGGCGGGTGGGATGCTTTTGACAGAGGACCAAAGGACGATGTTTAAGGACCTAGAACTAGGAACAGAAACAAACAAGGGAGAGACTCGTGAGGGAGAAGCATTTTTGGCAACTACTGAGTCAACGCATCAAAAGTAATATTTATAGTGGCTATGACGAGGAGGATTGTAGCTACGATATCTTTCCAGAGTCCTGGAGTAACCATAAAGACACATTGGTTGCCCTTGGATCTAGTTTGTCAAAAGCCAGGTCCAAAGTTTTCCACTTAAAACACCAACAAAAACGTTGGTAGATACAGGAAAAATGGGACTAGTGAGGAAGATCTATGAGATGATGATTCTTACTCTGCAACCCCATGTTGTTTTGGGGCTGTGGATGCAATTCGATGAACAATACTGTTTGCAGCGAAAGTTGAGAGAACACGGGCTTGTACTCATTGGGATTATCAGAGTTGAATACAAACTTGGCTATCAAATGTAATAAACGCATATACTCAGTCATGAGGCTAGTCCATTTAGTTACTTTTTATTCTTTTGCTCGCACAATATTGATTGCTTCTAGCTTGAAGGCATATATATGGTTAGCTCATTTGACTGAATTTTAGATGTGGTCAGTATTTCTGCTATCAATTTTTATAGGACAGCTTGAATTTCAGTTATGCCTCCATACCTTTTGAGGAGTTCAGGATTCGACTATGGTTATATGCTCAATGTTTCCACCATATGTGATGAAAAAAAGACAGATTTGCTTTTCTGACTCCAAATTCACTGGCATGCAGGGGATCAGCTCGTCTTTTTCGTGTTGAACATCATCGAGTTAATTGGAGTCTTGTTGACTTTCAAACCATTCTTAGTTGATAGCCAGAGATCGTGAGACAGACAACGGATACATGCTCAAGATGCCATGCATAAGCAAAACAGTATATTGAGTGTCATTGCTTTGTGCGGATTGGCAGAGTCTAGTACCAGTGGCTGCGAGTTTCTCTCAACTGTTCAAAAGTGCTGAGCTCTGTTTAATAGGGTAGTTATATTTGTTCAATAAATCCTTACTCTCTCTAGCAATCCACGTCTTTTAGGACTTGATGACTTTGAGAGAATGTAGCAATTCGTTTATTCTTGAAGCTTTCGTGGCAGGAATCTTTTTGCCAGCAGCTACAAGATTCTTCTGTATGCATTAGCCAGATTATCCCTACTGGAGAATATAACCACAGGAACTCCATTAGTTGATCTGTATTAATTTGCACCAACAAGAATAATGATAATAAAGTTGATACAGTATTTTAGAAGGGTTACCCTTCCATTTCTGAACCTCAGAATTGTGAAGCACATGGACCAAGGGTAACCAAGTGCTTGATTATATCCATTCGGTTAAAAATCTCAAATTCTCAAACTCATTATTGCCTTCTCTTTTTGAATAATTTTATGTTGCTTTAGGAATACATATTTTAAAGCTCCATCTGTCCAAAGTCTGTAGACCTTTTTTTTTTTGGGAAATATACGTTATTAAGGAGACATTGTTTAGAACATTGTGTAACGTCTCACTATCGTTAAGTATTGTATTTATTGGTTGTTTACAAGTATAATTTTGGATCTACATGTAAGTTAATAGGTTTATTCTGAAAACTAGAAAACGTTTTTGGATATTTTCAAAATGAATAGTAGACTGAATTTGGGATCGAGTAGTTGATTATTACCCAATGAAAGTGGGTTTTGTTTTGGAAATAACTGGATAGTAATTGGTCAGACAACCCTAACATTGGGGGATTCTTTTTCCTTTTTTTTTCTTTATATAGAGAGAAAGGGATCAGATATTATAAACTGTCAACAAGCTGTACAAGGAGCACGTGTCAGCCTAATCATTCACTGGCATGTACAATAGTACAGCTGAGGGATTCTCAAATGCTGTATCCAACAACCTCGCGCAATCAAGTGCATCATGTATTAGCCAGACCGGTGAAGGGAGCTTAGGAACCGGTTGAGATCAGCTGAGGCAGAAAGTGAGGCAAAATATCAGGCATCTAAGCACGTGTCGCCACGTGTACAAAAAAAGGAAAGAGACTTCAATTTTTTTTTTGTTTTTTAAAAAAGAGTTACTTGTACACGTGGCAGCGCAAGATTGGATGACTCATATTTTACCTCAGCCTTTGCATCTCATCAACCCCTTACGAACCACTTGATGTAGATAAGTACACCATAACTTCCCCCACAAATATACCAATTCCCATGAGGCCACAAGTGTCATTTAAACAAGAATGCACCAGTTGTAGGAAGCTTACATGGGGACAGCTGCCAGAGGAAAAGCTGCCCTGGACTAAGAAGGTACCAAATAGCCCTCCATCTACATCGAAAAATGCCATTTTGTTTCTAGTATCATCGACATCAGTGTGATGGAAATTAGATTATGCAACTCCAGCCTTCAAAAGTTCCACACATTTTCGAATGTGCTGCCAGGTGCTAGACACATTCTGCCCACAGGAATCGGCCAAAGGACTACCATATTTAGCGGTCATTGCTCTAATTGCATGCGGGCCTTGGAGCAACTGGTAAGATTGCTGTTTTGTGATATTGAGGTCACGAGTTCGAACCGCAGAAATAGACTTTTACACAAAGTGTAGGGTATCAGATAACGAAGCAATCTGACCTTTTTCCGCACCATGCGCAAATGCTGTGTACCGGGAACGCCCTTGCTCTAACCCATAGATGGTTGTTCTGGCAACCTAACTTCGCAAGCATTGCCAAACTCATATGAAGCAAACGTTTAATGCCTAGTTCCCTTGGTGTTTAGGCAAACATATGCTATCCCAATCAATAAAATGTAGAAGTTTCTCGGACTCTGTTTCACTCTAGAACTTTCTAATATTTCGCTCCATCTCACCAACAAAAAATATTGAGAAGACTTTCGAATGCTGACCTTCTGTCCTAACCACCTGCAGAAATCTGTAGCGACCAAGTTACCTCCGACAAGATATGTTCTGCAAAATGCCCTTTCTTTTTGCAAATACAGAATCTCGCCTATTGATAATCCCCACTGAATTTTTCTCCTCAACAATTTGAATTCCAGACTTTTTGAGAACAAAGAGGAACTATGATGCTTTAGCTACATCTTTTATCTTTGCACCATTTGATAGTGAAATTGGAGTTGTACAGGCTTTGCTTACCCCCATTAAGCATTAAGTTACAATCATAAGTTGCCTAAGGATTTTGAAACAATCTACATGTCTAGCAAGTTTGGCACCAAGAAGATACATACACACCTTACATTATCATACTTCTGTCTTGCAACTCAAACAACTCAAAAATGCAAGAGCTCCTTTCAGCTCAATCCGTGGATGTAAATAGGAATTACGAGAATAAATGTTTCATTCCACACTCTATTTAGACTCCGCCAGTGGAATAAAGCAAAACAAATGCATCTACACAATCCAAATATTTCTACAACAATCATATCCCAGAATAAATACACATTTCTTTGGGAAGGAATCCATAAACACATCTTTACATAGACTCAAGTCAACAGGTAAGAGCGCAAAAATTTTCTCCACAGGCGAGCGTTACAAAAACAAATGTGATCCAAGACACCAGGACATCAAAACAGCAGAACAAAGTGATGCCCTATGATTTAAAAAGAGGAAGATGACAGGATGGAGCAGCAAACGTTAATCAGGACTCTTTGTTCAACATCGAGACAGATTTAGGTTCTCGACCATGCATTCTTAAGCGATAGATGCATGTATGAGTTGGACTCCCATGGTTGGATGTGAAATCAAGCCTGATGGTATCTATAATGTTAGAGCGTGCTGATTCCACTACATCATAAGTTTGTACATTGCTCTTCTGAAGGTCATATGTGAATTCGGACAAGAGAATCATTTCCTCTGGACTGTCCACCAGGTCAGTTAACTCTTTCCTTTGTAGCCATCCAGATACCCTGCCGCTCTTGGGAGCACTAGACCTATCATAAGCTACCGCCTGTGCATCCAAGAGAAACTGAATGCGCTTCAGCAAAAGAAGATAAGAATGAACCACACAAAGAACTGCATACAAAATAATGATAGCACGTTGCACATAAACAAAGGAAGAAGGATCAGAGAGCAGAAAAATTCGAGAGCAAGTTAGGCTGACACAGGCATATGAACTTATCCTGTACGTAAAACTTTGTAAGAAATATGCTTTAATGACTTCTTGAATTCTCAACAGAAAATACAATGTCCAACACAACTGCCTAGGAGCTGAAGCACAAAGGAGTTTCAAAAAGCAAATGATTCCCAAAACAAGAGACACTAGTAACTCCCAATAATTTTAGATTGTCACATCAAATAAATACTTCAATATAAACTACTTACTTTTCTAAAACTAAAAGAACAGTTTATTAAAATCAAAATCAATTTTCTCAATGCAATATTTTAGAAAACTTTTTCCTCATTACTTCTTCATAGAAAGTTTCACTCATCTTACTGTTCAGCATACAGCAACTCTAAAGCTTTCTACACTTACCAAGTGTATAAAGCACCCATTGTCATACTGCTCAAAATTTTCATTCACACTTTTCAGCAACTCTAAATGAATTTACTTTTCAGCTATAAAAGTTGCTCAATAAATTACATGCTGAACCCATTATTTTTTTTAACGCCGCCGCACAATTGCAGGAAAAATGTAAAGATACGAGACGTGAGAAAAAAGGCGAGGGAAGCATAACAATGACACCAGCACTCATGAATTCAGCTTTTCCAACAACTTCCCTAACTAAAAGTATCGCACGGGGAGTATATTTTAGTTTACAAACCTTGACATGAAATTTTAGCTTGGGACAATATACAATAAAGGCCACATGTGATCTGTCAAATACGGAGTCCACAATCGTGATTGCCAGAAGATGATGGAAGCTACCATCTTCAATTTAGTCGATTCTGGCTACACTTTCATACTAGCGTGCATATCACACCATCAAACAATTAGCAGAGGAACAGGAAAAACATCAGAGTGCAATTACCAAAGTTGTCGCGAATGAGAATAAGATACAACTGAGATGTTATAAAGCAGGGGAACCAGGAAATATTGCAAAGTAGGACAAGTGCAATTACCAAAGTTGTTGCGAATGAGAATAAGCGACAATTGAGAAAGTTAAACAGCAGAGGAACCAGGAAATATTGCTAAGTAGAACAAAGCATAATAACCTCAGAAGCTGCAGTAAAATATCACAATTTTCATTCATCTGTTCCAGGAAGCTATACAATCTAAATAAAGAATATGCTCAAAAGTAAGATTTCAGAACCAAGCCACTAATACTTCAGTTCTTGAAAACTCCGGAAAAAGATTTTGAAACCTA
Organism: Eustoma russellianum; assembly: GCA_036186865.1. Lineage (NCBI taxonomy): Eukaryota > Viridiplantae > Streptophyta > Magnoliopsida > Gentianales > Gentianaceae > Eustoma > Eustoma russellianum. The sequence goes on along the minus strand of AP025043.1, from coordinate 19,952,962 downwards.
GCCAGAAAGCGGTTCAGGATATTTTTTTTTCAATAGCCTTTTTTTGTAAATCAAATATACATATATATATATACATAATATATATATATACATAATATATATATATATATATATATATATATATATATATATATAGGTAGCCATTATAATAGGCAATACCAAGAGCCTATTGTTCAGAATACCATAGAAGTAGAATTCCAGTGGAATAAGCAAAGACTTCCCAGGTCCAACTATACCCAAACAGAGGGTGGTCCCTAATGGAGGCAAAGAAGTCTGGAGTTACAATTGGTGCACAAAAGATCATCAAGACAGGAAGAATGTGAACTGAATGACTGACGCAGCCATTTTAATAGTAATCCCAGATAGACCATATACAAATCTGACCATCTACAAGAATGTAGACAAAATTGCATACAAAGGTAATTCTGCAATCTCAAAAACAAAAGTAACTCCAACAAAATGCAGGTGGGTAAGCTATAAAAGTTCTAATGCAATCCTGCAAGGTCGAAAATAAACACACTGAAACTTCAAAATAAAAATAGCAAAAAGACTGTAACCAAAGAAAAAAGGTTAACAGTTGAAGATCTTCATATGCAACCTTAGGCTTAATGGAAGATTCATATGTAACCTTAGGCTTAATGCAATCTTCCAGTTCGTTTTGTTTATTCTAATTTCTCTCCAAGAAGTTACAATGATTAATCTTATGTTCTGAATGATCTCCTTAGATGTACCCTACCAATTGATATTACTTTGCCTTTAAATTGAGTAAATTGTAGCTGCAAAGGCAAAATAGATGAGCTCTTTCTAAAATTTTGACAACCAAGTGTCACCCTGCAGCCAGTTCAGGGTACCATCCCATGTGAAAGTTGTTTGTAAGAAGCAATATTGAAAAAAGAGGTGATTGTAGTTATTATGTTGTCCTATCACAAAGAACACAAGTAATAGAATAAATAATACCCCAATCAAGCAATTTATCTTGAGTATTCATCTACTTTCATCATGCAAGCCGTACAACGACTGCATATCTTGGAAGATGATGCTTACACCAGACTATCTTTGCCCAATTTATAGTGGTATAAGGCCTTGATTTTGCCATTTGTACAACGACTGCCTATCTTGGAAGAAGATGCTTACACCAGACTATCTTTGCCCACTTTATAGTGGTATAAGGCCTTGTTTTTGCCATTATAGCGCTTTTGACAGAAAGGCAGCCAAATACAACGATCATCGCCATGAATAAGTTGTATACTCTGGCATACATTGTTGAAGATAATGAGTTGAGAGTCCTATCCTCTACCAAAAAGAATCCTCCATTGAATTCCTTCAAGTCTTTCAACAAGTTTGGCTTTGATGTTTAGCTTTCTTGCCAATTCGGGAAAATTATTATTCAGAAACCCCAAAGATGCAATGGATCATTCCCGAAAGAAGTTGAAACCCCATTCCTTATGGCCTTCTTGACAAACTAAGAGTATTGCTCCATGATCCAAAATGTTCTTTTCCACATCCATAAATCCAATTGTTTAGGTTGGATCTCCCACATTAATTACTTTAATAAATTACTTTACGTTTTATAGTAATTACTTTATGTTTTCTGGTCCAAAGTGTTCTCTTATTCATATTAATGACTTCAAATTTTTTGGTAGAGTAGATTTTAGACAAATTTCACTAATTGGTTTTGAGTACAAAACAAGGTACGCAAATGAAAAGAGTATAATACGGTCTGAATTGGTCCTTCAATTAATAGCCTTGTTACAAAAGAGTCTGCACCTCAAAGTACTTAGCCTTAGTGGTTTGATAAACCTTGATCCCTTGAGATAAATTTTGTCCAAATGAATGAACCAAACATGCATGCCCCTATTCACCACAACTTACCACGAATACGATTCTTGCTCTCGTGTTTGCTCCTCCAACAGTGACATACTACTGTTCAAGCAACTTTAACAATGGCATACTCTGTGTTCTCTGTTGGAAATAAATCAAGTTAGACAAAATTGAATTTTGTACCATGTATTTGTGAAATACAGCAACAACCGATCTGTCAACCTCAACACAGGTCGGAACGAACAGTCAAGTCAGATCAGTCTAAGCAACACAACTGAGTATACGTTCTGGACAGCCGACCTGCTAACCTTAGCACAGGTGCACTGCAGAATAGCAACGCTGTGCTATCAGCCGTCCAGCTGAGCTCGACATAGTAGCAGCGCTCAGCATAGCAGCGCTGCTGAGCAACGAATGCTCTAACAGCCAACCAGCCAAGCTGAGCCCAGCACGACAGTGCTAAGCTAATAACAACTCAGCAATTTTGCTGCAACACTGCAAATTAGCAATGTTGCGCTAGCAGCAGCTCAGTAGTTCAGCCAAACAGACCAACCGAGGTGAGTCCAGGACTATGTCCTTAAGACGTATTGCTCCGGTATATTGTGCTCAATCAGAGAAAGCAATCGCCTCCCATGATACAACAGAATTAGTTCAGACGAGTAACATTACAGCGTATGAATTCAACGAACCTGTAAGGTGTTTTTGACTTCCTCGGATGACTTGAAAAAGCAGAGAGTGAGAAGTGCAGAGAGAAGAGGAGAAGATTGAGTTTTTTCCTAATTGATGACCACAGAGGTCAGTTACAAAGATTCTTGCATTATAGGCTTTAATCTCATTCCATTTGTCAAAATTGACATATGATCTTTAGGCAAACCTTTTGTAAGCGGATCCGCAAGATTCTCCTTTAATTTTATATAATCAATGGAAATCACGTCATTGGAGATCAACTGTTTAATGGTGCGCGAAAAACCTTTAAGTGTAGCGGTTAAGTAGCATTTATCCCTATCCCGGGTCTCGAGTTCGATTCTCCTCCCCAATTTTTTAAAAAAAAAACTGTTTAATGGTGCTGTGTCTCCGACGTATATGTCGAGACTTACCATTATAGATATTGCTTTGAGCTCGTCCTATAACTGACTGACTATCACAGTGTATGCTGATAGGAGTGATTGACTTAGGCTAGCATGACACATCTTCCAGAAAATTCCGAAGCCATTCAGCCTCTTCTCCAGCTTTATCTAGTGCTATGAACTCAGATTCCATAGTGGAACAAGCTATGCACATTTGCTTTGTGGATTTTCATGATACAACACCTCCACCAACCGTGAATAAATATCCACTGGTAGGCTTAAAGTCTTTACTATCAGATATCCAATTGACATCACAATAGCCTTCCAATACTGCTGGATATCTTAAGTAATGTAATCCAAGGTTCATTGTATACTTCAAGTATCGTATCACTCTACTTAGAGCATTCCAATGATCATCAATTGGATTACTTGTAAACCTGCTCAGTTTGTTTACTGAACATGCTAAGTCTGGTCTTGTATAGTTTGTTATGTACATCAAATTTCCAATTACTTGCGAGTACTCCAATTGAGCTACTGGCTCGCCTCGGTTCTGCCTTAAGTGCATACTTAAGTCGAGTGGAGTCTTCACTGGTTTCACATCAAACATATTGAACTGTTTTAGTACAGATTCAATATAGTGAGTTTGTGACAACACGAGTCATTCGACTATCCTAGAATTTTAATTCCTAGAATAGCGTTGGCAACTCCCATATCCTTCATATCGAAGATTCTCGTCAACATCTTCTTCGTATTTAAGATGATATCACGAGTACCGCCCATGATTAGCATGTCGTCTAAATAGAGACATTATCACATATGCATTCTGTGTGTTCTTAATATAGACACACTTGTCATATTCGTTGATCTTGAAACCATTAGCTAGCATCGCTTGATTAAATTTCAAGTGCTATTGTTTAGGCGCTTGCTTAAGTCCGTACAACGACTTAACAAGTCTATAGACTTTCGATTCTTGTCTTGGAACAATGAACCCTTCGAGTTGTTCCATATAAATTTCTTCCTCCAACTCACCATTCAGAAAAGCAATCTTCACATCCATCTGATGGATTTCTAAGTTATAGACTGCTGCAGTAGCAACTAGCGTCTTTATAGAGTGATTCTAGTTACTGGTGAGTGGTGTCAAAAAAGTCAAAGCATTCCTTCTGTCGATAGCCTTTAGCTACCAACTAGGCCTTGTGCTTGTCAATAGACCCATCCACTTTCATCTTCTTCTTGAAAATCCACTTGCACCCGAGTGGTTTACTTCCCGATGGAAGGTCAACCATCTCCCAAGTGTGATTCAAAAGAATAGAGTATATCTCGCTGTTTATCATCTTGTTTCACAAGGGAGCTTCTGGAGTTGACATCACCTCAGAAAAGTCCTTGGCATATTTTCTACCATATCGGTTAGAAAATCCGGTCCAAACGAAATTGGTGTTCTGGCTCGCTTGCTTTGACGAAGTTCTTCAGTTCCTTGAAGGGTCGTCTCATGCATTCACTTACCAATACTTGTTGCTTCATTGTTTTTGTCTTTCTTTGGAAAGACATCTTCGAAAATCACTGCATTCCTCGACTCCATGACAACGTTCTCACGTATGTTAGGAATATCCGATTTGTGCACCAAGAATCGATATGTACTACTGTTAGTCGCATATCCTATGAATATGCAGTCAATCATTTTAGGCCAAATTTTTTACTTGTCTTAGTTTAGGTACCGCAACCTTTGTTAGACACCTCCACACTTTCAAGTATTTATAACTAGGCTTATGACCCTTCCAAAGTTCGTATGGGGTTTCATCCATCCCTTTAGATGGAATTCTGTTAAAAATGATGTTGGTTGAGAGAATTGCTTCCCACCACAAATTCTGAGGTAAACCTAAAATTATCAACATAGCATTCATCATCTCTTTTAGAGTATGGTGAAGCCGTTTGATGAATAATGCCATATTCTGAACAGAGTTCATTAAACGGTGTATCATATTCGCCGCCTTTAGCACTACAAATTGCTTTACTTCATTTGCTAAAGTTGATTCTCAACATCATTTTTATAGTCTTTAAAAGCATCAATGACCTCATCTTTGCTTCTTAGCAAATAAGCATAACAGTATCTAGTGCAATCATCGATAAAAATGACAGTATTTTTTACCATCTCTCGTTTGCACAAACTTTAAATCACACACATCTGTATGAATTCAATCCAAAGGTTCAGTGCTCATTTTTATTGAAGGAAATGACACATTTGACATTCTTGCTTCAACACATATTCGGTATTTTTTCTTTTTAAAATTTAATTTAGGTAATAAGTCAAGATTAATCATTCGTTGTATTGACTAATAATTTACATGTCCCAAACAAAAATGTCATAAACAAGAAGACTCAAGCATGTAAACAGAAGAGGAAACAATTAGCCTCTATGGGCAATTCTTTTTTGGGTACAATAGTGATGACATTTAATTTAAACATCCTATTTGGCAAGTACCCCTTCCCCAAATACATTCCCTTTTTCGAAAGTGTAACTTTATTTGACTCTAACACTAGTCTAAAGCCATGCATGACTAGAAGAGCCCGAAAAACCAAATTCTTCCGAATGTCGGGGACGTGCAGCACATTCTGCAGAGTCAGATGCTTCCCCGAGGTCAGCTTCAGAACAACTTTCCCCTTGCCATCGATCTTCGATGAGGCAGAGTTCCCCATGTAAAGTAATTCATTGTTCCTGGGCTAGTACTCCGAGAACATTCCTCTGCTGAAACAGACATGTCTTGTGGCGCTAGTATCCATCCATCATTCGCGCATGTTTCCACATCATTGCACTTTAAGACCACGACACAGAAGTTCAGATCATCCATAGCATCAACGAGGTTCGTCTTTGCCTTGGTTTGCTTCTTCTTGGGCTTGCGGCATTCATTGCTGACATTAATTTCTCCTACTTTGAGCATTAATTTCTCATTCACCCGCTATCGTAATTAAGTGACTCAAAAGCCTAAAATTATCTACTCGTTACGTAGATAAATACGGACTCGTTAGTTTTCAATCATCATTAATGAAAACTAATCATAATTAAGCTCAAAGTACGTTGTTAAACAAAGTTTGCAACTTGGCCCATTCAATTTCTTCCAATTTTGTCCAACATTCTCTAAGTTGTCTCAAGGAAAAACACCACATAAGTTCTTAAAATTTGGTACACATGCAAATTTCATGGCAAATAAGTTTACTTCCATTAGTGCATCCTTTAACTTCTAACTCATACCATTTACACCATTAACCTTGTGCAAACTCATGTATCAGTGGAAATTAACTCTAAGTAATGTGTTAATTTAAGCCAAGGTTAAAAACCTCCGTGCATAAGTTCACAGCTGTATCTCACTTCCACTCAAACTGCCTTTCTCCAAACCAAAACCCCAGCTCTCCAACCCTGCCTCCGCACCTGCAACTCCTGTGCACAAGTCCTTCACCAATTTTGAGATGGTGAGATCCAAAGTCTTCACCCCAAAAATGACATGTTTATTTCCTTCTTCCCAAATCCAACTTGGAAGGGGGAAGAGAGGGGGTACAATACCTCTATCAAAGCCCTGACATCAACCGATTTAACCTACCTCACCCCCCTCCCCCAATACCTAATGCTCAAGGCAACATGAATGTACTAAAAGCATAGTAGTTAAAAGAAAAACGCACCTACCGCGCAAGAAGCCTTCTGATTCTGGAACTTGAATGAAAAGCAATAACTTTCTTTTAAGAGAAGTGCATTGTTATATAATAAACACATATAATGCTTACATTTGCTAGGCATAGCAGGGCATCACGTTGCACTATAATTTGAAAGATAAAATAAGACCATGAGAATCATGATCCAGGCCCCAAAAAAAGCATAATGTGGGGGAGTGGGGAACAAAACCAGAAAAGGAAAGAGAAAACCATAAGTTAAGTGTGAGAGAGAGAGAGAAAGAGAAGATAATGATGGAAGGAAAGAAAAGGGAATAAATTAATGGACCAGGACTTGACGAAGTAGTATGAGAAATATGACATGCTACTCCTCTATGTGGGGCTTCATGTTGAGTAGTCAATTAAGAAAATGAGGAAGGCAGCAAAAGCGCAAGGAAATCTGCTCTGAATTTGATGAATCAAGAGAAGGTTATTGCTTTCTGCCTAAGAAAAAAGGGAGATAAAGCTTTAATCTTCTAAATACAACCGATTCTCCATAACTAGATTAACCATACCATATCAAGGGGATTCTCTAATTGACATTTTCTCCGCCATTATAGATTAGCACAGGCTTTGGAGTTTACTTTGTCTAGCCATATGGGTTTGCAGCAGTACAGGAACATAAATGGAACAAACCGTAGTCTACGTATTTTTTTTTGTAAGTCAAATTTTCATAGATACAAGAAAATCTTCAAATGTAGTCATTATAATAGACATTACCAGAAGACTAATGCTCAGAGTATATTCGTAGGCTGAGTAATGAATGGCGCAACTCAACATCCAGGTACAAAACTTATTCATATCCACATAAAATTATCATGTATATTTTAGACATATATATTTTATACTATCCAAATGCATGTATTTGTACTGCAAACGATATCCAATATATACATATTGCCATTTCACTAGGCTACTTAGCAGCCTGAGAAACACGACATCTGGTCACAATTATCACCTTCCAACAACAAGAACACTATAGCCTTATTCCCACTAGTGTGGACAGCTATATAGATCTTCCATCACAATTGTCACCTTACAACTGAATCAGATCTAATCACCACTGCTACACTAGTAGGCATTCCAAGATATAGCATAAAAGACAAATTTGCACTGAGAACATCCAGATTACATCATAGAAAAGGACAACAAAACACTTTGACATCCCAAGTAAATCAAATTGCATCTTGAAGAATTTTCCACAACTAGAACTTGAGAAATGATAATAAAAGAAGGCAACAAACACAAAGCTCCAATATAGCTTAAATTCTAGCAAATCCAACATTCTAAAAAAGCAAGATTCAGATGCATATGCTAAACAAAGCAAAATTTACATATCCTGGCACAATTACTAGGTAAAACGCAAAATGAGTCTTAAGTTGCATTTAATCCAATAAAACATAGGCTGCTTGCTCAGTGGCTAACCAGTAACCAGACATAAAACAACTAGGTCTCCCACTTGAAGGTCCATGTAGAGCGACAGACTAAGTGCGACTTTGACAAAAAGCTAGTAGTAAATGAAATGCAAACAGTCATCTTTCAGTACAGTGCAGAAAATCAGCGTCGAAGTAAATAAGGGAACAGAATCATCACCTCAGCGACGTGTTCAAGGGATACAGCTTCAGGAATAATAGCAGTACGAAGCCTGATTTGCACAAAACCTCTACTCCCTTTTAAGGCAAAACACTGTCCAGGCTCCCCAAAACTTGGTCTCAACATTTTCTCAGCTTCGTTGTGGATCCCAAAGCGATTAGTCAATGAGATCCAACCGTTCCCACTTCCCTTTCCCCCACCAAAAGGATCTGAGTGCTTCATAACCATTGCCCCACCCGATGCCAACGCGTAATCTGCTCTTCCGATCCCATCTGCAGCATGCCTCTCTATCTCTCTCTCAACAATTCCCTTTGCAAAAACCCGGATGTCATCCAAATTAACCATTTGGTTGTTTTTCTCATTCTTAAGATCTTCTAAAAAATCATTCAGCTCGTCTTTTGAAAGCCATTTCTCCATTTCCCCGCCCAATTCACCGGTAAGTTTTTCTAGATTCACAGTCCTTCCATCAATTTCTTTCAATTTCTCCTCAAGTTGTACACTAACACCCTCCAGCTTCTCATTCACCTCATTCTTGACCCTACCCACTTCCTCGCCTATTTTCTTATCAATCACATCCACTTGCACTTGCATCATCTTCATGGTCTTGGCCATGGAGTCCATAAACTTTTGAATTTCCCAGTTGCCACTAACTTTTGGTAGAACGTCATCCTCGCTCGTTGTGACCCGGTTTCGTGGACCGACGACCAGCTCCTTCACCAACAGAATCCAGCCGAGCAGAAACGCCAAAAGCAAAAAATTCTTGAGGAAAATGCTAGTTATAGTCTTCCACTTTGGCTTCTCAGGCTTGGAACCGAGCTTTCTGGAAGTGTTAGATGGCCGGCGTGGGACAACGGCGGTATTGGGCAGAGATTTCTTCACTTGAACTACTGCATCTCGAGTAGTGTCAGCACCTACGGAGGCTTCACCGACTGTGAGTCTAGCGTTTTCAAGGGCGGCGGCGGCGGCGACGGCTGTGGAAAAATTGTTAGAATCGGGAAAGTCGACCGGTTTTTTCTCTACCGCTCGACGCCTGGTGGCCGTGGAGGGTTTGGCTGTGATGGAAACGGTAGATGCGGACATCTGAGAGTGAGGATTCAAACAATAGAGGCAGAGAGAGAGGGGAACTCCGACCTAAATTGATGATTCTCTGATGGCGGTTCCGACTTCCGCAGAGGGAGATTTGGTTGATTTTTGAATTTCACGATTTTAGAACACAAAGTTTACATTACTAACCGATTCGCTTCCATTTTCTTTTCAGATGACCAAAACAGAGGTTTAAATTCTGAACTAAATTGGTACCGAAACTATAACATCGAAATCCAACCGTTATTGAACTCAAAGATCTTACCATTCATGTTCCATAGCTACGGGTTGGAATCGTAATTATGCTCATAATATTTTTTACTTCACATTTTGATAATGTGTGCTTTTATTTGAATATAAATGATAGCATTTAATAAAACTAACACAATAATTACTAATGTAGATGTCATAGACTACTTAATATGACATTGATCTTTATATGCCATGTATTTTGAGAATATCTATTGACACTGGAGAAAACTTAGAAAGGAGAAAATTTCGATTTGAATTTTACATGTAAGCCCTTGTAAAAAAGTTAGAATTCAATGATAAGAGATTTTATAGTACTCTGACAGTAAGTAACGAATAACTAATAGCATATGTGTGCGTATACACACTATCTAAGTGTGTATATATGTGTGTGTGCATGTATGTATACATGTGTATATATACATGTATATATGCATCTAAATGTATATATATGTATATGTATATACACACATATATATACACTTAGATGTATATGTCTATACATATATCCAAGTGTGTATATACACATATACATATATTTATGTTTGAATATGTATGTTAGTGTATGTGTCTATATATATGTATGTGTGTGTGTATGCGCATATATATATATATATATATATATATATATATATATATATATATATTGTTAGGAAATCAACCGAGATCACTGCAAAACGCGCAGCGGAAAACAAAAACTTGATCTCCGATTTCCTACCAAGGATCCATGTTGTTCGTTTAATTCGACGAAAGAAACTCGAAAATTACCTTTGTATATCCGAATTACGCAGATGAAGCAGGTGCGAAAATACGATCACCCTCTGTCGGTATCCACACGAACGCTTCCGTCCGGAGTGATAGCTCTTCAAACGGCGCGGCTGAAGAACTCGGTTTTTCACAAAAACGGCTCTAGGGTTTCTTTGATGACTCTGTATATTTTCGTGTGTATAGTGTATACGAGATACACAAGTATATATACACATACGTAGACATCAAAATCCGCGTCCTAATCGGATTAGTTGATGCCAATCAAAATCCATATCAGATACGGATTCTATCAGGATATTCAAAATCCATATCAGATATGGATTCTCTCGTTATTATCCGATAATACACAAATATATATAATCACCAAAAAAACAAAAATAATAATAATAATAATTAATATCCAATATTAATATTATTAATATTATTAATCTCAGCCATACGCATTCTTGTGTGTGACCCGATAGGCCCATATTAATTGGCAGTTGATTAAATCTCTATTAAACCAACAAGTCGTAATTGGCCTCTAGCAAGGCATTACAACTACCCAATTAATACGAGTAAAGTCCAACTAGCCTAATAATAGTACATGCATTAATCCCTTTGTCACACGATATCTAGTTTGAACATAAGTCATGGTCAGCGTCATACTTATATAGTTCAAACATATGATTACTCGATCTCTAAGTAGACTGATAAAACAAATGATATTGATCACACTATCAATTCATTTGAGCACGGCCATGCATTTCACAGTCTCACTAATCGAAGGGCCCAAAGATATCTCTTTCAAAAGAGAGGGACAAATTCTATCTTGATTGTTCAATATCCTCTACATAATTTCTACCAAATTCAATCATGACCTTTATTATTATCCAGTTACAGATAACGTTTGATCATGTCAAAATATAATAGTCCTTATGTTGGAAACTATGACAATCTCAAGTCAAAGGATTAAAACATGACTATTATGAGATTTACTTATGACGCTAATCCATGTAGCAATCTCATGATGAGTCTATCCAATACACTGTTCTCTAACAAGTATCTATGAGATTGATTCGTATCACCATACACATAATCATCTCATTATTATCAAATCAATACTCATACTGATTATAAATTATTTTATCTCCATAACAATAATGAATCAGGGACATATATCAAAATTGTGTAACATACTAACCAACAATAATGATAATAAAACCTCTTTTATTAATAATAAATGCATAACATAAATATCCAAATCATGGCCTAGGGCACATACACTAACAATCTCCCACTTGCACTAGGCCTACAAATATCTGAGACCCATAGATCTAGTGTGCTGATCATGCTTGACCCGTGAGAGAGGCTTAGTCAATGGATCCGCTATGTTATCGTTTGTGTCAACTTTGCATATCTTGACATCTCCTCTATCGATGATGTCTCGAATGAGATGGTAGCGTCTGAGTATATGTTTAGATCTCTGATGAGACCTAGGCTCTTTTGCTTGTGCTATGGCACCATTGTTGTCACAATAAATGTCCACAGGATTTGCAATGCTAGGTACAACTCCTAGCTCAATAATGAACTTCTTCAACCAAACTGCTTCTTTAGCTGCATCTGATGCTGCTATATACTCAGCCTCTGTTGTAGAATCAGCCACAGTGCTTTGTTTTGAACTCTTCCAACTAACAGCTCCACCATTCAATGTGAATACAAAACCGGACTGCGATCTGAAATCATCTATGTCGGTTTGGAAGCTAGCATCTGTGTAACCATTTACAACTAACTCGTCATCCAAACCTCCATAAACCAAGAATACTTCTTTAGTCCTTCTGAGGTACTTAAGAATATTCTTGACAGCTGTCCAGTGACCTTCACCGGGGTCAGCTTGATATCTACTGGTTGTGCTCAATGGATATGAGACATCTGGTCTAGTACATAACATGGCATACATGATCGATCCTATAGCAGAAGCATAAGGAATTTTATTCATTCGATCTCGCTCATCAGATGTCTGAGGACATTGATTCTTGCTGAGATGAATGCCATGAGACATAGGCAGGAATCCTTTCTTGGACTCTTGCATGTTGAACCTTTTCAACATTTTATCTATGTATGTACTCTGACTCAAGCCTATTATCCTTTTAGATCTATCTCTATAGATCTTGATACCAAGGATATAGGTAGCCTCACCCAAGTCCTTCATTGAAAATGAATTCCCTAACCAAGTCTTAACCTTTTGCAAGGTAGGGATATCATTCCCAATAAGTAATATGTCATCCACATATAAGACCAGAAACACTACTGCACTCCCACTAACCATCTTGTAAACACAAGGTTCATCTTCATTCTTGATGAAACCAAAGTTCTTAACTGTTTCATCAAGACGAAGATTCCAGCTTCGAGATGCTTGCTTCAATCCATAGATGGACTTTTGAAGCTTGCAAACCTTCTTTGAATTCTCAGGATTTACAAAACCCTCAGGTTGTGTCATGTACACATCCTCGAGTAAATTTCAATTAAGGAAAGCAGTTTTGACATCCATTTGCCATATCTCATAATCATAGTATGCTGCAATGGCAAGGAGAATTCGAATAGACTTAAGCATAGCTACTGGTGAAAAGGTTTCATCACAGTCTATACCATGAGTTTGCTTGAAACCTTTAGCCACAAGCCTTGCTTTGTAGGTTTGCACATTTCCATCCATGTCAGTTTTCTTCTTGAAAACCCATTTGCAACCAATAGTCTTAGTACCCTCTGGAGGATCAATTAAAGACCAAACTTGGTTATCAAACATGGATTGCATCTCAGAATTCATGGCTCCAAGCTATTTATCTGAATCTGGACCAGACACAGCTTCCCGATAGGTAGTAGGCTCATTTTGATCTATGAGCATAACTTCACTATCATCAGTCACAAGAAATCCATATCTCTCTGGCTGACGATGTATCCTATCAGATCTGCGTTGGACTTGTGTTACATTTTCAGGCTCCACAACTGTTTGTGGTTCTGAAATTGTCTCTAAAGACGGTTCAATGATATCTTGTGGAACTTGAGTTTCCTCAAGTTGTACTATACTCCCACTAGTTCTCTTGGAGAGAAACTCCTTTTCCAAAAAGACTCCATTTCGAGCAACAAACACTTTGTTCTATGAGGGAATATAAAAATAGTACCTTTTAGTTTCTTTAGGATACCCCACAAAAATACATTTGATAGATTTTGGAGCTAGCTTATCTGACACTAATCTTTTCACATAAGCTTCACAACCCCAAATCTTAAGAAAAAACAAACTGGGTCTCTTATCAGTCCACATCTCATATGGTGTCTTTTCAACCGCTTTAGATGGTACACGGTTCAAAATGAATGCAGCTGTCTCCAAGGCATAACCCCAAAAAAATAAAGGAAGATCTACTTTACCCATCATAGATCGAACCATATCTAATAAAGTTCGATTTCTCCTTTCAGAAACACCATTCCATTGTGGAGTTCCTGGAGGAGTCAACTGTGAAATGATTCCACAATTTCTTAGATGTTGGTCAAATTCTTGGCTCAAATATTCACCACCTCGATCTGATCGAAGCGTTTTAATTGTCTTACCAAGTTGATTTTGTACTTCATTTTGAAAAGTTCTAAACATTTCAAAAGACTCATGCTTATGTTTCATTAGGTAGACATAGCCATACCTACTGAAATCATCAGTAAAAGTAATGAAATACTGAAATCCTCCTCTGCCACTAATGCTGATTGGGCCGCATACATTTGTATGTACCAAGCCCAATAAGTCATTAGCCCTTTCACTATGTCCAGTAAAAGGGGTCTTTGTCATCTTTCTAAGCAAACAAGACTCGCAATTTTCAAATGATTCAAAATCAAATGAATCTAATAATCCATCTTGATGGAGTTTAGATACGCGCTTCTCATTTATATGGCTAAGGCGACAATGCCATAAATATGCAGGGTTTAATTCATTTGGCTTAGTTCTCTTTGAAGATATGTTATAAATATTACCGTCATTGGAATCATCAAGGTTAAGGACATAAATGCCATTATAACTACTTGCAATACAATAAAGCAAGTCATTTTTATCAAAAATAGAACACTTCTTATTTTTAATTAAAAATGAATAACCTTCATCATCCAAAACAGATACTGAAATAAGATTCCTACTCATAGTAGGAACATAAAAGCAATTGTTTAAAACTAACAAAAGCCCATTGGGCAAGACAAGCTCATAGGTCCCTACAGCTATAGCAGCAACTCTTGCTCTATTGCCAACACGTAGGTCCACCTCGCCCTTCTTCAGCATCCTACTCCTTTTGAGCCCCTGCATATTTGTACAAATATGGGATCCACATCCAGTATCTAATACCCAGGAAGAAGAAGTAGATAAATTAATTTCTATAACATAAATACCTGAAGATGTAGTCGCACTACCCTTCAGCTTCTTCAACTCCTCCAAATAAACATCACAATTTCTTTTCCAATGCCCAGGCTTGTTGCAATGGAAACAAGTTCCTTCCTTAGGAACCTTTGCCTTGGGACCATGTTTCGGTTTAGCTTGACCCTTGGACCCTTTTGCACCCTTCGCACTTTTGGGCTTACCCTTGCCTTTACCTTTCTTTTTCATAGGCTTGATATTGACACTCAATACATGGGTAGGCTTTTTGATATTCCCCTCAGCAGTTTTGAGCATACCGTGTAGCTCAGGAATGGACTTTTCCATATTATTCATATTGTAGTTCATAACGAATTGAGAAAAACTGCTAGGCAAAGAGTGTAGGATCAAATCCGTAGCGAGTTCCAAACTCAGGGGATATCCGAGTCTTGCAAGGTGATCTATATAGCCTTTCATCTTTAAAACATGAGCGCTAACAGATTCACCTTCAGACTTCTTACAGTCAAAAAGTGCAACAGCGGTGTCGAACCTATCCTGCCTAGCCTGTTGTTGGAAAGCTTGTTTGAGATGCACACTCATCTCATAAGCTTCTAAGTGTTCCAGGTCTTTCTGAAGTCCTGAACACATAGTTGCCAACATAAGACATCCTATGTCATTTGAATCTTCCACATGCTTCTTATACTTGTTCTTAACAGCAACAGAAGCATCAGCAGGAGGTGGTTCAGGGACAGGGTCATCGAGCACGTAGGACTTCTTTTCTTGCTTGAGAACGATTCTCAAGTTTCGAAACCAATCAACAAAATTAGTCCCACATTCTTTTAATTTTTTCTTCTCAAGGATTGATCGCAGCGATAAGGTGGAATTGTTATTAGCAGCCATTTATGATCTACAAAACATGCAAAGTAACACTTTATTAATAATGAGGTTAAAATTTATAAAACTCTCACTAAAATATAACTCTCAAAAGAAATATTTTAGTGAGCTAAGATCCATATTTGACTTAATTCTAAACTCAGCTTTGGCATGACGCTTAAAATTAAGTTATTTAGGTAGGTAACTTCTTTACCAATTACATCTCATGTAACTCTTAGAATTTATGGAATAATGACATCATATATCATTGTATGTTAAATTCCATCTAATGCCTTGGGCCCAAAACCGTTTTGATAGCCCAATTAAGTCTAACCAATTTTAAACATATGAGTAGCACTATTACTCATCCTACGTAGCTAAGAATGTTTAAAGCACATTGCTTTGGCAATACCTACTTTAATACAATCCCAGTTTTAATAGGTTTTTAAGACATGGATGGCATAAAGACTTAAATTATTGATGAGGGTTCAACTTAGTTTATGTCTTGCATTGCATATCATCATATCGTAGCATCCTATATGCATATATAATCTATCATCCATGCATCTCATACAAAATGATAAATATGTAAACGTGACATAGCATGGCCAAACTAAATATGATCTTCATGAGACCAAATGAAGATCATAAAGGAAACCCTATGTGAAAGACTTCCTATTACAACATTTGCAATGATACATATCTTCTTGTCTTGAGCTCGTGCCTCCATCTCCATGGAATCCACTCGTCCTTGGTATGTGTCGCCATCACCACTTTTGTAGCTTGATTCTTCATTTATTACAATAATAAAGAAAAACCTAACTAATTGTATAATAAAATACAACAAAAACTACAGCGGCACGCAGGCCATAATAACCCAAAACAGAAATATGACTAAGTCAATCACATAGGTCCTGAGGCCATGCTATGCACCATGCAAAGAGATCAACAATTATAATATATTTTGCACAAACATATTATAACAAATAAATATATATTGACATTCTTAATGTCACGGTAACGAACTATAGGGCGTACGCATATGGCGGTCCTGCTAGCCGGTTAGCGGGCGAGGTTCCGAGGGGCAGCGCCCCTGGGCGGGGTCCGAGGGGCAGAGCCCCTAGGCGGGGTCGAGGGGCAGCGCCCCTTGAAGCCAAACGGAGAGTATCAATCGCATTGATAATTTTCTTTTCGAAACCCTAACACAGACGCGTCAATCATATTAATGATCTTACTGTTTTGATTACGTGTAAACCCTTATAGAAGCATCGATCGAATCGATGACTGTCATTCGCAAACCTTAAAATAGAATATCAATCAAATCGATAATCTTCATCCGAAACTAGAAATCAGAATCATCATCGAATTGATAATCTGTCTTTCGAAACACGAAAACAGAACCATCAATCGGTTGTTCATATCGATATAAACATAATCGTTTTTGATCATCTCATGAAAAAACGAAAACTTTATATCACATATAACAATCAAATTATAACATCTGATGAAAACGAATTGAAAACATCAATCCGATATCACCAGATGAGATTCGAGGTTTTACACATATCGTGTGATTATAGCTAATATAAACAAAATCGGTTTTGATCATCACATGACAAACGATTACCGCGCGTATACAAATCATCTCATAAAAACGAATTGAAAAACACCATTCTTCTCTCATCATATGAAATCCGAATTACTGTTTTATACATATCATGCCATACGAAAAACAGTAAACACATAAGCATGTTATAATCGATTTAAACGAGACAACAAGTGGCTCTGATACCACTGTTAGGAAATCAACCGAGATCACTGCAAAACGCGCAGCGGAAAACAAAAACTTGATCTCCGATTTCCTACCAAGGATCCATGTTGTTCGTTTAATTCGATGAAAGAAACTCGAAAATTACCTTTGTAGATCCGAATTACGCAGATGAAGCAGGTGCGAAAATACGATCACCCTCTGTCGGTATCCACACGAACGCTTCCGTCCGGAGTGCTAGCTCTTCAAACGGCGCGGCTGAAGAACTCGGTTTTTCACAAAAACGGCTCTAGGGTTTCTTTGATGACTCTGTATATTTTCGTGTGTATAGTGTATACGAGATACACAAGTATATATACACATACGTAGACATCAAAATCCGCGTCCTAATCGGATTAGTTGATGCCAATCAAAATCCATATCAGATACGGATTCTATCAGGATATTCAAAATCCATATCAGATATGGATTCTCTCGTTATTATCCGATAATACACAAATATATATAACCACCAAAAAAAGCGAAAATAATAATAATAATAATAATTAATATCCAATATTAATATTATTAATATTATTAATCTCAGCCATACGCATTCTTGTGTGTGACCCGATAGGCCCATATTAATTGGCAGTTGATTAAATCTCTATTAAACCAACAAGTCGTAATTGGCCTCTAGCAAGGCATTACAACTACCCAATTAATACGAGTAAAGTCCAACTAGCCTAATAATAGTACATGCATTAATCTCTTTGTCACACGATATCTATTTTGAACATAAGTCATGGTCAGCGTCATACTTATATAGTTCAAACATATGATTACTCGATCTCTAAGTAGACTGATAAAACAAATGATATTGATCACACTATCAATTCATTTGAGCACGGCCATGCATTTCACAGTCTCACTAATCGAGGGGCCCAAAGATATCTCTCTCAAAAGAGAGGGACAAATTCTATCTTGATTGTTCAATATCCTCTACAAAATTTCTATCAAATTCAATCATGACCTTTATTATTATCCAGTTACTGGATAATAACGATTGATCATGTCAAAATATAATTTCTTATATCCTCTACATTATTAACGTTTGATCATGTCAAAATATAATAGTCCTTATGTTGGAAACTATGACAATCTCAAGTCAAAGGATTAAAACATGACTATCATGAGATTTACTTATGACGCTAATCCATGTAGCAATCTCATGATGGGTTTATCCAATACACTGTTCTCTGACAAGTATCTATGAGATTGATTCGTATCACCATACACATAATCATCTTATGATTATCAAATCAATACTCATACTAATTATAAATTATTTTATCTCCATAACAATATTGAATCAGGGACATATCAAAATTGTGTAACATACTAACCAACAATAATGATAATAAAACCTCTTTTATTAATAATAAATGCATAACATAAATATCCAAATCATGGCCTAGGGCACATACACTAACATATATATGTATGTATCTGTGTGTATACGTACATAATATATGCACAAAAAAAAAACACACACACACACACAGAGATATATATATATATATATATATGTGTGTGTGTGTGTGTAAGTGTAAGTGTATGTGCGTCTCTATGTATATATACATACATACATACATACATACATACATATGTATACATATAACTTTACATATATAAATGCAAAATATAATATGTATATATATGTATGTATGCATAATACATGTACATATATATGGACATATGTTTACATATACATACATATATATGCACATATATATGTACATATATATATATATATATATATATATATATATCATATATGTATATATACATACATATATATACATGTACACATACACACACATATATATAGATATGTGTGTGTGTGTATATGTTCATATATTATGCCTATATATGTATATTTGTATGGATATATGTACATAACACACACGTATGTGTGTTTGCGTGTATAATGTACATATATATATCTATATATATTATATATGTACACACAGGATATATATATATATATATATATTTATATATATGTATATGCACAGATATTATATATATAAATATATAGATACATATGTATATATAAAAGCTCTCTTCTCTCTCCAAGCCTACACCGATCAGTGTTCTCATTTGATGTCTGCTAACCCTGCTATCGCGCTAGCTGTGACATCCCCATAGAACCAAAATTCGTTCACAGAGGTGCCTGAACGATCTTCTTTGTCCACCCCGGCACAAGTGAAAGAGGTCTCGTTCTTCAAGGACGATTATGTTGTAATGTTAACATGAATTCTGAAACGTCCCGAAGTCAAAAGAAAAGGATATATATATATATAAATCATAGATATGGATAAATATTACCATGTAGTGTTTGGATAAAATAGGAAAATATATGATAGGATTTAAGTAAAGAAATTTACCTTGTATAATTTCCTAAACCTGTTAAGAACCTATATATATATATATATATATATATATATATATATATATATATATATAAACTTCCTAAACAAAAAAACCTAAAACCTATTCTTTTTCCTAACCTACAGCCGCCCCCTCCCTTCAGCCAGCAAAGAACGCTGCCATCCCTTGTCTTTCAGCCAAGTATTTTCCCCACTTCAAATCCGGCGTCCTACAGTAGCAGAAAGGAAAAAAAAGAAAAAAAAGAAGAGATCCTATAGTCTACAGTTTTCCCGCCCACCATCAGGAAGCAACGACAACAATTTGTTTTCTTTAGTTCATTTTCCAAATCAATCGGCTGGGTGCATAGTTGAAGGGATAAATTAATTTCGGTCTTCGACAAGCCTTAATCAAATAGCATAGTATAGTATATTGCGATATGTAAGTAATCTTATGTTTGACGAAAATTCTATATAGTTATTTTAGTATTAATTATGAATCATGCATTCGTATAATTGTTTTTATAGATAGTTGAATATATATATACACACACATGTGGGTGAGGTGTCAGTATGTATATATGTCATATGCATAAGGTTTTTTGCGCCAGCATGTATATATTGAAAATCTATAAGTTTTCTTTGTTTTGAGGTATTTCGAACAAATTGCAATGTGAATCCCACTTGTAAGCGATGTGAGATTCACAAGTGAATGTGGGGATTTTTGAAATTCTGTAATCAAATTGCTGCTGGCAAGTTTTATTTATATATATATATATATATTTATATATATATATATATTTGAATTGAAAAAGGAAAACGGCTGCCTTTATTAGAGAAGAAAATAAGAGATTTTGCCGAACGACGCACTAAATGGGATAAATCGGTATAGTAATTACGAATCTTGTAAGTACTATCTATGTGCTTATTATGAATTTGTGAAATCCGTATTTATATTTTCGTATCAAATCATAGATCATACATAAGTATATGTGATTGCATAAATAATGTATATATAAATATATAGATATGGTCGTGTATGTGCAAATGAATTTTATAGTCAAATTTGACGCTGATAGGCGAAACCTTATAAAAACGTGTTTGTGGAATTTGTTTCAGCTGGCATGTTGTATTAAAAAAAAAGTAATTCCCAACATTTGCAAATTATGAATTTTGAGTATATATATATAATATTATAATTATATATATCTGAACTGTGGTTGGCGTGTAAATGATATGCATAAATATCATTGTGCATAAATATATGTAAGCTGGCCGAATGGCCATTAAAGGAAAAAAGAAAGATTTGGTTTATTTGCCAAGTTTAGTATATGTATTTAATATTATGGCCAAACAAATTAACACTTTGTGAAATTCTTGCATTTCGGCAAGAGTAGTTTTTACTGGGCATTGCAACTTCCTAATATTATATGTATTATATGTAAATGGTGGCTTGTGATATATGAATGTCTAACAACTCATATTCGGTCAGTCTGGGATATTCCATAAATGTGGTAAAAGTTTAACAATTATATGGTTACATCAGGTGTATATAGTGTGTATATTGGGCCGACTCTGAATATATGTGAAAGTGTAAATTATTGGTTTGTGTTAATAAAGGCAGAGGCTTTAAATTGATTGTGGAGGAAATATATATCGGCCAAGGTTTTTTTTGGCATAGATTATGACTTTACGTGAAATAAATTAGCATATGGATATCGATTTTGGGAGAAAAGTGGACCGAGGGAGTAGCATGTATGTATATACGTGTATATGTGCATGTATGGGCGTGTGCATATATGCGCGTATACATACAGGGCTGGGAATGGTATATTTGGTATTTTGGATTTTTGGTCTAATTGGATTATTTGCTTGGAATTATATGTTATTTGGAGGTCATTTTGGGTAATTTCGGTAAATTTGATATTTTGGCCCATTTTTGTAATTTGGACTAACTTTGATACTTGGAAAATGATTTGAAAATTGCATTTGCATATTTTTGAAAGTTCACCCCTGCATTGAGTTGGTCCCAAACAAACGGAGTGTCCGGACGTAACTACCTAGAATGTTCAGGGAGCACGGACATATTGGCCGCCATTAGGGCTCCATTGACGTAACTACCTAGAATGTTCAGGGAGTCTATGGTATATTGACTATTGGGGGACCAATTCGTAAGTCTTACGGTATAAGTTATTTGTAGGGAAAGTGCTATAGTCATTACATTGTTTTAGACCGTTTTAGCCGGGTTTTGGATATTTTGAAAATTTGGATTTTCGACCGGTTAAGTCGGATTTGGATATTTGAATTTGGACCGAGTTGTACTCGGATTTGGATTTCGGACATTGGACCGGCTAAATCGGATTTGGAAATTTTTGGACTTTGGAATTTTGGGCCTTTGATTTTGGACTCTTTGACATTGCATATTTGAAAATTTGCATCATCGATTTTAGATTTGGACTAACCCCTAATTGGACTTTGTTGCGTACCTGAATCGACTTTGTTGCGTACTTTATTGGACTTTGTTACGTACTTTGTTGGGTCTATTTGCTCTATTTGCTTTTGGATGTTAGGGACATAATTATAAATCTACTTGCAAAGAGAAGCATGCTATTATTTTATACTGTTATATATTTTTATCACACATGCTTCTCCGTGTATGATCAGATGGTAAGTATAGTGGAATTACTTGCTGAGCGACTTGTCGCTCAAACTACACTTTAACATTTTTTTGAAAATAGACAGGCAATTGAGTTAGTACACCTGAGGACGATCAAGAATGGAGGTTTCGGGATTGAGGATATTACGACGAGACTCATTGAGGATTTGGTAGAGACAGCTATTTTTGCTACTCGAGGTTTATGTAATTTTGGAGAATTGGTATTTATCTACGTTTGACCATGGTATCAGATTTAGATTTCCCTAGACATTGATATTAATGATTATGATTATTTCAGGGTTTTAAATTTTGACTTCCGCTGACGTGTATTTGTTTTGATTTTGACGCCTTGTATCTTCCTTAGTGAAATACGGCAGGTGAATCGTTTCGAGTATTAGGACTCGAGACGGGTCGCTACAGATTCAATTTGAATTTTGGAGGGCCTTCGCCTCCGTGGGGTTCAAGTGTTCAGTTACAGTAGATCTTCTAGATGATCAACATGTTTTTTTGAACCTTGCATGGAGGAGCACTTTGTTCGACTATGAGGGAAGGGAGTTTGGTATATGGCATGCTTGTCTATGAAGGTCCTAAAGTGGTCTCCAAATTTCCATGTGGATTCTGAACCTGCTGTGTCTCTGATTTGGACAGCTTTTCTAAGGGTTTGGATTATTTCACCTTCCAAGAGACGGTGAAAATCAGCTGAGTGTCTCTGCTTTGGACAGCTTTTCTAAGAGTTCGGATCATTTCACCTCTTAGGAGACAGTGAAAATTCACCACGCAGCACGTGACTTGCAGGGACTGTAAAGTTAGATAAGAAGTGACAAGTAGAGAAACGTTAGGGCCTTGGAAAGAGGAGGCAATAACGTACCAGGGGTGGGGTGATCCGACCCACTTTTCCAAACCTACCCTAACATTATTTTGATAAGGCCGTACTTTACTCTCTGGCCCATGTAGTTGGATCCCTTTGAAATTGGATGAAGCCACTGGGAATCGTGCTTGGTCTAGCGTGTCCAGGGTTTGTGTTAGATTTGATTTATGTAAGGAACGTCCCCGCACACTGTATATTGGTACGGCAGCCACTGGGTATTGGCGACGTATTGAATATGATAACATCCCTCTTTTCTGCCAAACATGTAAGAGAATCGGGCACCTCACCAAGCAATATGGAATTCATGAAGATCAGACGTATCAGGTGGAAGAGCCGTCGAAGAAGCAACCTGTCAAGGCTACTTGGCGTGCTACGTGCAGTATCCTCGCCCAATCCCATCATTTTAGCTGTTAAGAAAGCTACATTTGTTTTGCCTGCTTAGGCGGCGTCTCTCTCGACAGCTGCTACTATGGCCGCTCCTGCGGCTTTATTCTCCAATGTCGGAAATATTTGTTAAGAAGATAGGGAAACAAGACAAACAACAAGAGAAAATGAAGAAGAAGAAACTTGGCTTGAGGCGTGTATATACACTTTCCGTAAGGAATATTTGCCCCCACTAGATGCTGCAGGGTTATAGGCAAACTTCCTCCTAGGATACAACAACCAACAATCTCTAATCCTCAGCAAATAGGATTGAGAAACCTTCATTAAGAGTGCAATGAACACTCACCCTCCTTTAACACTAACATTCCAATTCTTTAAAGATCAATATCATGCGGCTTGATTCTTTAAAGATCAATCGTAGTGCTTTAATACCTCACTTTGTGACTTGTTGTTACCCATTGAACCTTTGGCTAGTGGTATGCTAGACAAGGTTGGGTTTCTATCACAAGTGAACTTATCCCATACGTCTCAATCCCATCCCTAAAGATGTACTCTGTACCAAGTCTTTTGATAGACTCTTTGTCAACGGATCCGCCAGGTTATTACAGGATCTGACGTACACAATGGCTATTACACCATCAGTTATCAATTGCCTTACATAATCATGCCTTAGGCTGACATGTCTAGATTTTCTGTTATAGATTTTACTATAAGCTCTAGACATCGTTGCTTGGCTATCACAGTGTAAAGAAATGGCTCGCATCGGTTGTGGCCACAACTCTATATCCAATAAAAGATTTCTCAGCCATTCCGCTTCTTTACCTGCAGAACCCAATGCTATGAATTCGGATTCCATTGTAGAATGAGTTATGCATGTCTGTTTCTTTGAAGCCCAAGAAACAGCACCACCACCCAATGTAAATATCCAACCCGTAGTAGATTTGTTATCACCAACACTAGTTATCCAACTAGCATCAGTATAACCTTCTAACACGGCTGGAAAATTATTATAAAACAATCCGTAACTCATAGTCCTCTTCAAGTATCCAAGTACTCGCCCGATTGCCTTCCAATGATCTATACTAGGATTACTAGTATACCTTGATAATTTACACACCGCAAAGGCAATATCCGGTCTAGTGCAATGCATAGCATACATCAAACTACCAATTGCACTATCATATTCTAATTGTGCCACCGCTCTACCGGTATAACCAGTCAATTTGTATGAGGCATCGAATGGTGTGTTTGCTTCTTTGATCTCCAAGTGTTTGAACTTGTTCAACACTTTGTTTATGTAATGAGATTGACAAAGAGCAAAACCCCCACTATGTTTGGACACCTTAATTCCTAAGATAGTATCTACCTCACCCAAATCTTTCATTTGGAATTGTGAAGTTAAATACTTCTTAGTTTCATTTACTCCTTCCATATTAGTACCGATAATAAGCATATCATCCACGTACAAACAAATAATAACACCATATTTGTCTGTAAACTTGGAATATACACATTTATCTACACCATTATGTCAGAAACCATCCTTCAAAATGATAGTGTCAAACTTTTCATGCCATTGTTTCGGTGCTTGTTTCAGTCCATACAACGACCTTATCAATTTGCACACTTTGTGCTCATTCCCCGGAAGTACAAAACCTTCCGGTTGTTCCATATAGATTTCCTCGTCTAAATCACCATTGAGAAATGCAGTCTTAACATCCATTTGATGAATAACCAAGTTATTAATGGATGCTAATGCCATCAACACTCTAATGGATGTTATTCTTGCTACAGGAGCATATGTGTCAAAATAGTCTATCCCTTCTCGTTGTCTAAAGCCTTTGGCTACTAATCTAGCCTTGAAAGTTTGAAGTGAACCATCCGTATTGTATTTCCTGCGAAATACCCATTTACATCCAATAGCTTTGGAACTTGGAGGCAAATCAGCGAGAATCCACGTATTGTTAGACAATAACGAATTCATCTCATCATCAATAGCTTCCTTCCAAAATGATGCATCTCTCGATTGCATCGCCTCCTTATAGGATTTTGGATCATCTTCAACGCTTAGTACAATATGTATTTGATTAAACACCTTTGTCCTATTACCTTCAACTAAGAAAGTAATAGATTGTGAAGAAATGAAGTCCGGATGTAAATACTTTTCCTTTCTAGCACGTTGACTTCTCCTAACCTCAGTTGGAGAATCTTGATATGGATCATCAACACTAGAAGGATCATTAGTAAAATCACCAACAATAGGATCATTCAAACTCTCACTTGTTGAACTTTGATTTGAATCTGTTCTTAAGAATTTATTCTCAAGAAATTCAACATCTCTAGATTCAACAACCACATTGGATTCTAAATCTAGAATCCTATATGCTTTAGAGTTTTCGACATATCCAATAAAGACACCTTTAAGAGCTCTTGGCCCCAACTTAGTCCTCTTTGGATCCGGAACTCTATAATAGGCTAGACAACCCCAAACTCTAAGATAACTTAGATTTGGTCTTCGTTTCTTCCATATTTCGTATGGAGAAACTTTGAACTTCTTAGAAGGAATTCTATTATGAATATGACAAGCCGTTAACAAGGCTTCTCCCCACAAATTCTTTGGCAAACCAGAGTTTATTAACATTGCATTTAGTATGTCAACTAAACTCCTATTCTTTCTTTCAGCCAAACCGTTCTGTTGAGGAGTGTATGGAGCACTTTTCTGGTGTATGATACCATTCTCCTCACAGAATTGATTAAATTCAAGAGGAAAGTATTCACCACCACGATCACTCCTTAGAACTTTGATTTTCAATCCCGATTGATTTTTGACTTCCATTTTATAGACTTTGAACATGTCAAAGGTTTCATCTTTATGCCTTAGTAAATATACATAAGTATATCTAGAGGCATCATCAATGAATGTAATGAAATATCGATTGCCACCTCGGGTTAAAACTCCGTTCAAATTAGAAATATCTGAATGAACAAGTTCTAAGAGTTCAGTTTTCCGTTCTATTTTCGGAAACGGTTTCTTTGTCATTTTAGCTTGTATGCATACTTCACATGTTCTTTCATTTTCATCTTTACAAGAAATTAAGGCATGCCTAGACATGAACTTAATAGTTGTATTACTAACATGTGCAAGTCTATCATGCCACAATGAAAAAGAAGAATCAACAGAGTAAACAGAAACAGCAGAATTCTTATTAATACTTAATTTAAACATCCCGTCGCAAGCATAACCCTTGCCGACAAAGATACCATTCTTGGACAATATAATTTTGTCCCCCTCCATTACAATCTTGAATCCACTCTTACAAACAAGACTAGCAGAGACAAGATTCTTAGAAATCTCGGGTACATGTAGTACATTGACTAATAACAACTTCTTTCCAGAAGTAAAGTCCAGTTCTATACTACCTTTATCCAAGACTCTTGTGGCACTGCGATTTCCCATCAGAACCTGCTGGCTATCATCCACAACATGGTAGGTCTTGAATAGATCCTTGTTGTTGCATACATGCACTGTTGCACCCGAAGCGAACCACCAATCTCTTGTGATTTCGTTCGTAGCCATATGAAGTTCTGTTACCATGCCAACATGCAATCCTGAGACCATTGCAACCAGTTGATCGGTTCCAATGTCTATCATATTCGCATTGTTGACATTCTGAGAATCACCGCCCTGTTTTTGTTTCTTTCGAAACCAATGGTCCTTTTTCAAATGACCTTTCTTGCCACAATTATAGCATCTCTTGCCTTTCTTGGATTCTGCTTTGTCTGTGGATTCAGCATAATCGGAGTTCTTCCTTTTGTTTCCAACCGAACTCCCTAGTTTCCCTTTGACATAATGCACTCTAGGTGCATCGTCAGAGACATGTCTCTTTACAAGACTCCTTGTCTCTTCTTCAATTCGCAGATGCTTTTGAAGTTGTTCAAGGGAAAAGGATTCGGTTGAGTGCAGTAATTTCTTCCTGTAGTCATTCCAACTAGGAGGAAGCTTAGCAATGATTCCTCCTACTTGTAATGCCTCA
Source organism: Eustoma russellianum (assembly GCA_036186865.1). Taxonomy (NCBI): domain Eukaryota; kingdom Viridiplantae; phylum Streptophyta; class Magnoliopsida; order Gentianales; family Gentianaceae; genus Eustoma; species Eustoma russellianum. Next base: position 19,925,337 of record AP025043.1, on the reverse strand, counting down.
GAAACTTCTACACCCAACTCTTTCAGTTTGGACACAATGACCTGCAACTCATGCACTTGGTCCATGACTGAAATATTTTCAACCATCTTAAAATTAAAATACCTCATCACCTGGAATTTGTCTGCGCCTTGTTTTTCGTTGTTGTACTTGAACTCCAAGGCGTTCCATATCTCCTTCGGTGATGACGTTGCCGTGAATAGATCGTAGATACGATCTGACAAGTTGTTGAGGATATGCCCTCGGCAAAGCATATTATCCTCATGTCTCTTCCTCCAAGCAGTCTTGATCTCCTCGGAGTCCTCTTCTTTCGGAGTTGGCAAATCCTTCAGATTTGGGTCGAGACAGTACCCAATCTGAAGTGCAGTCAGAAGGAACAACATCTTGTCCTTCCATCTCAAGTAGTTGGTACCATCAAATCGGTCCAACTTCATGCTCTCTTGACTCAAGAATGTCTTTGAATCCATATTCAAATATTCCTTACGATTGTTAAGAAGATAGGGAAACAAGACAAACAACAAGAGAAAATGAAGAAGAAGAAACTTGGCTTGAGGCGTGTATATACACTTTCCATAAGGAATATTTGCCCCACTAGATGCTGCAGGGTTATAGGCAAACTTCCTCCTAGGATACAACAGCCAACAATCTCTAATCCTCAGCAAATAGGATTGAGAAACAATGAACTTTCTGAAAACAAGAGTGTTCTTGAGCAAGAAGAAGAATATGGAATGCTTGATTGTATATGTTGCAAGATAATCTTCCTAATGGGTTATAATAGCCTATTTATAGGCTCTCAAACTCCAGGAAGTCGTTGAAGGAGGTTGCATGGCGATTGGACATGTCTTTTGGTGCAAAAGATGTGAATTTCCATGAAAAAACACGTCTGTCAGGACATCGATCGATCGATGTGATCGATCGATGTCCTCAGTTCAACATCGAACCCTGCACTCTGGACATCGATCGATCGATGTATGTGACATCGATCGATCGATGTCATCGATTGATGTCCTCAGTCAGACATCGATCTCTGCATCCAGGACACATCGATCGATCGATGTGATCTACATCGATCGATCGATGTCATCGATCTATGTCCGGCAGAATACTCAACTTCATTTTCAAGCCACATAGATCTATCCATTTGATACATGGATCGATCCAAGTCATGAGTCAAGCTATTCTTGCTTATTCCAACACCATTTCACCTTCATCTTTGATCTCAAACATTCATTCTTCGTTCCATTGCCTTTACAAACTATTATAACAATATTCTCTACGGCAGCGATGGTCTCAACTTCTTTGATTGAAGTAGTTAGGGTTAAAAATAAGCCAAGCCGAATGAAGCATTCCTTTAACGAGACAGGCATGCTCAAAATTTAGATATATAACCTACTATTTCTCCGCTTGGCTCGTTTGATTTTTAGTCATTACTCAAGTTCGGTTTCATTATGCTCGATTCACTTCGAACAACCAAATATGCTTGTGATCGTGTTGGAGTGTGTGCTCGAATTCGTGCTTGATCTCAAATTCTATACTTTTCATATTACCATATTAACAAAGAAAAATAACATAGCAATCATTAAAAATAATAGTTCTGGTAACTTAACATCAATCCCAATCAATCTCAAATAAGAGGAAAACTAACACAAACAAAACAAATACATGTTTTTACAACTTGAGACAATCTAACATAAAAATTTCTCAGCCAATGTCGCACTTTGCATCCACATGGCATGCACCAAAATTCAAAAGTTGCAAGAGTAGAAGCAGAGTTTCAGTTACATGGTTTACACCATAGTAAGTTGTCTGGACACCTTCTATCATGCATGCACCATCAGCTAAAATGGGATGTTGATTGAAGTGATGTTCTCACCCAAGATTTGAGATCCATATTTAAGGCCCTTAGTCGGTCTTCATAGACAACAGTTCCAGAAGCTGCATTATTGTTTACCTATTACAGCTAAAATGTCAGCAACTTCCAGCAAAAACAAAAAGCCATGGACTGACTACACATTGTTTTTATTAGGTAGTCATCTTGCATACTTATTTTATGACACATCAAAACCAGAGGGGACCTTGAAGTAGTAACCGGAGTTTCTTATGCATGACAACAAGCAGTGGCGGAGCCATGAATCTCTTCTTGAAGGGGCACTGACAGGCTTCGCAATAGGAATACCACCGGTCACCATTTCAGACCGAGAAAACCGACAAAATCTTCTAGACATATTTTTGTATTATAACGTAAAATACGTGAAAGAAAACACATCTACCAACCAATGTACAAAAAAAATAAACAATACACAACAAACAATATGCGGATCATAATTATTAAATGAATGTAGTAATATACATCAATACATACCTTTTTATTTGCCTATTGCAGAACGAGAAGGATTTGCCAAGGGATGCAAAAAGGTTCTTCGAGATGACATTGACTGAAATCGTTGCATAATATCTTCATCTTCAGTGGTGCTAAAAATTTCATGCTCAAAGTAACATAATAAATAATTCGATAGTACGTCACCTCCAACCGGTTGCGTAGATCAGTCTTGGTGATATTCATTGCAGAAAAATTAGAAACAAACAACTGTCACAAAAGCTAGTGTTTAACAATAGACATTTGGAAAAGCATATTACATTTTATAGTTTACTGTCTGAATGCTGAATCAATGAACCAATCATATACGGTGTACATAGTTGCCTAGAAATTGTAAAATAGTTTTCACACCAGCAACAGCCGACACTAAGGATTTAAATGCAACCTAAAGATATGTGTAGCTCTCAACTTTGAAACGACTTTAGAGCAACCAAATAAAATCACAAAAGCTGTGTAATTGTAGCATCTTCCCCAACAGAGTGGCACAACCGTATGCCGTTTTTAAATTAATATATATCAACTATCGAGCATCAGCCCTCACAGGATTCATAAGATTAGCAACCAATTAAAAAAAAGAAAATTTCATTTTCATAAGCAAACTAATGCAAAAAAGTCTACTAGTTTTCAACGATTACCTTACATGCAAAAAAGACTACTAGTTTTCCAAACCTTGAACTTTTTTAATACATTTAAGAGACCGAACTTCCGGTAAGTTTTAGATACATTTTAGTCACTTAGCAGAGAATTGCCGAACGCTAAACACTATGTGACCACATAACAGAGGGTTAATGTTCTGTCAAGCAAGGGCACACTTTGAACTGAATAGCCAAAAATACAAATACACCTACCTATCTATAGGATTTTTCTACCGACATAGAGGGCACGTGCCCCCCAGGCCCTCCTTCCCTCCGCCCCTGACAACAAGCTCAGGGTAATATTTACATGGGCATAATATTCATTGGATGAAAACCAAAACATCTCTTTTGCATTCACTAAAAGGAAACTATCCCATTCAAAAGCGACATCTAATGTTTTCCAACAGAGAAGTTGTTATCCCGTGTAATTTTATAAAAAAAGAAAGTATAGAAAGGAAAATAAATATTAAATATAGATGATGGTTATCTTATGCTATTTGCTTGGAATAGGCAACTAGGTGATAGAGACTAAACTATAGGGGATTAACCTAAATATGTTTTCTATACCTATTAGAAAACTATGTACTTACATATACAAACACACACCCCCCCTCTAATTAAACCCTACCCTAACCATTACATTAAAGAAAATCGGCAGCCACACCCTACTCCTTGAGACCTTCGGCTGACCTATAGAGAGGAGAAGAAAGGGAGATTTTTTGCTCCAAACAAACTGATGAGGTCAGAGGAGCTAAATTGCGTAAAGACGATGTGCAGCGGGATGCAGAGGGAGAAGAACGTCCGTAGTATTTGCATGACCTAGTTTTCGGCCATCATGGCTTGCACTCTTTGTAATATATTTTAGAGTTATTTTACAGGTTTTTAGAATGTTTTTAAACATTAAAAACGTTAATTAAAAGATAGGAAAATAGGCTCTATGAATTTGGAAAAAGCCTAAAAAGTAGGGTTTTTTACAGGGGCGATAACTCATCATACAATGTCATTTTGAGGTGATTCAAGATGCTATGAAAACTAGACATCTGGAGCTACAAATTTCTAGAAGACCTCATTGATAGATTCGACTCCTAGATAAACATGATATCGCATGCAATGTTGATCAAATGCTGAGGAGATAAAAATTCACTAGAAGACCTATCATATCTCTTGTAAACTAGGTTTATCACTTGTAGAATTATATCTAAACAAGGTTAGCATCCTGGAAATTCATAATATTGATTGAGAAAATATAATTTTTGGCCAAAGGTCGTTTGCAAGATTCTTCCTGGTGTCTTTCTTTGAACCTTGAATACAACTAGGTTCCATATCATTGTCTTGAGTAAACGCTGTGGGGGAATCGATCATATCGCCTTGAAGACATGTACCATGGGTGGATTGCCGAACTTGAATCACGAACAAGCTTCAAAGATGTGGATATTGCTCAGTCCAAACGAGAGGCACACGGCCAAGGTAGTTTCCGTGAATCGTTCTTGTCACGACATAAGATTTCTTGTGGAAGACGCGTTAGAACCAAGGAAAGATCCGTTCTTTTGCGTGGAGCACGCATCAATTTGGTATCAGAGCCAAGGTTCCTTGCTTTAACTTTTTTTATTTCGTTCATCCATAATCTGGTTCATAAACACGCATATCAACATCAAAATTTCTGCTGTATACATATTCAGAAACCACCACATGCATATATATCTATCCTAAACCCTAATTCTGTCCAAAACTTTATTATTATTAATTACCTTGATCTATTATTGGGTTGCACATTTTGTTTATAGACATAAATTTGTATATTTTGTGAACATATTTTCTGTCTTGAACCTAGGAATTTGTATCTAGTTGAAGAAATTCAGCCACACTATAAAGTTTGCAACTGTGTCGAATTTCTACCGTGTCTTGTATTAATTCTTGTTGTTTAAAGCTATTAGTTGAATTTGGTTGTGATTGTGATTGAATTTGTGATTCTTCGTGCGATATATTTGCATGAAAATGTTTTCAACACCCTAAACGAAAATCTCACAGCAAAAAGAACCAACCTTTCAACTCAATAACACTACAAGCCCTATTTTTGGCCAAAGGCTGTTTGCAAGGTTCTTCCTTGTGTCTTTCTTTGATCCTTGATCAAAACTAGGTTCTATATCAACGTCTTGGACAAACGTTATGGGAGAATCAAATCCCATCGTTATAATTTTGTGAAAAATATGAATATATTTTTGTATGAACTTAAGGATCATGCATACGTATATGTGATTGCATAAATGTATGAATATATGTATGTGTGCCATGTGGTATGAATGTATATGTATAGAGTTGCAATATTTTGCATTTTATATGAGTATAGGTCGAACATTTTGTATGCATATTACTTGTATATGTCTCGGGCGAAACTGATTTTGGGTGTAAGAATTTGTATAATTTTCATATGTATATAAGATGTAACCTATGATATAGGTATGATTATGGGTGTGATGAATTATGTGAATTGGTATGGATTTTGGATGAATTTGATGGTGGAATAAGTTACGATTTTGCATGATTTGAGTGTGGAATAAGGTTGGAAATCATTAAGGCTAAATTCTGGCAGAAGGTGCCGGCGCCAATGGCAGCTCGTGAGCCACGCACCGGCATAGTGGCAGCACGTGAGGCGCATGCGTAGGTGTAGTGTGTTAGACATAAATTGTACTTGCTGTTTATGGTATTTGATATGTGAAAATATGGTGGTGTGTGTTTTGGAGGGAGGTCGATGGATAGAAAGTGGTGGTGTAAGAAATTAGGATTTTTGGAGAAGGGAGAGGGGTTGGCCGAGGGAGTGGAATGGGGAATAGGTTCTGGTGGGGTAGGGCAGTGAGGGGCCGAGGGTGTGGGGCAGGGGAAGGGGTGGTTGGGTAGTGGTTTGGGAGAAAAGTGGGTTGAAGGAGAAAAGAGAGATAGGGCCGACGACAAGGCCTAGGCTGTGAAGGGCATAGGCTAGCAGGGCCGCGGGACAATGAAGGAAAAGAGAAGGAAAAGTAGGCAAAAAGGAAATTTGGGTAGTATACTTTGGGTTAAGTCACGATATGAATTTGTAAACTAAGAATTTGATTTTTTTAGGCTAAGAAATGGTTTTCTTTACAGAGAGATGTACGTATATGTATATACGTATATATGCACATGTACGGGTGTGGGTATATATATATGCATACATACACAGGAGTTCGGAATTATTTGATATTTAGGAATATGTGATATTTGGAAATATTTGATATTTAAAAATATTTAATTATTTGATATTTAGAATTGTTTGAAAATTTTTGATATATTTGAAAAATTAGACACTTTGGAAATTGTTTCGAAAGTTGTGCATTGCATTTTTGCAAAATTCACCATTGCAAGGGAAATATATCGTTAAGTTGGATTGACCCAAACAAACGGGGCATCCAGATATATTGGCTATTTCGATAAAGTACTCAAACATATTACCGCCAATTAGGGCACCCACGCATATTTGCTATTTCGATAGAGCGTCTGTGCATATTGACTATTAGGGCGATCAATTCGTAGGTCATATAGTATAAATCACTTGTAAGGCAAGTGTTATAACTATTGCATTCAACTTGGTTTTAGAACTTGGATTTTATACAGATTTGGAATCGGATTTGGATTCGGTACTGATTTGGAATCAGATTTGGATTTGGAAACCTTGGACTTGGAACTTTGATTTTGGAACCGAATTTTGTTTTGGACTATGACTTTGATTTTGAACTTTGCATTCATCGACTTTGGTAACCTTGCATCATTGGATTTTAACTTTGAATGCATTTGATTGGATATTGAATGGATTATCGATATTGTTGACTTTGATGGTTGTTTGACTATAAGGGTATTGTAGTAATTATTTGCGAATGAGAGCTCAATATTTTCCAATACTATTTAACTACGTATTTACATTTGTTTCCACATGTATGATCCCACAGTGGGTACAGACAGGTTACTTACTGGACGATATTTTATCGCTCATACTATACTTATTTGTTGTTTTGCAGAGTGACATGATTATGATGTAGTGTTGGTAGAGAACAAGTCCGAGTTGGATTATCGCTGATTCGAAGATTTTACGATAAGATTATCATGGAGTGATTATGAGACATTTATTTGTGGATTCGAGATGTATTATTTTGAGACTTAGAATTTCTGGCTTAAGTTTACGATTCATTAATTAGATTTCAGATATCGCCTAGACTTTTATATTGATTATTGAAGATTATTTTAATGGTTTTAATTTTATGACTTCCGCTAATGTCATTCGATGTCACTCTGCTGGCGTGTATTTGGTTTGGTTTCGGCGCCTTGTATTTCTCTTAGCAGAATACGACGAGGGAACCGTTTCGATTACTAGGGCTCAGGACGGGATGCTACAGGTGGTATCAGAGCATGACTCTAGATCCACGACGGGAACATAGATTTAAGCCATGATCTAAGATTTAAGTGATGATCTTGAACGTGAGGGACGATCTTAGAGATAAGTGATGATCATATACTTAAGCAATGATCTTAGAAATAAGAAATGACCTTATACATAAGGAATGATAGGTTGAGGAGTACACATACCTAGTATAATCTTACACCTATGCGATTTTGATTATATGTACTATTTAAGTTTTGATCATGACCCTTTTGCTTGTCCCCTTAGATACAATCATAGTGGCCTAATATTTGAACTCCTAAACATTATAGGTGCCATATTAGTGAATAAATTTTCGGCCAACGTACTATTTGATAGTGGCGAGAGCCACTCATTTGTTGCTAAGAGTTTGTCAAGAACCTTAAGAGCTGTCCTAAATAGCTAGACACCCCTTATCATGTACTAAAAGCTGGAGACCAAAGTTATTACCTTGCATCATCTGTACAAGGATTTCGAACTGGAAATGAAGGGTTGTACCTTCGATGCTGCAGTTATACCGATCTAGATGAGTGACTTCGGCATCATATTGGGAATGTATTTGTTGGCCAGATATCATGCGCACATTGATTGCTGTCAGAAGCAAGTGGTGTTTAAAGACCCCACTAAGGAAGAATTCACTTTTCAGGGGAACACTAAACTGAATAAGTTACCCTGCAATATCTACCTAACAGCAGCACATGCTCATAAAGTGTTGAGAAAAAGGAATGATGGATTTCTGATGTATGCAATGGATGTCGAACAGGAGGTACCCTCTATTGACAATATTCTAGTAGTGAACGAATTTAAGTATGTATTCCCTGATGAAATACAAGGATTACTATCTAGCAGGGAGGTGGATCTTAAAATCGATCTAATTATGAGAGCGGATCTGATATCGAAAGCACTATACAGAATGGCACTGCCAGAGCTAAAAGAGTTGAAGGAGCAGTTACAAGAGCTGTTAGACCGAAAGTTCATACGACCTAGTGTTTCACCTTGGGAAGCACCAGCCTTGTTTGTGAAGAAGAAAGATGGTAACATGAGGTTGTGTATCGACTATTGGGAACTAGATAAGATCACGATCAAGAACAAGTATCCTCTACCAAGGATTGACGACTTGTTCGATCAACTGAAGGGTGCGAAGGTGGTCACCAAAATTGACCTCAGGTCAGGCTATCATCAGTTGAGAATCAAGACAGAGGATATAGTTAAGACAGCATTCCACACAAAAATACAGGCACTATGAGTTCTTGGTGATGCCCTTTGCATTGATGAATGCCCCAGCAGCATTCATGGACCTGCTGAATACCGTGTTCAGAGAGCAATTGGACAAGTTCGTAGTTGTGCTCATCAATGACATTCTGGTGTACTCACCTTATGAAGAGACTCACATTGAGCACTTGAGAGAAGTGTTGGAGATTCTGAGAAAGAAGAAGTTGTATGCTAAGTTCATCAAATGTGAGTTCTGGTTAAAGAGTGTGACATTTCTAGGTCACGTTATTTCGAAAGAAGGCATTTCAATGGACCCGAAAAAGATTTAAGCGATTATTGAGTGGCCGAGACTTACCAACGTTACTGAGGTGAGAAGTTTCTTAGGTCTCATAGGTTACTGCAGGAAGTTCATTAAAAGATTCTTGATGATCGCGATTCCACTGAGTAATTTAACTCAGAAAAAGACAAAGTTCGAATGAACCTATGAGTGTGAGCAAAGCTTCACAGAACTGAAGAAGAGGTTGACCACTGCTCAAGTTCTAGCACAACCCTCCGGCACTAAGGGTTTCATGATATACAACGATGCATTTAAGAATGGCCTAGGTATATGTATATCGATCTCATTCTGATGATTCTGTGTACTTATAAATTGTGGCCTAACACTCTTATTGTAGGACGCATACTGATACAAGGCGGAAGAGTGATCGCTTATGCATCGGTGCAACTAAAGATGTACATGGAGAACTATCCGACCCATGACTTAGATCTTGTTGTAGTAGCATTTGCAACTGAAGATATAGCGACACTACTTATATGGAGAAAAATACGAAGTATACACTGATCACAAGAGTCTCAAGTATTTACTCACGCAGAAAGAACTTAACATGAGGTCGAGGAGATGGTTAGAGTTGATTAAGAACTATGACTTGATCATCAACTACCATGCTGGTAAAGTGAACAGAGTGGCGGATGCACTCAGCAAAAAAATTGAGCCGCTCGAGACAGACTTCGGTAGAGCAAGAGATTGAAGAATTTGATTTGGACATTGTGGATTACACAGCGAATTTTTTGGCCGCACTGGTCCTTGTCCCTACTCTAGTGGACAGAATCAAGGAGGCTTATAAGGTTGATATGAACCAATGATACATTCACGATCGACTTAAGACTGAGCGAGTCGAAGGGTTGCAAGTATTAGACGGTGGAAGTATTTGGTTTTAGGGGAGACTGTGTGTGCTTGAAGATGAAAATCTTAGAAAAGAAATATTGAAGGAAGCACACAATTCGAGATTGTCCATACATCCGACAGCCACTAAGATGTATAACGATTTGAAGAAGAATTATTGGTGGAGTAGCATGAAGCGGGAGATAGGATAGTATATTGCCAGATGTATAGTGTGTCAGCAAGTAAAGGCAGAACATCAGCGTCCAAGAGGACTTACTGTAGCGCCCCGCACCCGGGCCTCGTCCGGATACGGTGCACCCGCCGTACTTCACTAAGGAGAGTACAAAGCGTCATGCGTAACATGCGAAAATCCATAACATACGTCGTGGACTCCCATGCTAACATTCAACATGGTAGTAAAATTTAGGCAGAATTAAAACTTTTCAAATTAAACACGAAATAACTAAGTCCCCAAAGTAGCAGTCTCACAAAACATCATAGTCAAATTTCCAAAGAGTTCAAACATAGTCATAATACAACCATCTCGGCAGCACAAAAGTCCTTAAGCTTAGCCCTCTTCATATCTCCTCGCCTATGGATATGGTACCCTCGACTCATCTCCGATCCATTTTATCTTGGCATTATCTGGGGGAAAAATAAAGTGTGAGCGATAAAAATCACCCAGCAAGAATACAATAAACAACCATGAAATACATAAAAAGTCATAACAGGAATGTATTACCCCAAAAACCTCAAATAATCGTAATTCATACCTGATCTTAAATCCTGAGCTTGCTTAACGAATAAACGACCATGAAATACGTAAAGAGTCATAACATGAATGTATTACCCCAAAAACCTCAAATAATCGTAATTCATACCTGATCTAAAATCCTGAGCTTGCTTGACGTTCGGCTTAAGCATGTTTTTAGGTAATGCTATACCAATAGTAACTTATAAACATTAACTGTAACATGCAACATGTCCTCATGATCGTGAGTTATGCAATATGCAATGCATGATGTCATGTCATGCTATGTCAAAACATCATTTTGGTCCCATACAATAACGTGTCATAAAAACAGAGTGTCAGATCAATTAACCCCGGATCTGAGCGGGTCCAGAACAGATATCAGATCAATTAACCCCGGATCTGAGCGGGTCCAGAACAGATATCAGATCAATTAACCCCGGATCTGAGCGGGTCCACAACAGATATCAGACCAATTAACCCCGAATCTGAGCGGGTCCAGAACATATCATATCATCAGACCAATTAACCCCAGGTCTGGAGTCGGGTTAGTCGCATGCTTGGCCGACAAAGGAATCATGAAGCTTTCTTTAAAAACATGGGACCGTAAAAACATTTCATGCATAACTGAAAATACTTTTCACTTGAAAAGACTTGCTTGCATAAAATTCATAAAATCGGTTTCATGATCATGCGTGATACATGCAGTGATATACAATGCAAGTCATGGCATGAATAATCATATTAACATGCATGGTTCGAACTTAGGGAAACCCTAAATTCCTATGTCATACTCATAAGCGGACAAATTAACCCTATTTAATGTATTTCCTTGTTCAGCCTAAATTTCAGCTTTAGTATATCAACTTTGCGTCCGTGATTACCCTCCAAAACGTTAGGGTTATCCTAACTAACTTTCGTGACTTATTCCTATGTGTCTCGGGGATTTGTCATAAAATTTTCAGATTAGATTGATAACCATAAGGGCTCATTTAATTACTTTTCTGAAACGGTTTAAGTGCTGAAACTGATCTGACCAACTTTACTGAAAATTTAATTGCGGCGAATCCGTAATTTGTTTTCCAGAAATTCCAACTCTCCCAAGTCATAAACATGTGGAACTAGTATCCTACCGAAATTTAGCCCATTTGCATATCTCTAAGTTCCCTTTCTGAGGCCTGGAAAGTCGTTACTAATTCCAGGTTGGCTCCAATAATTTCAGTTGAGCAGTTTTACCAAATAATTCATTAAAAATTAACCATAGCTCATTTTACCATAATTCCAGCTGGAATCTCTACTACCGACATGGGGCTAGATTTGTGCGAAAAATCAGATTTATTGAAGGTCCACAAGGTCCTCTTTTAATTCGTTGAAGTCAGTGGTCAATTCTGCTCAGCGTCAGAATTTTCTACTAGAGCAGTTTTACGGCGTAATTTCTTAAAAATAATCCTTTGCCTATTTTAACAAAATTCCAATCATACATGTCATAAAAATGTAAGACTAGCATCCTACCAAAAATTAGCCCATTTGCATGTCCCTAAGATTCGTTTTTGAGTCCACTAACTCGTTACTTAATTTCTGCTCTGTCCCTGTACTTTCCATTGAGCAGTGTTACCAATTAAATCATTAAAATTAATCCACAACTTGTTTTACCATAATTCCAGCTGGAGTATTCACTGTACGCCTGGTATTGTTATCATGCCAAAAATCAGCTTTATTGAATTATTGCAAGGTCCTTTTTCGAGTCAATCAAAAAGATGTTCTGTTCTGCTCAGTTCCAGGATTTCCAGCCTGTGCAGCTTTACAAATTATTTTATTAAAAATATTCCACAACTGATTTTACCAAAATTCTAACTTTCACATTTTCTATACACACAAGGCTGTCCCCAAACCGAAAATCATCTTTATTGAACATCTACAAGATCTCTTTTCAAGCCATTCAAAACGTTACACCATTCTGTCATGTTCCAGAATTTACAGCCTGAGCGGTCTCACCAATTATTTGATTAAAAATTAACCATATTTTATTTTACCAAAATTCAAACTCTCAGATCTGCTATACACATGGGGCTAGCTCTGTGCCAAAAACCAGATTTATTGAAGGCCTAAAAGGTCCTGTCTTAAGCCGTTGAAATTCGTGCTCAATTCTGCCCAGCTCCAGAATTTCTAACTGGAGCAGTTCTACTGAATATTTTATTAAAAATAATCTGTAACATATTTTAACAAAATTCCAACTCTCACTTGTGCAACACTCATAAGGCTAACTTGGTACCAAAAATTAGCTTCATTGAAGGTCTGTAAGGTCAGTTCTTTGGCCGTTGAAGATGCCATCCCATTCTGCCTAGCTCCAGTAGTTTGATATCTCGTCATTGGTTCAAGTCAAAGGTCCACCATTCATCTTGTTCTTATGAGATATATTATTGATTACCACTTGCACCTTAAATCATCTCAAAACAGCCTTGTAACTAAATGCATGTAATAAAAGATTCCATCTTTGAGAGAATAAGCCACATGCAATGCATTGTTCTTAAGGAATCACTAAGATAAAATCTTAAACTTAAGATATTCAACTAAAGATCAAATCTTAAGAACCTCTAGTCATTCAAGTCACTAACTCTTTAAGTAAATCATGAGAGATCATTGTATACTTGCCTCTTCAAGCTAAAGCTCTTGTCTTTGCTTGGTTATGGAGTGGGTTGAGTTGGAATCCTTCTTCTCCTACACCCTTGAGCACACGGTTGGGATGATGAAGAAGAGGAGAATGTTAGTTGTTATTTCGATGATGAAAAGGAGGCTATTTTGAGTTTAGGTTTTCTTACCAACTTGAATCTTGAAAGGAGGTTGAGATGAATTCTCCCCACAAAGAAGCTAATCCCTCTTGGTAGTTTTGAAAATCTTCACCTAGTGACCATTTTGGAGGTCACGTTTTTGGTCATGAAAAAGGGAGTATCAATGTGAGTTTCATTCTTTGAAATATAGAACTCACTTAGAAGATTCAACATACACTTACCTAGATGAGTTCTTGGAGTTTGAAGATGAAGATAACCTTGACACCCCTAGCTCCTACTATGGCCGAATTTGATGATGAAGATAGAGAAGTTGTTTAAGTGTTCTTGAGTCTTGAATGGTTTGTTTAGGAGAGCTCGTGAGGGTGTTGATACTAGAGAAATTACGCGGTAAAATGACCATGAAATACATAAAGAGTCATAACATGAATGTATTACCCCAAAAACCTCAAATAATCGTAATTCATACCTGATCTTAAATCCTGAGCTTGCTTGACGTTCGGCTTAAGCATGTTTTTAGGTAATGCTATACCAATAGTAACTTATAAACATTAACTGTAACATGCAACATGTCCTCATGATCGTGAGTTATGCAATATGCAATGCATGATGTCATGTCATGTCATGTCAAAACATCATTTTGGTCCCATACAATAACGTGTCATAAAAACAGAGTGTCAGATCAATTAACCCCGGATCTGAGCGGGTCCATAACAGATATCAGATCAATTAACCCCGGATCTGAGCGGGTCCAGAACAGATATCAGATCAATTAACCCCGGATCTGAGCGGGTCCAGAACAGATATCAGATCAATTAACCCCGGATCTGAGCGGGTCCAGAACAGATATCAGATCAATTAACCCCAGATCTGAGCGGGTCCAGAGCATATCATATCATCAGACCAATTAACCCCGGGTCTGGAGTCGGGTTAGTCGCATGCTTGGCCGGCAAAGGAATCATGAAGCTTTCTTTAAAACATGGGACCATAAAAACTTTTCATGCATAACTGAAGACACTTTTCACTTGAAAAGACTTGCTTGCATAAAATTCATAAAATCGGTTTCATGATCATGCATGATACATGCAGTGATATGCAATGCAAGTCATGGCATGAATAATCATATTAACATGCATGGTTCGGACTTAGGGAAACCCTAAATTCCTATGTCATACTCATAAGCGGACAAATTAACCCTATTTAATGCATTTCCTTGTTCAGCCTAAATTTCAGCTTTAGTATATCAACTTTGCGTCCGTGATTACCCTCCAAAACGTTAGGGTTATCCTAATTAACTTTCGTCACTTATTCCTATGTGTCTCGGGGATTTGTCATAAAATTTTCAGATTAGATTGATAACCATAAGGGCTCATTTAATTACTTTTCTGAAACGGTTTAAGTGCTGAAACTGATCTGACCAACTTTACTAAAAATTTAATTGCGGCGAATCCGTAATTCGTTTTCCAGAAATTCCAACTCTCCCAAGTCATAAACATGTGGAAATAGTATCCTACCAAAATTTAGCCCATTTGTATATCTCTAAGTCCCCTTTCTGAGGCCTGGAAAGTCGTTACTAATTCGAGGTTGGCTCCAGCAATTTCAGTTGGGCAGTTTTACCAAATAATTCATTAAAAATAATCCAGAACTTATTTTACCAAAATTCCAGCTGGCGTGTTTACTACACTCATAGGATTATTACCATGCCAAAAATCAGCTTTATTGGTACTCTACAGGGTCCCTTTTCAAGTCAGTGAAAGGAGGTCACAGTTCTGCTCAATTCCCGTTTTTCAGGTCTGACCAGCCTTACCAAATATTTTTGTAAAAATTAACCATAGCTCATTTTACCAAACTTCCAGCTGGCATCTCTACTACACTCATGGAGTTAGGTTTGTGCCAAAAATCAGACTTATTGAAGGTCCACAAGGTCCTCTTTTAATTCGTTAAAGTCAGTGGTCAATTATGCCTAGCTCCAGAATTTGCTACTGAAGCAGTTTTACCGCGTAATTTCTTAAAAATAATCCTTAGCTTATTTTAACGAAATTCTAACTCATACATGTCATAAACATGTAAGAATAGCATCCTACCGAAAATGAACCCATTTGCATGTCCATAAGATTCGTTTTTGAGTCTACTAACTCGTTACTTAATTTCTGCTCTGTTCCAGTACTTCCCATTGAGCAGTGTTACCAATTAAATCATTAAAATTAAACCACAACTTTTTTTACAATAATTCCAGCTGGAGTACTCATTGCACGCTTGGTAGTGTTATCATGCCAAAAATCAGCTTTATTGACCCACTGCAAGGTCCTTTTTCGAGTCAATCAAAAAGATGTTCTGTTCTGTTCAGTTCCAGGCTTTCCAGCCTGAGCAGCTTTACCAATTATTTTATTAAAAATATTCCACAACTCCTTTTACCAAAATTCTAACTTTCACATTTTCTATACACACAAGGCTGTCCCCACACCGAAAATCAGCTTTATTGAACATCTACAAGATCTCTTTTCAAGCCATTCAAGACGTTACACTATTCTGTCATCTTCCAGAATTTACAGCCTGAGCAGTCTCATCAATTATTTTATTAAAAATTAACCATAACTTATTTTACCAAAATTCCAACTCTCAGCTCTGCTATACACATGGGTCTAGCTCTGTGCCAAAAACCAGATTTATTGAAGGTCTAAAAGGTCCTGTTTTAAGCCGTTGCAATTAGTGCTCAATTCTGCCCAGCTCCAGAATTTCCAACTGGAGCAGTTCTACTAAATATTTTATTAAAAATAATCTGTAACTTATTTTAACGAAATTCCAACTCTCACTTGTGCTACACTCATAAGGCTAACTTGGTACCAAAAATTAGCATCATTAAAGGTCTGTAAGGTTAGTTCTTAGGCCATTGAAGATGCCATCCCATTCTGCCCAGTTCCAGTGGTTTGCCATTTGTTCTTCTATTCAAGTCAAATGTTCATCATTCATCTTGTCCTTATGAAATATATGATTGATTACCACTTACCCACCATTGTAACATAAATGTCCAGGTTGCATGCTTACAATAAAATCACCATTTCATCATACTAAACAGTTTGTAGATAGTAATAAGGCAAGTGTCATTTATGCACCAAAATAAGTGTTCATCTTTGAGACAATACTCACCTCCTTCTTTTCTTTTCTTTAGGCCGAAACTTAGGGGATGCTTCCATCATATTTTTCAGCACATAATCAAGCACGAAATCATGTTCAAGATTCATCTTAAGCTTACCTTAACAACCATTTCGTAAAGCTCTTATCCTACACATGCATACTTTTCCATGGATCTTCTAAGTTTCAACAAGAGTCATTCTTGCCTAGACTCACTTAGTGGCATCATAAAACATCTTAAAACAGCCTTGAATCTTAATGCATGAAATAAAAGATTCCATCTTTGAGAGAATAAGCCACATGCAATGCATTGTTCTTAAGAAATCTAAAAGATAGAATCTCAAACTTAGGATATTCAACTAAAGATTAAATCTTAAGAACCTCTAGTCATTCAAGTCACTAACTCTTTAAATAAATCATGAGAGATCATTGTATACTTGCCTCTTCAAGCTAAAGCTCTTGTATTTGCTTGGTTATGGAGTGAGTTGAGTTGGAATCCTTCTCCTCCTACACCCTTGAGCACACGGTTAGGATGATGAAGAAGAGGAGAATGTTAGTTGTTATTTCCATGATGAAAATGAGGCTATTTTGAGTTTAGGTTTTCTTATCAACTTGAATATTGAATGGAGGTTGAGATGAATTCTCCCCACAAAGAAGCTAATCCCTCTTGGTAGTTTAAAAATCTTCACCTAGTGACCTCTTGGGGGTCACGGTTTCCACAAGAAAAAGGGGGCACTAATATGAGCTTCATTATCTTGTCATGAAGAAGTTACTTAATGGACTTAGAAGGAACTTACCTATACACTTCTTGGCTTGAAGATGGAACTTGAAGGAGATCTTCTAGCCTTCAAGGATGGAGGCCGAAAGTTTGTTGGTCGTGGTGAGATGAAAATTTTGCTAAGTGTTGCTTGGCCTTGATTGAGAGGGATTTCAAGATGGAATGAAATGAGCTTCTAGTTGTTAAAATAAAACATGTTGGGGGAAAAATGGGGAGGGGAATTCGGTGGTGTATGGTCAAAAAGGGGAGGGGAACAAGTCTTGTGAAAAGTTGGGAAAAGAGGGTGTTGGGTTTGTAGTATGTAAGACTTTGTCTTGCATGCTTTCATTTTTTTATTACTTCTTTCTTGCATGCTTTTGTTTATTTTAATCTTAACTATTATTTAGTTATTTAAGACATATGTTGGTTATTTGTGGTGGGTTCTAGATCCCTTGAGAGGGTCTTGACCGAATATGGGAGGGGTTCTTGGGCAATTTTGATTTTTCTTGTATTTTTCTTTAATTCATGTGTTATATTGTTTTATTTATTTTATTGTATTCAAAGATTAGCATATGTATGTATATATAATATGATGTACAATGTGCAAGTCTCTTAAACATGTACAATGTTCATGTATACATATGTGACCACGCCTATATGTACATTAGGTAATAGTATACATATACTTCTTTATGTACACGCGTATATATACGTATACACGATAACATACATAATATATATATGTGTCCATACGTGTATATCTTAAATATATATATGTATGTATCTTTGTATGCACACGCATACATATATGTTTCACACCTTTATACACGCATGTACGTATATTTTAGTGTGTATAGTTCCTATAACTATATATATTTCATGTGTCACTTTCTGGAAGTCCCTTTATTTAATTATTCAGTATCATCTCAAAAGTATTTGAGTAGAGAGGGTTAAGTAACACGCGCTTTAAAGAAATTATCGCTTCCATTCCGTCACTTATTCATAGTTTTCAAGTACACGGTTGTCGGGGTACAACATCCTCCCCCCCTTATCATAAGTTTCGTCCTCGAAACTTCAGAACTAGTCAAAAAGATGAGGCATCTACTCCTCACGTTGTCTTCCGTTTCCCATGTGGCTTCTTCTTTAGGTAAAAAAAAGATCGCATAAAGCGTCTATTTAGTTCCCTCAGAAATGCTTTGTTCTCTTCATCTTAGAGGTCTCATCAGAACTTATTCTAATTCTCGAAAGGTGTTATTGTCACCTATCCCTTCCGTGTAATCATGATCATAGCAGGCTTATAATTTCCTTTTTTAAAAATGAACAACTAGGCAGAGATCATTAACTCTAGGGTATAGACCATTAGCTCTTTTCTATAAACATCCTTTCAGTGATCATGTAACGGTCATCCTACTTACGAAATAGCTTCCAAAGACACCAGGGATAATTCCCATAACGTACACATACCAAGCTCTTCATAAGGTATGTCCCGTATTCATCCATCTTGCTGATTGCCTTATTGCGTACTAACTTTTACCCCTTTTTGCGATCATTTCATAGAATCGAACTAGAAGTTATGGGTTCTCCTTTGAAAATTATGTTCCCTTTATGACATTTCAAATCATCCTAAGGTGGCCCGTTCTCTTAAAACATGGTTTTCATAGTCATGACCTATTCCCCGCATAGTGCAATAAAACGGGTACAAGTGCTAATAGTGATGCATCAAGACGAAGACCCTGCGTCCCATACACAATGTCATACTTAGTAATGTTATCACTAATAACCTTACCTACTCGCTTGTGGTCTACTAATCATAACTTAAGGAAACTATCATAATCACTCCTACTTGGTTAATAGGAAGTAGAGCAGAGGACAAAGGTACTTTACACTTATTAGGCGTATCTTGGTTGTTTCTTTGTCATCCGCATAGACTAGCCTTATATGGGTACGGTTTCCACCTTCTACTTCGTTTGCTTGTTAAGTCGTTTCTTTCATTCTTTCGTCCCCTTACCATCGCATTCCGCTCCATAGCGGCCCTCCAATAATTCACCAAAGGTCCTTGAATACGACTTAACTTAGCCTAATTTGATCTGGGGGTTCATAGCTGTTCCTCTCACCATATTGACCCAAAAAAAAACCAAGTTCGAGTGGGGTGCCGACTGTGAAAGGAGTTTCTCGGAGCTAAAAGCAAAGTTGACGTCCGCACCTATCCTAGCTCAACCCACTCCTGGTGAGAAGTATGTAGTATATAGTGATGCTTCGAAGAATGGTCTCGGATGTGTTCTTATGCAGAATGACAAAGTGATAGCTTATGCATCCCGACAGTTGAAGCCATTTGAGCAAAACTATCCTGTCCAAGATCTTGAACTTGCTGCAGTGGTTTTTGCATTAAAGATATGGAGGCATTACTTGTATGGCGAACGGTGTGAAATTTATACAGATCACAAGAGCCTAAAGTACCTCTTTACCCAGAAGGAGCTTAATATGCGGCAACACAGGTGGCTGGAGTTAATAAAGGATTACGACCTTTCCATTCAGTATCATCCGGGAAAAGCTAACAAGGTTGCTGATGCATTAAGTCGGAAAGCAAGTCACCCCCGGCAACCACCTCTCCAGCAAGACATGGAAGAGTTCGGTTTAGAAGAAGTTGACTCAGTAGATGAGGTTCTTGCCAAGTTAGTTCTTGTTCCTTCATTGATTGATAAGATCAAAGAGGCTCAAGGGAATGATGAAGCGTTGAGGAAAATCAAAGAAAGGATGAAAGACAAGCCACGAGACGACTTTGAAGTTCGTAGCGACGGCAGTTTATGGTATCGAGGACGGTTATGTGTCCCCGAAGGCAAAGAACTTAAAGATGAAGTTTTGATGGAAGCTCATAATTCTCGATTGTCCATACACCCTGGAGCTAATAAGATGTACCAAGATCTCAAGCAAAAGTTTTGGTGGACCGGTATGAAGAATCAAATAGCAGAATTTGTCGAGCGATATCTAATTTGTCAAAGAGTAAAAGCCGAGCACCAAAGACCCGCTGGATTATTGCAACCCTTAGAGGTGCCGGAATGG
The DNA here is from genome assembly GCA_036186865.1 of Eustoma russellianum. Lineage (NCBI taxonomy): Eukaryota > Viridiplantae > Streptophyta > Magnoliopsida > Gentianales > Gentianaceae > Eustoma > Eustoma russellianum. The sequence continues at coordinate 19,905,042 of AP025043.1, read as the reverse complement.
AAATGGGATCACATCACCATGGACTTTGTAACCGACTTACCCAAGACTAAGTATGGGAATGATGCTATATGGGTCATTGTGGATCGTTTGACCAAGTCCGCACACTTTTTGGCTATGACGATTAAGGCATCTATGGAGAAGTTAGCCTCTATGTACATTGACCATATCGTTTGCTTGCATGGGGTTCCCATAAGTATCGTATGCGACCGCGATCCCCGTTTCACTTCGAGGTTTTGGACAGCCTTTCAAAAGGCAATGGGCACAGAGATTAGAATGAGTTCCGCATTTCATCCTCAAACAGATGGACAATCGGAAAGAACAATCCAAACCCTTGAGGATATGCTCCATGCTTGTATCCTTGATTTCGGAGGAAGCTGGGATAGAAGCCTTAAGCTCGTTGAGTTCTCTTATAATAATAGCTTCCACAGGTCTATCGGGATGGCACCATATGAAGCGTTGTATGGACAAAAATGTCGATCCCCACTCTATTGGGATGAGATTGGAGATAAGATCTATGCATGACCCGACATTGTTGAGCAAACACGAGAAAAGGTGAAGCTTGTCCAGCAAAGGCTAAGAGCGGCACAAGATAGAACGAAGATATGGGCAGACGAAAGAAGGAGACCTTTGGAGTTCCAAGAAGGAGAGAAAGTTTTTCTAAAGGTTTCTCCGACTAAGGGTGTTAAAAGATTTGGCATCAAAGGAAACCTAAGCCCAAGATTCGTTGGACCTTATGAGATACTTGAGAGAGTGGGCGAAGTTGCATACCGCTTGGCGTTGCCACCATCTCTCTCCCAGTTACATGATGTATTCCATGTTTCCCAACTTCGTCGATATGTATATGACCCCAGCCACATCCTTGAAGATCAACAGTTGAAAGTTGATGAGGATGTATCTTATGAGGAAGAGCCTATAAAGATCGTTGATCGAAAGGAGAAGGCCTTAAGAAAGAGATCCATACCCATGGTAAAGGTACAATGGAGGCATCATTCGGAGGCAGAAGCAACATGGGAAACTGAGGAAGATATGAGGAGTAGGTATCCGCATCTTTTTGACTAGTTCGGAAGTTTCGAGGACGAAACTTATAATAAGGGGGGGAGGATGTTGTACCCCAACGACCATGTACTTGAAACTATGATTAAGTGACGAAATAAAAGCGATGATTCCTTCACGTGCATGTTACTTAAGTCAAATTAGCGCTTCTTTATTTAAATTCTTTAAGTTCATTTAGGACAGACACTAAATAGTTATACAAGCGAACGTCACAAGGTGTGTGACACACCTTGTGAATTCGGCCAAAGGCCATTGATCACCCTTGAAGCAAACTTGTTCTTGTAAGAATACAAACATAATTGATACTCACAAGGCAAGATTAAAATCATATTAGATAAAATATATAGTGGCATAAATTATATAAATGTGGGACATGTTAATTATGAAATGACCAAAACACCCCCAAAGGCCCCCCTATTTTCGGCCATAACCCTCCAAGCCTTCTAGAATCCTCTTAATTTTACTACAATTTTAAAAAAAAGAAGTCTCAAGCATGCAAGACAAGATGAATAAAATAAGGCAAGGCATGCAAGGGGAAACTAATAAAATATGGAGAAGGAGTCTTGCATGGGAGACAAGACATGGTCAAAAGTGGCATTTTTCTTCCTTTCATGAACCATGCTCCCCTTCCCCCTCTTGACTCCACCGCCAGCCAACCCACCCCCTTAGGCCTTGATTTTTAAATTTTAGCAAGACCAACCTCAATCTATGCTATCTTGAACATTTTGCTAGCAAGCTCTCTACTAAACACCTAAACAAAGTTCCAACACCCTCCTCTCACCAAGCAACTTTCGGCCACACCTTCTTGAAGGCTAGAAGTCCTCAATCAAGCTTCATCTTCAAGACTCAAGAGACATCTAGGTAAGTCTTGTTCCAAACTTCCTTAAGTGAATTCTTATTTAGTGAAGAATGAAGCTCACATGAACTCCTCCTCTCCATGCCAAAACCGTGGGTTCCATGGTTCAAATAGGTGAAAGCCATCAACTCTCTTAGGTGGTGCTATCTTGCTACACTTGAAGCTCCACTCCAAGCCTACTTTGGTAAGATGTTCTAGCCTCAATTGGAACTCTATTTTCACTATTGAATGAAGACTAACTCTCCTTTTTCCTCTCCATCAAAACCGTGTAGTCAAGGGTGGAAAAGGAGGAGGATTCCAACTCAACTCACTTCATAACCAAGCTAAGACAAGAACTTTAGCTTGAAGAGGCAAGTATACACTAGACTCTCATGATTTATTTGAAGAATTAGTGACTTGAATGGCTAGATGTTCCTAAGATGTGAACTTTAGAAGAAAACACTAAGTTCAAATTTGTACCTTAGTGATTTGTTAAGAACATTATCTTGCATGTGACTAATTCCTTCAAAGATGCAATCTTTTCTTACATGCAAAGTGAAATGGGGCTGTCTTAAGATGGATTAAGGTCCACCTAAGTAAGTCTAGGCTAGATTAACTCTTGGATGAAACTTGTGAAGACCTAAGAAAGCATGCATGTGTTAAATGTAAATTTTATGAGGTTGTTTGGGTAAGATTGGAATAACATGGTACTTGAATGTGTTGCATGCTTAAATAAGTGTTGTGAAAATATGTTCTTGGTATCACCTAAATTTCGGCCTAAAGGATGAAGATGAAGGTGAATTGAATCCAAGAAAGAACATCTTTGTAAACAAGCATGCTAGTGGTTGTGAACAAACTACCCACTGTTTTGACATGGTGCAAAGAGGACTCAAAATGAGGAATGAAATCTGGACATTCATAGGAAAAAGGTGTATGTGATGACTAATAAGTTATTTCATAAGCACAAGATAATTAGTGGTCACTTGACATGAAAAGAGGGTAAAATGTCAAACCACTGGAGCTGGACAAAATTGGACAGTGAGATGTGTGACCCTAAACTGAACATTACTAACGTGCTATCAAATTGGTTTTTGGTATGATGTTAGTCCTATGTGTTTAGCAAATGTAAGAGTTGGAATTGTGGTAAAATAGGTTATGGATTATTTTTAATAAATGTTTTGGTGAAACTGCTCAGGCTGGGAATTCTGGAACTGGACAGAATAGAGTGACGTTTTAGATGGTTTAATAACTGACCTTACAGACCTTCAATGAAGCTAATTTTTGGTACAAAGTTATCCTTATGAATGTAGCACAAGTGAGAGGTGGAATTTTGTCAAAATAAGCTAAGAATTATTTTTAAGAAATTACGCGGTAAAACTACTCCAGTAACAAATTCTGGAGCTGGGCAGAATTGACCATTGATTTCAATGTATTAAAAGAGGATCTTGTGAACCTTCAATAGATCTGATTTTTGACACAAACCTAGCCCCATGAGTGTAGTGGATATGCCAGCTGGAATTTTGGTAAAATGAGCTATGGTTAATTTTTAATAAAATATTTAGTAAGATTGGTCAGACCTGAAAAACGGAAACTGAGCAGAATAGTGACCTCTTTTCATTGACTTAAAAAGGGACCTTGTAGATGACCAATATAGCTGATTTTTAGCATGGTAATAATCCTATGAGTGTAGTGGACATGCCAACTGGAATCTTGGTAAAATAAGTTATGGATTATTTTTAATGAATTATTTGGTAAAACTGCTCAACAAAAATTACTGGAGCCAACCTGAAATTAGTAACGACTTTCCAGCCTCAGAAAAGGGACTTAGAGACATGAAAATGGGCTACATTTCGGTAGGATACTAGTTCCATATGTTTATGACTTGGGCGAGTTGGAATTTCTGGAAAACGAATTACGGATTCACCGCAATGGAATTTTTAGTAAAATCTGTCAGCTCAGTTTCAGCACCTAACACAGTTCGGAAAATAAGTAAATAAGTCCCTTTACGGTTATTGAAATAATCTGCAATTTTATGACATGTATCTAAGATTCCACCAAACCTATTTGTGACAAAGGAATTATGGAAATAGACCTAATTGATTAGCTCAACCGCCCTATGAATGTGAAGCGAAAGTCTTGGAAATATTTAACCTCCAAATTCATGTATGTTGATATGTTATAAGGAATGCATACAATTATTCATGTCACGGCTTGCATTCCATATCACGGCATGTATCATGCATGATCATGAAACTGATTTTCATGGATTTTATGATGCAAGCAAGTTTTACAAGCGACTACCTTTTCGTTATGCATGAAGAGTTTTTACGGTCCCATGTTTTTAAAGAAAGCTTCATGATTCCTTTGCCGGCCAAGCATGCGACTAACCCGACTCCAGACCCGGGGTTAATTGGTCTGATGATATGATATGTTCTGGACCCGCTCAGATCCGGGGTTAATTGATCTGATATCTGTTCTGGACCCGCTCAGATCTGGGGTTAATTGATCTGATATCTGTTCTGGACCCGCTCAGATCCGGGGTTAATTGATCTGATATCTGTTCTGGACCCGTTTAGGCCCGGGGTTAATTGGTCTGATATCTGTTCTGGACCCGCTCAGATCCGGGGTTAATTGATCTGACACTCTGTTTTTACGACATGTTACCTTATGGGACCAAAATGATGTTTTGACATGACATGACATGACATCATGCATTGCATCTTGCATAATTCACGATCATGAACACATGTTGCATGTCACAATTAATGGTTATAAGTTATTGTTGGTAATGCATTTCCTAATAACATGCTTAAGACGAATGCCAAGTAAGTTCAGGATCCAAGATCAGGTATGGTGTAGCATTCCCTAAAACATGCCTAAGCCGAACGTCAAATAAGTACAGGATCCAAGAGCAGGTATGAATTATGATTATTTGAGGTTTTTGGGGTAATACATTCATGTTATGATTCTTTACGTATTTCATGCTGGTTTATTGTATTCTTGTTGGGTGATCTTTATCACTCACACCTTATTTTTCCCCAGAGCCGGAGAATGCCAAGATAGAATGGATCGAGGACGAGCCGAGAGTACCTTATCCATAAGCGAGGAGTATGAAGAGAGCTAAGCTAAGGACTTTTGTGCTGCCAAGACGATTTGTATTATGACTATGTTTAAACTGTCTGGATTGTTGGTTATGTTATGATTTGGGGGTACTACTACTTTTGAGAACTCAGTAAATTAGTGATGCATGTTTGATTTGAAAAGTTTTAATTCTGCCTAAATTTTACTACCATGTTGAATGATAGCATGGGAGTCCACGACTTATGTTATGGATGTTCACATGTTATGCATGACGCCTTGTACTCTCCTCAGTGAAGTACGGCGGGTGCACCATATCCGGACGAGGCCGGGTGCGGGGCGCTACAGGTGGTATCAGAGCCCAGGCTCTAGATTTCGGGCAGAACGTAGGACTAAGTTATGATCTTAGCAATCTAAGTTTGATCTTAGACCTAAGTCATGATCCTAGATGAGTGATGACCTTAGACTAGGACCACTTAGACCGGGTTTAGGATGTAATTTAATAACTAATCCTAAACTATGAAAGCTAAGTCTATGACATAAGACGTGCCCTTTTTATCTTCTTTACTTAAGCGTTTTCGATTTTGGTCCTTAGTCAAATTCGACTGATTTTAATTCCGATATTCTAAATAGATGCTAAACCCATAAGTGCAGATGGTGAGACCACGTGGCAGACCTCTGAGAGCACAACCAGCTGCTCAGGAGCCCATTCCACCGCCACCAGCAGAGGTCCCGCCGCCCCTTCAGCCAGACCAGAATTCTCCACCACCAGCTCCACAGGCACCTGTTCCTCCGGTCATTCCAGACATAAATGCTTTTCAGGCTTTTTGCCAAGTTGTTACTCAGAAAGGGCAAGGCTTAATTCATCAGAATGCTCCACCTCAGCCAGTAAGGGATGCCCAATACTATTTTGAGAAGCTCAAGAGGGCTAACGTACCCCCGTTTGAAGGAAGGCCAGACCCCGATATCGCAGAAAAATGGCTAGATGAGGTTGAAAACTGTTTTGAGCTAATTCAAGCCCCGGAGGAGATGAAAGCTCAGGCCATCCGACCTTTCCTGATCAGTGAGGCCAATCAATGGTGGAAGACAAATCTGCAGCCTTTGCCCAGACCGATTGCCTGGGAGAGATTTCTACAAGAATTCCATAAGTTCTATATTCCCCCATCTGTCAAATTACAAAAGAGACATGAATTTGAATCTTTGAAACAAGAGCCAGGCATGACGGTAGCAGAGTACGCCAACAAGTTCATTGCACTTGAGAGGTTCCAGCCCGTTACGATGAATGACGAAGAGACGAAAATGCTAAAGTTTGAAAGAGGCCTGAATCCGAGGATTAGGACGTGGTTGGTAAATGCAAATCCTATCAATTTTGGAGCACTTCTGGATGCATGCTACCGCATAGAGAGAGATATTATCCGAAGAGATGACGTGGGCCAGAAACGAGAAAGACAAGGGACCGGTAATGAGAAATATAAGAAAGTGGCAAAGAAGAATTTCAGAGGATCAGTTCGTCAAGGACAGAATCAACACCGCAGGAAAAACCAAAATGATCAGCAGAAGAATCAGACTTCCTCTCAACAGCCAGCAATATCGGTTTGCTCTCACTGCCAGAAGAGGCATGTGGGTGAGTGCAGGTGGAAAACAGGAAAGTGCTTTGGATGCGGCAAAGATGGCCACATGATTAAAGATTGTCCAGAAAAAGGAGTGCAGCCGCAGCAACAACAAAAGAACCAGCGGCCCCGTACAAATGCCAGAGTGCACGCTATGACAGATGCGGATGTCGAGGAGACTGCTGATGTAGTGACTGGTAAGATTTAAAGTTTTATGCCTTCAATACATTTCACTTATACATGTCTATCATATTGCTTAGTAAAATGTGCATGGTTCAGGAACTATATTAGTGTGTAGCATACCTGCAAATGTATTGTTCGACAGTGGCGCTAGCCACTCATTTATCTTCCGGAAGTTTGCTAAGAATATCGATCATGATCCACTCCGATTAGATTCACCTTATAGAGTACAAGCAGCTGGCGATCAGGTGCTTGTTTCCCCTCACATATTCAGAAATTGTGCGCTCGAGGTTAATGACCAGACGTTTGAGGCCAATTTGATCCCCATACCTATGAGTGATTTTGATGTGATACTTGGAATGGATTGGCTCTCAAAGAATCATGCTCACATTGACTGCCGAAGCAGGCAGGTCATCATTAAGGACCCAGCTCGAGAAGAGATGTCATTCCAAGGAGGAACCAAATTAAAGAAACCATCTAAGAAAGTCTTTGTTAACGCAACTCGTGCCATCCAAGCATTAAGGAAGGGTCATGAAGGATTCTTGGTTTATGTTCTAAGTGCTGAGCAAGAAGGCCCTACCCTTGCACAAGTTCCAATTGTTAAAGAGTACCCTGATGTATTTCCCGATGATTTGCCTGGACTACCTCCTGATCAGGAGATCGCTTTCGAAATCAACCTTGTACCAGGAGCGGAACCCATATCGAAAGCCCCTTATCGCATGGCACCTGCTGAACTAAAGGAATTAAAAGAACAGTTACACTAACTGTTAGAGAAGAAACTTATTCGCCCCAGTATTTCACCATGGGGTGCTCCGATGCTATTCGTGAAAAAGAAAGATGGAAGTATGCGCCTATGCATCGATTACCGGGAGCTCAACAAAATTACCATAAAGAACAAGTACCCGTTGCCCCGGATTGACGACTTATTCGACCAGCTCAGGGTAAGTAAATCATAAGTTTAACTTGAATAAGATTTAAATCTTTTCCAAAACCCTATCTAAAGTATCTTAATGCAGGGATCTCGAATTTTTAGTAAGATAGACCAACGATCTGGGTACTTCCAGTTAAAGATAAAGGCGGAAGATGTCCCTAAGACTGCTTTCAGAACCCGATATGGACACTATGAGTTCCTAGTCATGCCTTTTGGTTTGACCAATGCCCCTGCCGCCTTTATGGATCTCATGAATCGAATCTTCCAAGAACAGTTGGATAAATTCGTGGTGGTCTTCATAGATGATATCTTGATATATTCACCTGACGAAGAGACCCACGCAGCCCATTTGAGGACAGTCCTAAACATTCTAAGTGCAAGACAGTTATATGCCAAGTTCAGTAAATGCGAGTTTTGACTGCGAAGTGTATCCTTCCTTGGTCATGTGATTTCAGAAGATGGGATTTCAGTAGATCCCAAGAAGATTGAAGCTATCACAGAATGGCCCAGGCCAACGAATGTTACTGAAGTAAGAAGTTTTCCCGGACGAGGCGGGTGCGGGGCGCTACAGGTGGTACATGGACTCCCATGCTAACATTCAACATGGTAGTAAAATTTAGGCAGGATTAAAACTTTTCAAATTAAACACGAAATAACTAAGTCCCCAAAGTAGCAGTCTCACAAAACATCATAGTCAAATTTCCAAAGAGTTCAAACATAGTCATAATACAACCATCTCGGCAGCACAAAAGTCCTTAAGCTTAGCCCTCTTCATATCTCCTCGCCTATGGATATGGTACCCTCGACTCATCTTCGATCCATTTTATCTTGGCATTATCTGGGGGAAAAAATAAAGTGTGAGCGATAAAAATCACCCAACAAGAATACAATAAACGACCATGAAATACATAAAAAGTCATAACAAGAATGTATTACCCCAAAAACCTCAAATAATCGTAATTCATACCTGATCTTAAATCTTGAGCTTGCTTAACGAATAAACGATCATGAAATACGTAAAGAGTCATAACATGAATGTATTACCCCAAAAACCTCAAATAATCGTAATTCATACCTGATCTTAAATCCTGAGCTTGCTTGACGTTCGGCTTAAGCATGTTTTTAGGTAATGCTATACCAATAGTAACTTATAAACATTAACTGTGACATGCAACATGTCCTCATGATCGTGAGTTATGCAATATGCAATGCATGATGTCATGTCATGCCATGTCAAAACATCATTTTGGTTCCATACAATAACGTGTCATAAAAATAGAGTGTCAGATCAATTAACCCCAGATCTGAGCGGGTCCAGAACAGATATCAGATCAATTAACCCCAGATCTGAGCGGGTCCAGAACAGATATCAGATCAATTAACCCCGGGTCTGGAGTCGGGTTAGTCGCATGCTTGGCCGGCAAAGGAATCATGAAGCTTTCTTTAAAAACATGGGACCGTAAAAACCTTTCATGCATAACTGAAAATACTTTTCACTTGAAAAGACTTGCTTGCATAAAATTCATAAAATTGGTTTCATGATCATGCGTGATACATGCAGTGATATGCAATACAAGTCATGGCGTGAATAATCATATTAACATGCATGGTTTGGACTTAGGGAAACCCTAAATTCCTATGTCATACTCATAAGCGGACAAATTAACCCTATTTAATGTATTTCCTTGTTCAGCCTAAATTTCAGTTTTAGTATATCAACTTTGCGTCCGTGATTACCCTCCAAAACGTTAGGATTATCCTAACTAACTTTCGTGACTTATTCCTATGTGTCTCGGGGATTTGTCATAAAATTTTCAGATTAGATTGATAACCATAAGGGTTCATTTAATTACTTTTCTGAAACGGTTTAAGTGCTGAAACTGATGTGACCAACTTTACTAAAAATTTAATTGCGGCGAATCCGTAATTCGTTTTCCAGAAATTCCAACTCTCCCAAGTCATAAACATGTGGAACTAGTATCCTACCGAAATTTAGCCCATTTGCATATCTCTAAGTCCCCTTTCTGAGGCCTGGAAAGTCGTTACTAATTCCAGGTTGGCTCCAGTAATTTCAGTTGAGCAGTTTTACCAAATAATTCATTAAAATTAACCATAGCTTATTTTACCAAAATTCCAGCTGGCATCTCTACTACCCACATGGGGATAGATTTGTGCCAAAAATCAGATTTATTGAAGGTCCACAAGGTCCTCTTTTAATTCGTTGAAGTCAGTGGTCAATTCTGCTCAGCGCCAGAATTTTCTACTAGAGCAGTTTTACCGCGTAATTTCTTAAAAATAATCCTTAGCCTATTTTAACAAAATTCCAACTCATACATGTCATAAAAATGTAAGACTAGCATCCTACCAAAAATTAGCCCATTTGCATGTCCCTAAGATTCGTTTTTGAGTCCACTAACTCGTTACTTAATTTCTGCTCTGTCCCAGTACTTTCCATTGAGCAGTGTTACCAATTAAATCATTAAAATTAATCCACAACTTGTTTTACCATAATTCCAGCTGGAGTATTCACTGCACTCCTGGTATTGTTATCATGCCAAAAATCAGCTTTATTGAATCACTGCAAGGTCCTTTTTCGAGTCAATCAAAAAGATGTTTTGTTCTGCTCAGTTCCAGGCTTTCCAGCCTGTGCAGCTTTACCAATTATTTTATTAAAAATATTCCACAACTGCTTTTACCAAAATTCCAACTTTCACATTTTCTATACACATAAGGCTGTCCCCAAACCTAAAATCATCTTTATTGAACATCTACAAGATCTCTTTTCAAGCCATTCAAAATGTTACACCATTCTGTCATGTTCCAGAATTTACAGCCTGAGCGGTCTCACCAGTTATTTTATTAAAAATTAACCATAACTTATTTTACCAAAATTCCAACTCTCAGATCTGTTATACACATGGGTCTAGTTCTGTGCCAAAAACCAGATTTATTGATGGCCTAAAAGGTCCTGTTTTAAGCCGTTGAAATTCGTGCTCAATTCTGCCCAGCTCCAGAATTTCCAACTGGAGCAGTTCTACTAAATATTTTATTAAAAATAATCTCTAACTTATTTTAACGAAATTCCAACTCTCACTTGTGCAACACTCATAAGGCTAACTTGGTACCAAAAATTAGCTTCATTGAAGGTCTGTAAGGTCAGTTCTTTGGCTGTTGAAGATGCCATCCCATTCTGCCTAGCTCCAGTAGTTTGATATCTTGTCATTGGTTCAAGTCAAAGGTCCACCATTCATCTTGTTCTTATGAGATATATTATTGATTACCACTTACACCTTAAATCATCTCAAAACAGCCTTGTAACTAAATGCATGTAATAAAAGATTCCATCTTTGAGAGAATAAGCCACATGCAATGCATTGTTCTTAAGGAATCACTAAGATAAAATCTTAAACTTAAGATATTCAACTAAAGATCAAATCTTAAGAACCTCTAGTCATTCAAGTCACTAACTCTTTAAGTAAATCATGAGAGATCATTGTATACTTGCCTCTTCAAGCTAAAGCTCTTGTCTTTGCTTGGTTATGGAGTGAGTTGAGTTGGAATCCTTCTTCTCCTACACCCTTGAGCACACGGTTGGGATGATGAAGAAGAGGAGAATGTTAGTTGTTATTTCCATGATGAAAATGAGGGTATTTTGAGTTTAGGTTTTCTTACCAACTTGAATCTTGAATGGAGGTTGAGATGAATTCTCCCCACAAAGAAGCTAATCCCTCTTGGTAGTTTTGAAAATCTTGAATGACTAGAGGTTCTTAAGATTTAATCTTTAGTTGAATATCCTATGTTTGAGATTATATCTTATAGATTTCTTAAGAACAATGCATTGCATGTGGCTTATTCTCTCAAAGATGGAATCTTTTATTACATGCATTTAGTTACAAGGCTATTTTGAGATGATTTAAGGTGTAAGTGGTAATCAATAATATATCTCATAAGAACAAGATGAATGGTGGACCTTTGATTTTGAACCAATGACAAGATATCAAACTACTGGAGCTAGGCAGAATGGGATGGCATCTTCAACGGCCTAAGAACTGACCTTACAGACCTTCAATGAAGCTAATTTTTGGTACCAAGTTAGCTTTATGAGTGTAGCACAAGTGAGAGTTAGAATTTTGTTAAAATAAGTTACAGATTATTTTTAATAAAATATTTAGTAGAACTGCTCTAGTTGAAAATTCTGGAGCTGGGCAGAATGGAACACTAAATTCAACGGCTTAAAACCGGACCTTTTAGACCTTTCATAAATCTGTTTTTTGGCACAGAGCTATCCCCATGCGTATAGCAGAGCTGAGAGTTGGAATTTTGGTAAAATAATTTATGGTTAATTTTTAATTAAATAATTGGTGAGACTGCTCAGGCTGTAAATTCTGGAACATGATAGAATGGAGTAGCGTTTTGAATGGCTTGAAAAGAGATCTTGTAGATGTTCAATAAAGCTGATTTTCGGTGTGGGGATAGCCTTGTGTGTATAGACAATGTGAAAGTTGGAATTTTGGTAAAAGGAGTGGAATATTTTTAATAAAATATTTGGTAAAGCTGCTCAGAGTGAAAAGCCTGGAACTGAGCAGAACTGCATCTCTTTTTGATTGACTCGAAAAAGGACTTGTAGTGGTTCAATAAAGCTGATTTTTGGCATGATAACAATACCAAGCGTGCAGTGAGTACTCCAGCTGGAATCATGGTAAAAAAAGTTGTGAATTAATTTTAATGATTTAATTGGTAACACTGCTCAATGGGAAGTACTGGAACAGAGCAGAAATTAAGTAACAAGTTAATGGACTCAAAACATAAATCTTAGGGACTTGAAAATGAGCTAGTTTTCGGTAGGATGATAATCTTACATGTTTATGACATGTATGAATTGGAATTTCGTTAAAATAGGCTAAGGATTATTTTTAAGAAATTACGCGGTAAAACTGCTCCAGTAGAAAATTCTGGCGCTGAGCAGAATTGACCACTGACTTCAACGAATTAAAAGAGGACCTTGTGGACCTTCAATAAATCTGATTTTTGGCACAAACCTAGCCCCATGAGGTTAGTAGAGATGACAGCTGGAAGTTTAGTAAAATGAGCTATGGTTAATGTTTAATGAATTATTTGGTAAAACTGCTCAACTGAAATTACAGGAGCCAACCTGGAACTAGTAACGACTTTCCAGGCCTCAGAAAGGGAATTTAGAGATATGCAAATGGGCTAAATTTCGGTAGGATACTAGTTCCACATGTTTATGACTTGGGTGAGTTGGAATTTCTGGAAAACGAATTACGGATTTGCCGCAATTAAATTTTTAGTAAAGTTGGTCAGATCAGTTTCAGAACTTAAACCGTTTCAGAAAAGTAATTAAATGAGCCCTTATTGTTGTACCCCGACAACCGTATACTTGAGACTATGATTAAGTGACAGAATAAAAGCGATGATTCCTTCACGAGCCTGTTACTCAAGTCACATGTATCGCATTCTTATTTAAATTCTTCAAGTTCGTTTAGGACGAACACTAAATAGTTATACAATCGAACGTCACGAGGTGTGTGATATACCTTGAGAATTCGGCCAAGGGCCATTGATCACCCTTGAAGCGAGCTCGTTCTTGTAAGAATACAAACATAAACAATCCTCACAAAGTAAAACTAAAATCAAAATTAAACGAAATAAACAACATTATAAATTATATAAGTATTGGATATGATAAGTGTGAAAAGACCAAAATACCCCCCAACACCCTCATAATTTCGGCCAAGGAGTGGGAGGATCTAGAATTCTCCACACTCTTCCAAATAATTTATAATTAACAAATTACATAAAAAATTGAAATATTAAAAAGCAACTTGCATGCAAAAGAAAGGATAAAATAAGAAAAGAGGAGGCTAGTGTGTAAGAAAAAGTAAGGCCTAGATCCCCTTTTTCCCCCTCCCATGCACCGCCGGGTACCCTTCCCCAATCCCCCCTACATGTTCTATTTTAACTACACCTAGAAGCTTAATCCAATCTCATCTTGAGACATTCTCAAACAAGCCAACACTCAAGAAGTTTTCTCTCCCCCACACACCAAAACATTTCGTTCCCTCCATCCTTGAAGGCTAAGAGATTCAACTTCACTCTCATTTTCAAGCTCAAGAAGTGTTTAGGTAAGTTCTCTTCTAAGTTCTTAAGTGGATTCTTCATACAAAATGGTGAAGCTCACATGGGTGCTATCTTTTTCCCCAAACCGTGGCCTCCATGTTCAAGGAGGTGAAGATCTTCAACACTCTTAGGTGAAGCTATCTAGCTACACTTGAAGCTCCATTCCAAGACTACTTGGGTAAGATGTTTTGGCCCAAATAAAACTCTATTTTCACTATTTAAGGAAGACTAATCTTTTTCCTCCCTCTTCTTCAAAACCGTGTGTTCTAGGGAGTAAGAGGAGAAGGATTTTCAACTCAACTCACTCCAAACCAAGCAAAGGCAAAAACTTTGGCTTGAAGAGGCAAGTATACACTAATCTCTCATGATTTACCTAAAGGATTAGTGTCTTGAATGGTTAAAGTTTCAAAGATGTGATCTTTAGTGGTACCCCTTAAGTTTAAGATTGTATCTTAGTCATTCCTTAAGAATAATGTCTTGCATGTGGGTTATTGTGTCCAAGATGGTGTTATTTCCTACATGCAATATGATTTGAGGCTGATTTAGAATAACACAAGGTTAGTCTAAGTAAGCCTAGGCAAGAGTAACTCTTGAATGAAATTTTAAGGTCCTAGGAATGCATGCATGTGATAGATATGAGTCCTATGAAGGTTTTCTTTTGGGATTGAACTAAAATGACTCTTGAATGTGTTGCATGTTGAATATATGTTGAGAAATGTGGTTAAGGTATCACATAGGATGGAAAGGAAGGTGAACTTTGATTTCAAGAAAGAATGCTTGTTTTATGTAGATTTGATACTAGCTTGGGTTATTACTTACAAGCTGTTTATTATGATGCAAAGGTGATCTTATAACAAGCATGCAATCTGGATATTTATGTCACAAAGGGATATAAGTGCTAACTAATGACCTAGTTCATAAGAACAAAAGGAATGGTGAGCATTTGACTTAACCATGACCACATAGTAAAGAACTGGAGCTAGGCAGATTGGGATGACATTTTCAACGACCGTAGAACTGGACTTCCAGACCTTCAATGAAGCTAATTTTTGGCACAACGTTAGTCCTATGAAGGTAGCACGATTGAGAGTTTGAATTTCGTTAAAATAAGCAAAGGATTATTTTTAAGAAATTTTACGGTAAAACTGCTCCAGTAGGAAATTCTGGAGCAGGGCAGAATTGGTTCCTTGGTTTAACGAATTTAAAAAGGATCTTTTGAACCTTCAATAAATCTGGTCTTTGTCACGGAGCTAGCCCCATGTGTATAGTAGAGTTGAGAGTTGGAATTTTGGAAAAATAAGTTATGGTTAATTTTTAATAAAATAATTGGTAAGACTGCTCAGACTGTAAATTCTGGAACAGGACAGAATGATGTAACGTTTTGCATGGCCTGAAAAGAGATCTTTTAGATGTTCAAAAAGGCTAATTTTCGGTGTGATGATACCATTATGTGTTTAGAAAATGTGCAAGTTGGAATTTTGGAAAAAGGAGTTGTGGAATATTTTTAATAAAATATCCACTAAAGCTGCTCAGATTGGAAAGTCTGAAACTGGCAGAACAGAACATCATTTTTGTTTTATCCGAAAAAGGACCTTGTGAATAACTATTAAAGCTGGTTTTTGGCATGGTAATACCTCTATGAGTCTAGAAGACATGCCAGTTGGAATTTTAGTAAAACAAGTTCTAGATTATTTTTAATGATTTAATTGGTGGAACAGCTCAACAGAAGTTACTGAAAACACCCTGAAACTTGCAACGACTTTCCAGGCTTAGAAAAGGAACTTAGAGACATGCAAATGGGCTGAATTTCGGTAGGACACTAGTCCCATATGTTTATGACGTATATGAGCTGGAATTTCTGGAAACGGAATTACGGATTTACCACAATTAAATTTTTAGTAAAAGCGGCCAGCTCAGCCTCAGCACTTAAGATAAATCGAAAAGCAAGTAAGTAAGCCTTTATGGTTATTTAAAATAATTCCCAATTCTACGACTTGTATCTATGATTTCACCTAACGTACTTGTGACGAAAGAGTCGTGGAAATGGACCAAAATGGTTAAGCCTAACCGTCCTATGTAGATGAAGTACAAAATGTGGAAATATTCATCCAAACCCATGTACGTTGACATGTTATAAGGAATGCATATGATCATTTATGTCATGGCTTGCATTTCATATCACGACATGTATCATGCATGATCATGAACCTGATTTTCATGGATTTTATGATGCAAGCAAGTTTTACAAGTGATTATCTTTTCGTTATGCATGAAAAGTTTTTACGGTCCCATATTTTAAAGAAAGCTTCATGAATTCCTTGCCGGCTAAGCATGCGACTAACCCGACTCCAGACCCGGGGTTAATTGGTCTGATGACATGATATCTGTTCTGGACCCGCTCAGATCCGGGGTTAATTGATCGGATATCTGTTTTGGACCCGCTCAGATACGGGGTTAATTGATCTGATATCTGTTCTGGACCCGTTCAGATCCGGGGTTAATTGATCTGATATCTGTTCTGGACCCGTTCAGATCCGGGGTTAATTGATCTGATATCTGTTCTGGACCCGTTCAGATCCGGGGTTAATTGATCTGACACTCTGTTTTTATGACATGACATTTTATGGGACCATACTGATGTTTTGACACGACATGACATGACATCATGCATCGCATATTGCATAACTCACGATCATGTTAATATTTGGTATGATACAGCTAAGGACTTAATAAGCCCATAGTGGTTAGCACTATCTAGAATTATGCTTAGTCCATACCATCAGTTGACTTCAGGACTTAAGATAGGTATGAGCTGCTATTCAAGGATTTATGTTGATACATTCACGTTCTAATTCTTTATGTATTTCATGGTCGTTTATTGTATCCTTGCTGGGTGATTTTTATCACTCACACTTTATTTTTCCCCCCCAGATAATGCCAAGATAGAGTGGATTGAAGATGAGCCGAGGGTACCGTATCCGTAGGCGTGAAGACATGATGGGAGATGAACTTAAGGACTTTTGTGCTGCTTAGATGTTTGTACTATGACTATGTTGGTACTCTGTGGGATGTGACTATGATGTTTTGTGTGACTGCTACTTCGGGGACTTAGTTATTGCGTAATGCATGTTTAATTTGGAAAGTTTTAATTCTGCCTAAATTTTACCGTCATGTTAATTGTTAACATAGGAATCCATGGCTTATTATGGATTTTCGTATGTTACGCATGACGCTTTGTACTCTCCTTAGTGAAGTACGACGGGTGCACCGTATCCGGACGAGGCCCGGGTGTGGGGCGCTACAGGTGGTATCAGAGCCCAGGCTCTAGATTACGGGCAGAACGCAAGACTAAGTTATGATCTTAGCAATCTAAGTTTGATCGTAGACCTAAGTCATGATCTTAGATGAGTGGCGACCTTAGAATAGGACCACTTAGACCGGGTTTAGGATATGATTTAATAACTAACCCTAAACTATGAAAGCTAAGTCTATGACATAAGATGTGTCCTTTTATCTCCTTACTTAAGAGTTTTCGATTTTGGTCCTTAGTCAAATTCAATTGATTTTAATTCTGATATTCTAAATAGACATTAAAACCATAAGTGCAGATGGCATCACAGACTAACGAACAAGCATTGTCACTTTCACCCCCGGGCAGCGCTGGGTTTTATTACCGGCAGCTAGTAAGAGCATATATTCCAGAATTTGGCGGAGAATCTAGTCTCGAGGAAGCGGAAAAATGGCTTGATGAAGTCGAAAGTACCTTCTTGCTGATACGAGTACCTGAGAAGGTAAAGACACTAATTGTCCGGCCATTTTTGATTGGCAAGGCCAGCCTGTGGTGGAGAACTTGTATCCAGCCATTGCCCCGACCGGTGACTTGGGCAAGGTTTCTAGAGGAGTTTTGTGAGTTTTTCCTCTCTACAGAACTAATCATGACGAGGGTTGAGGAATTTGACACCTTGAGACAAGAACCAGGTATCACTGTCTCAGAGTATGCTCGTCGGTTCACTACATTGGGCCGCTATGTTCCCTTGATCATGGAAGACGGAGAGCTTAAGGTAATCAGATTCATGCGAGGTCTAGACTTTCGGATTAAGATTCGGCTAGCGAATGCATATTCTAGCACTTTCGAGGAGTTACTGGAGGACTGCTACAGAGCGGAACGCGATATTAAACTAATGGAAGGACGAAATAAAGGACTTAAGAAACGAAACAGGAAGTGGCGACCGTTTCCCCTGAGGGATAATAAAGAGATAACCAAGAACGCTAACCTGGATGAAAGAGTGCCTGGTTCAGCAGCGCCTGAAACCTCAAATCGTAACAGGTACTCCAGACTGCTTAATTTAAATCTGAATTAC
The DNA here is from genome assembly GCA_036186865.1 of Eustoma russellianum. Classification (NCBI taxonomy): domain Eukaryota; kingdom Viridiplantae; phylum Streptophyta; class Magnoliopsida; order Gentianales; family Gentianaceae; genus Eustoma; species Eustoma russellianum. The sequence goes on along the minus strand of AP025043.1, from coordinate 19,886,856 downwards.
CTATGTTTTATTATGTCCTTTAGCCAAGGTATAAACGGTCGTTGGAGCAATGCGATAAAGTAACCCAACTAAAGTGTAAAAACTAGAATAAGTTATCAAATTGCTCTTAACGGTTGGGTTATTACCATAATAGTCGGAGCTCAATAAGGTTTCCATGGAAGATAACTACCAGTTGCCTAGGATCAATGATTTGTTTGACCACTTCGGGAAACCCAAGTGTTAACAAAACCAAATTGCAAACTGACTATTTCCAACGAGAGAAACAAGCTCGAGGAAGAACATGGAATGTGTGCAAGACGAATCATAGACATCCCCAAAACTATTAGGATTGACAAATGTCCTGACACGTTATAGACCTTATGAGTCCGGCATCTTAAGGACAATTCAGTAAGATGGTTAAATTCCTTCCACGACTATTATAAGTCGGGATTATCTAACCCACTCTAGCAGCAACAATATGAGGTGACGAAATCTTGCATAGCATAATAGTCTATGAGGACAGAGCAAACGAGGATACTCTTGTGATTGGGAAAAGAAAACATAGATTCTGTAAGGAACAAGAACACCACGAAACGACATAAATTCCCAGGAAGGACTTCGACCCTAGGCTCGATTATTACAGAATTGGCGTGTCGACGAAACGGATGAGTCAAGTAGGATTTGGCGAGAGATTTGGGCTTCACCATTCTATAAGAGTACAATCTCAGATTAAGGTACGAGTCATCCTATATGTATTTTAGGGAGGAAATTTCTAACACCGATAGAGACGCTTTTATGGTTAACGCATGGATACCGAAGGATGTCTATCGAAGGAAAGCGTATGGATTACAGTCAGGACTTAAGGACCCCTGTCATGAAAAGAAGGAAACTCCAATAGTATATAATCAGGACAGGTCAATTACATCATACTAACCCTGAAGGAATATCGTTGTCGGAATTTAACTCACTAAGACAAAGGCCAGGCATTTCCATACTCATTCATTACCTTGGGACAGTATGTCCCTTTGATTATAAGAGATGAAAGGTTTAGACTACCAGATCCAATTAGGTTATGTTAAGTCGTATTCAAGGACCTTTGGTGAATTATTGGAGGGCTGCTATGGAGCGGTATGCGTTGATAAGGAGACGAAAGAATGAAAGAAACGATTTAATGAGCAAACGAAGTAGAAGGTGGAAACCGCAACCATACAAGGCAAAGTCTATACGGATGACAAAGAAACAATCAAGATACGCCTAATAAGTGTAAAGTACCCATGCTCTCTGCTCTACTTCCTATTAACCAAGTAGGAGTGATTATGATAGTTTCCTTGAGTTATGATTAGTAGACCACAAGCGAGTAGGTAAGGTTATTAGTGATAACATTATTAAGTATGACACTGTGTATGGGACGCAGGGTCCTCATCATGATGCGTCACTATTAGCACTTGTACCTGTTTATTGCACTATGCGGGGAATAGGTCATGACTATGAAAACCATGTTTTAAGAGAACGGGTCACCTTAGGATGATTTGAAATGTCATAAAAGGAACATAAGTTTCAAAGGAGAACCCCAACTTCTAGTTCGATTCTATGAAATGATCACGAAAAGGGGTAAGAGTTAGTACGTAATAAGGCAAGTAGCAAGACGGATGAATACGGGACATACCTTATGAAGAGCTTGGTTTGTGTACCTTATGGGAATTATCTCGGGTGTCTTTGGAAGCTATTTCGTAAATAGGATGACCGTTACATGATCACTGAAAGGATGTTTATAGAAAAGAGCGAATAATCTATACCCCGGAGTTAATGATCTCTGCCTAGTTGTTCATTCCTTATGTAAAAGGAAATTATAAGCCTGCTACGGTCATGATTACACGGAATGGATTTCATTATCGAGTACATAGTATCGAGGTTTGCGAGTGCTTGATAGGGGATAGGTGACAATAACACCTTTCGAGAATTAGAGTAAGTTCTGACGAGACCTCTAAGATGAAGGGAACAAAGCAGTTCTGGGGGAACTAAATATACGCTTTATGCGATCTTATTTACCTAAAGAAGAAGCCATATGGGAAACGGAAGGCAACGTGAGGAGTCGATGCCTCATCTTTTGACTAGTTCTGAAGTTTCGAGGACGAAACTTATAATAAGGGGGGGAGGATGTTGTACCCCGACAACCGTATACTTGAGACTATGATTAAGTGACAGAATAAAAGCGATGATTCCTTCACGAGCCTGTTACTCAAGTCACATGTATCGCATTCTTATTTAAATTCTTCAAGTTCGTTTAGGACGAACACTAAATAGTTATACAATCGAACGTCACGAGGTGTGTGATATACCTTGAGAATTCGGCCAAGGGCCATTGATCACCCTTGAAGCGAGCTCGTTCTTGTAAGAATACAAACATAAACAATCCTCACAAAGTAAAACTAAAATCAAAATTAAACGAAATAAACAACATTATAAATTATATAAGTATTGGATATGATAAGTGTGAAAAGACCAAAATACCCCCCAACACCCTCATAATTTCGGCCAAGGAGTGGGAGGATCTAGAATTCTCCACACTCTTCCAAATAATTTATAATTAACAAATTACATAAAAAATTGAAATATTAAAAAGCAACTTGCATGCAAAAGAAAGGATAAAATAAGAAAAGAGGAGGCTAGTGTGTAAGAAAAAGTAAGGCCTAGATCCCCTTTTTCCCCCTCCCATGCACCGCCGGGTACCCTTCCCCAATCCCCCCTACATGTTCTATTTTAACTACACCTAGAATCTTAATCCAATCTCATCTTGAGACATTCTCAAACAAGCCAACACTCAAGAAGTTTTCTCTCCCCCACACACCAAAACATTTCGTTCCCTCCATCCTTGAAGGCTAAGAGATTCAACTTCACTCTCATTTTCAAGCTCAAGAAGTGTTTAGGTAAGTTCTCTTCTAAGTTCTTAAGTGGATTCTTCATACAAAATGGTGAAGCTCACATGGGTGCTATCTTTTTCCCCAAACCGTGGCCTCCATGTTCAAGGAGGTGAAGATCTTCAACACTCTTAGGTGAAGCTATCTAGCTACACTTGAAGCTCCATTCCAAGACTACTTGGGTAAGATGTTTTGGCCCAAATAAAACTCTATTTTCACTATTTAAGGAAGACTAATCTTTTTCCTCCCTCTTCTTCAAAACCGTGTGTTCTAGGGAGTAAGAGGAGAAGGATTTTCAACTCAACTCACTCCAAACCAAGCAAAGGCAAAAACTTTGGCTTGAAGAGGCAAGTATACACTAATCTCTCATGATTTACCTAAAGGATTAGTGTCTTGAATGGTTAAAGTTTCAAAGATGTGATCTTTAGTGGTACCCCTTAAGTTTAAGATTGTATCTTAGTCATTCCTTAAGAATAATGTCTTGCATGTGGGTTATTGTGTCCAAGATGGTGTTATTTCCTACATGCAATATGATTTGAGGCTGATTTAGAATAACACAAGGTTAGTCTAAGTAAGCCTAGGCAAGAGTAACTCTTGAATGAAATTTTAAGGTCCTAGGAATGCATGCATGTGATAGATATGAGTCCTATGAAGGTTTTCTTTTGGGATTGAACTAAAATGACTCTTGAATGTGTTGCATGTTGAATATATGTTGAGAAATGTGGTTAAGGTATCACATAGGATGGAAAGGAAGGTGAACTTTGATTTCAAGAAAGAATGCTTGTTTTATGTAGATTTGATACTAGCTTGGGTTATTACTTACAAGCTGTTTATTATGATGCAAAGGTGATCTTATAACAAGCATGCAATCTGGATATTTATGTCACAAAGGGATATAAGTGCTAACTAATGACCTAGTTCATAAGAACAAAAGGAATGGTGAGCATTTGACTTAACCATGACCACATAGTAAAGAACTGGAGCTAGGCAGATTGGGATGACATTTTCAACGACCGTAGAACTGGACTTCCAGACCTTCAATGAAGCTAATTTTTGGCACAACGTTAGTCCTATGAAGGTAGCACGATTGAGAGTTTGAATTTCGTTAAAATAAGCAAAGGATTATTTTTAAGAAATTTTACGGTAAAACTGCTCCAGTAGGAAATTCTGGAGCAGGGCAGAATTGGTTCCTTGGTTTAACGAATTTAAAAAGGATCTTTTGAACCTTCAATAAATCTGGTCTTTGTCACGGAGCTAGCCCCATGTGTATAGTAGAGTTGAGAGTTGGAATTTTGGAAAAATAAGTTATGGTTAATTTTTAATAAAATAATTGGTAAGACTGCTCAGACTGTAAATTCTGGAACAGGACAGAATGATGTAACGTTTTGCATGGCCTGAAAAGAGATCTTGTAGATGTTCAAAAAGGTTAATTTTCGGTGTGATGATACCATTATGTGTTTAGAAAATGTGCAAGTTGAAATTTTGGAAAAAGGAGTTGTGGAATATTTTTAATAAAATATCCACTAAAGCTGCTCAGATTGGAAAGTCTGAAACTGGCAGAACAGAACATCATTTTTGTTTTATCCGAAAAAGGACCTTGTGAATAACCATTAAAGCTGGTTTTTGGCATGGTAATACCTCTATGAGTCTAGAAGACATGCCAGTTGGAATTTTAGTAAAAAAAGTTCTAAATTATTTTTAATGATTTAATTGGTGGAACAGCTCAACAGAAGTTACTGAAAACACCCTGAAACTTGCAACGACTTTCCAGGCTTAGAAAAGGAACTTAGAGACATGCAAATGGGCTGAATTTCGGTAGGACACTAGTCCCATATGTTTATGACGTATACAAGCTGGAATTTCTGGAAACAGAATTACGGATTTACCACAATTAAATTTTTAGTAAAAGCGGCCAGCTCAGCCTCAGCACTTAAGATAAATCGAAAAGCAAGTAAGTAAGCCTTTATGGTTATTTAAAATAATTCCCAATTCTACGACTTGTATCTATGATTTCACCTAACGTACTTGTGACGAAAGAGTCGTGGAAATGGACCAAAATGGTTAAGCCTAACCGTCCTATGTAGATGAAGTACAAAATGTGGAAATAATCATCCAAACCCATGTACGTTGACATGTTATAAGGAATGCATATGATCATTTATGTCATGGCTTGCATTTCATATCACGACATGTATCATGCATGATCATGAACCTGATTTTCATGGATTTTATGATGCAAGCAAGTTTTACAAGTGATTATCTTTTCGTTATGCATGAAAAATTTTTACGGTCCCATATTTTAAAGAAAGCTTCATGAATTCCTTGCCGGCTAAGCATGCGACTAACCCGACTCCAGACCCGGGGTTAATTGGTCTGATGACATGATATCTGTTCTGGACCCGCTCAGATCTGGGGTTAATTGATCTGATATCTGTTTTGGACCCGCTCAGATACGGGGTTAATTGATCTGATATCTGTTCTGGACCCGTTCAGATCCGGGGTTAATTGATCTGATATCTGTTCTGGACCCGTTCAGATCCAGGGTTAATTGATCTGATATCTGTTCTGGACCCGTTCAGATCCGGGGTTAATTGATCTGACACTCTGTTTTTATGACATGACATTTTATGGGACCATACTGATGTTTTGACACGACATGACATGACATCATGCATCGCATATTGCATAACTCAAGATCATGTTAATATTTGGTATGATACAGCTAAGGACTTAATAAGCCCATAGTGGTTAGCACTATCTAGAATTATGCTTAGTCCATACCATCAGTTGACTTCAGGACTTAAGATAGGTATGAGCTGCTATTCAAGGATTTATGTTGATACATTCACGTTCTAATTCTTTATGTATTTCATGGTCGTTTATTGTATCCTTGCTGGGTGATTTTTATCACTCACACTTTATTTTCCCCCCCCAGATAATGCCAAGATAGAGTGGATTGAAGATGAGTCGAGGGTACCGTATCCGTAGGCGTGAAGACATGATGGGAGATGAACTTAAGGACTTTTGTGCTGCTTAGATGTTTGTACTATGACTATGTTGGTACTCTGTGGGATGTGACTATGATGTTTTGTGTGACTGCTACTTCGGGGACTTAGTTATTGCGTAATGCATGTTTAATTTGGAAAGTTTTAATTCTGCCTAAATTTTACCGTCATGTTAATTGTTAACATAGGAATCCATGGCTTATTATGGATTTTCGTATGTTACGCATGACGCTTTGTACTCTCCTTAGTGAAGTACGGCGGGTGCACCGTATCCGGACGAGGCCCGGGTGCGGGGCGCTACACTTATGGTTATCAATCTAATCTAAAAATTTTATGACAAATCCCCAAGACACATAGGAATAAGTCACGAAACTTAGTTAGGATAACCCTAACATTTTGGAGGGTAATCACGGACGCAAAGTTGATATACTAAAGCTGAAATTTAGGCTGAACAAGGAAATACATTAAATAGGATTAATTTGTCCGCTTACGAGTATGATATTGGAATTTAAGGATTCCCTAAGTCCGAACCATGCATGTTAATATGTTATTCATGCCATGACTTGCATTGCATATCACTGCATGTATCATGCATGATCATGAAACCGATTTTATGAATTTTATGCAAGTCTTTTCAAGTGAAAAGTGTTTTCAGTTATGCATGAAAAGTTTTTATGGTCCCATGTTTTAAAGAAAGCTTCATGATTCCTTTGCCGGCCAAGCATGCGACTAACCCGACTCCAGACCCGGGGTTAATTGGTCTGATGACATGATATGTTCTGGACCCGCTCAGATCCGGGGTTAATTGATCTGATATCTGTTCTGGACCCGCTCAGATCCGGGGTTAATTGATCTGATATCTGTTCTGGACCCGCTCAGATCCGGGGTTAATTGATCTGATATCTGTTCTGGACCCGCTCAGATCTGGGGTTAATTGATCTGACACTCTGTTTTTATGACACGTTATTGTATGGGACCAAAATGATGTTTTGACATGGCATGACATGACATCATGCATTGCATATTGCATAACTCACGATCATGAGGACATGTTGCATGTTACAGTTAATGTTTATAAGTTACTATTGGTATAGCATTACCTAAAACATGCTTAAGCTGAACGTCAAGCAAGCTCAGGATTTAAGATCAGGTATGAATTACGATTATTTGAGGTTTTTAGGGTAATACGTTCATGTTATGACTCTTTATGTATTTCATGGTCGTTTATTCGTTAAGCAAGCTCAGGATTTAAGATCAGGTATGAATTACGATCATTTGAGGTTTTTGGGGTAATACATTCATGTTATGACTCTTTATGTATTTCATGGTCGTTTATTGTATTCTTGCTGGGTGATTTTTATCACTCACACTTTATTTTTCCCCCCACATAATGCCAAGATAAAATGGATAGAAGATGAGCCGATGGTACCATATCCATAGGCGAGGAGATATAAAGAGGGCTAAGCTTAAGGACTTTTGTGCTGCCGAGATGGTTGTATTATGGCTATGTTTGAACTCTTTGGAAATTGACTATGATGTTTTGTGAGACTACTACTTTGAGGACTTAGTTATTTCGTAATGCATGTTTAATTTGAAAAGTTTTAATTCTGCCTAAATTTTACTACCATGTTGAATGTTAGCATGGGAGTCCACGACTTATGTTATGGATTTTCGCATGTTACGCATGACGCTTTGTACTCTCCTTAGTGAAGTACGGCGGGTGCACCGTATCCGGACGAGGCCGGGTGTGGGGCGCTTGCATAGGAATCCAAGATGTTTCCTTGAGTCTTGTATCCCTTGACCAATCTTGTCTCCCATGCCTCTTTTTATTTTTATTTTCTTTCTTTTCTAATCTTTATTATTTTCCAAGACAACTCATTAAGATATATATACAATATGTATATCACCTAAAGTATATATTATCATTTATATGTATAGCCGTGTGTATACATATAATTTCTAATGCTTGTATAATTCATTTCTACATATATATCTCATATTTCCATATATACATATATATATGTATAGCATCCGTGTATGAGTATGTAGCGTGTACACATATATATATTATATATATATACTACCCGTATGTGAACATAATTAACATGTACAATAGAAGTGTATTAAAAATATAAATATATATATACACTTCATGTATCACCTTCTAGAATTCCCTTTGGGGGCCGAACTCTACACAGGGTTGGGAGGGTATTTTGGCCATTTCCTTTGTGTCATGTGACACACTTATATAATAATATTAAATTTCCTATAATATTTACCTTAAAGTAATTCCATTGGATAATAATAAAATATCATAAATGGAATTTAAATAATTATACCCGGATGACTAATTCTTAGTGACTCATTACGTTCGAGTCGGCGGTATCCGTCACTTAATCATAGTTTCAAGTACATGGTTGTCGGGGTACAACACTTACGCTGCCGTTGGAGATACCTGGATGGAAATGGAAGCACATCACGATGGACTTTGTATCGTGACTCCCTAAGACAAGAAACGGCAATGAAATTATCTGGGTGATTGTGGATCAATTAACTAAGTCCGCTCACTTCCTACCAGTGTCTAGTGAAGCTACGATGGAGAAGTTAGTGACGTTATATGTGGATAACATCGTGAGCTTGCACAGAGTACCAGTGAGTATCATGTCAGACCGAGATCCTAGATTCACATCCTGATTTTGGACAGCATATCAGAGAGTCATAGGGACTGAGTTGAGAATGCGTACATCATTTCATTCCATGAGTGATGGACAATTGGAGAGGATTATACACACTGTTGAGGATAGGTTGAGGGCTTTTGCGCTGGATTTCAAAGGAAATTGGGGTAGTATGGTGAAGCTGATAGAGTTCTCATATAATAACTTTCACCATAGCGCAATTTGTATGGCGCCATTTGAAGCTTTATACGACAGAAAGTGTAGATATCCTCTTTATTGAGATGAGGTTAGGGAAAGAAGTATCGCTGCACCTGAGCTAGTTGAGCAGACGATGGAGAAAGTAAAGATTATTCGGGAGAGGATTAAGGTAGCTTAGAATTGTAGTGAAGACAACCTTTGAAATTCGCAGTAGGTGAGAAAGTATGTCTCAAGGTTTTTCCAATGAAAGGAGTGATGAGATTTGGAGAGAAGGGTATCCCTTGATACATTAGATACGAGGTACTCGAGCGAATTGGGTCATTGGCTTATCGTATAGCGATACCTCTGGCGTTATCGCAAGTGCACAACGTCTTCTATATCCCCAGCTATGACGGTATGTCACTGACCCAAGTAACATACTAGAAGCTCGACCATTGAAAGAAAGAAGCGATGCAACATATGAAGAGTTATCGATATGCATCGTGGAACGAAATGATCAGGTTTTGCTCAAACGCATGATCCATACGTAAAAGTTCACTGACCAATCGTACGGAGGGAGAAGCGACATGAGAACTAGAAGAAGAGGTGTGATATCCACACCTATTTGACTAAGGTACACAAGTTTCGAGGACGAAACTTTTCGTGAGGAGAGGAATGTTATGATATAGGTATGATTATGGGTGTGATGAAGTACGTGAATTGGCATAGATTTCGGATGAATTTGATGGCGGAATAAGTTGGGATTTTGCATAGTTTGAAGGTAGAATAAGGTTGGAAATCGTCTAGGCTGAATTCTGGTGGAAGACAGTGGCGTTAGTGACGGTGCGTAAGCCACACACGTAAGTATAGTGGTAGCACGTGAGGTGCGTGCTTGGGTGTAATGTGATAGGCGTGATTTATACTTGCTGTTTATGGTATTTGGTGTGTGAAAATATGGATGATATATGTTTTGGAGGGAGGCCGACGGGTAGAAGTTGGTGGTGTAAGAAATTAAGGATTTGGGAGAAAAAAGAGGGGTTGGCTGAGGGAGTGGGTGGGGAATAGGTTCTGACGGGATAGGGCATTGAGAGACCGAGGGTGTGGGGCCAGGGGAAGGGGTGAAACGGTTAGTGGGTTGGGAGAAAAGTGGGTTGAGAGAGAAAAGGGGGATAGGGCCGACGACAAGGCCGACGGTAGGGGCGCAAGAGGGTAGTGGCAGAGCTACGGGACGAGAAGGGCATAGGTAGCCAGGGCCGACTACAAGCCGTGTCAGGGCCACAGGCCAGTGAAGGAATATAGAAGGAAAAGTAGGGGAAAAAGAAATTTGGACTGTAAACTTTGGGTTAAGTCACGATATGAATTTATAAACTAAGAATTGGATTTGTAGGCAAAGAAATGGATTTTTTGGCGGAGAGATGTATGTGTATGTATATACGTATATATGTAAATGTATGGGCGTGGACAATATATATATATATATATATATATATATATATATATATATGTAAGTATGTATGTATAGATACACAGGAGTTAAGAATTATTTGATATTTGGAAATATTTGATTATTGGATATTTGGAAATATTTGATGATTTGATATTTGAAATTGTATGGAAAAATTTGGTATATTGGAAAAAATAGTCATTTTGGATTTTTTTTGAAAATTGTGCATTGCATTTTTATGAAATTCACCCTTACAATGGAAATATATCGTTAAGCTAGATTGATCCCAAATAAACAGGGCGTCCGAGTATAATGGCTATTTCGAATAGAGCGCTTAGACATATTGACCGCCAATTAGGACGTCCAAGCATGTTGGCTATTTCGATAGAGCGCTTGGGCATATTGACCATTGGGGTGATCAATTCGTAGGTCTCACGATATAAGTCACTTGTAAGGAGAGAGTGCCATAGCTATTGCATTGAACTTAGTTTTGGAAATTGGATTTTGTACATGATTTGGAATCAGGTTTGGATTTGCTACTGATTTGGATTTGGAAACCTTGGACTTGGAACTTTGATTTTGGAACCGAATTCGGTTTTGGACTACGATTTCAATTCCGAACTTTGTATTCATCGATTTTGGTAACCTTGGATCATTGGATTTTGACTTTGACCGCATTTGATTGTATATTGAATTGATGATCGATGTTGCTGACTTTGATGGTTGTTTGAATATAAGGGCATTGTAGTAATTATTTGCGAATGGAAAACACAATATTTTCCTGTAGTATTTAACTACATATTTACGTTTGTTTCTCCGTGTATGATCCTATAGTGGGTGCATACAAGTTACAAAATGGGCGATGTTTTGACTTGCTCATACTATACTTATTTGTTGTTTTACAAAGAGACAAGATTATGATTTAGTTTTCATAGAGGACGAGTCTGAGTGAGGTTATCACTGATTCGAGAATTTTACGAGGATATTATTCACGGCGTTATTACGAGATGTTTATTTGTGGATTCGAGATATATTGTTTTGAGACTTAGAATTTCTGGCTTAAGTTACGATTCATGTATTGGATTTTGGATATTGCCTAGACTTTTATATTAATTATTAAGGATTATTTTAATGGTTTTAGTTTTATGACTTCCGCTGACGTCATTCTACGTCACTTTGCTGACATGCATTTGATTTGGCTTCGACATATTATATTTCCCTTAGCAGAATATGGCGGGTGAACCGTTTCAAATACTAAGGCTTTGGATGGGTCGCTAGAGAAGGACTGCATTTCTTTTTTGTTAGAATTAAGGACTCCCTTTCACAAGTTAAATTTACAGTAATCATACCTGGGAATGTAAATATCCTCTGAGTCATTTTGGAAATGGAAGAATAATCGTTTTTAGCACTTTAAGTTTCTGCAAGAGAATGTATATATACAAATATATACAAAACTCGCATAAAAAATCATGCAACAACCCATAAGGAGGTAACTTGGTGGTATTGGAAGTTAATACATTTGCACCTACCGTGCAATACAAATTAGAAGACTATCACAAGAGAAGAGACTTCTGAATTTTTTTCAATTAATAAACCAAACTGGATTAGTACTTAACTAGCATTATTACTACTACTATTTTGGGAATAAATGATGCAGTGATATGGCTTAAGGCGGTATACCTACCTTTCAATCATCACATACACGAAATACAACAAGAACAATTCCCACAAAAGGTAAAGAATTAGTTCAAACGACCAGAAACTGGAATCAAACATGAATGCAACTAACTAATAGATTAAGAGAACGTAAAGAATAACGAGCCACATAATAAAGAAAATGAATTTGATAATAGAGGAAGAGAATCTTCTAAAACTCACTGCTACAAGCAGAGATCCAAACTTTACACTGATTGAGCAAAAGGGCTCCTAAAATGAAGATACTTAACCAGCAAGCTTATTTTAGGTATGTAGCGCTCCGCCCGAATCTAGGGTCTCGGTACGATACATCCGCCGTACTCTGCTACGCGAAGTACAAGGCATCGATAACATCTATATGCATGTCGACATAAACATATATCGAATAGCGGAAGCATAATAAAATAGACAGAATAAAACATAACCGACATGCAACATATATCATAACTAACTCCGATTACAATGTCATCAGTACATAAAGGATAAAGAGTACATATCCGAAATCATAAAAGTACATAAACTAGCAGTTGGGTCCACTGAGCTCCTCACGGGTATCCTTCCCTCGGCTCGTCATCCACAAGGTCCAAGTCAAGATCTCGGAGCTCTGCACGATCGTAAAAATAATGAGTGAGCGATAATGAATCGCCCAGCAAGTATCTCTGCCAGGATTCGTCGTATGGATCATGCATGGGAAATGGAGTAGTAAAATAAATACAGTAAAGTGACAAGTAAAGCAATTAACTTAACATCATATAATCATATAAAGTGTGAAAAATAAAGTCACAGACGAACTTATATCATTTTCCATATCACCTCATTCATTACTTATTTCATATGCTTCTAATCCATGTCTTATGTTAAAACCCATCGAATATGTTCATGTCAAGAATCACTTTCTATAAATTCATCTTAAGTCCACTCATAGTCTAAGTATGTATCCAATAGGGTGGCTCGAAGGAATATGCATATGCTCAATAAAACTGTAACATGACTCTTTTTCATAAGCATCTCCAAAACGTAATATTTTCATAACTTCCTTTTCAAGACTGTTTCCAATACATGCTATAACACTTTTCATGTACGAACGATACGCACGACATACCTATTGATTCCCCATATAGTCGCATATACCAATACGAATCTCATGTTCCAAACATGGTGTTACCTCATACGTATATGGAAATTACTGTAACATCTGTAGGGCGGAGATCCCTTGTCTTGGACAAGGTATTACACTCGGTCAAATAGGGTAGGGAACATATATGCCCATGACACCAACCTCTCCTAGGTTCCAACGTTATGACGGCCTCCGGTAACTGTAATATACTGTACGCCGTTGACATCCTCTCTCCTCCACCTGATGTCAGTCCAGCCTCCAATAATAACATATCATCATATATCATATACTGTGAATCATATCTCCATATACTGTGGATCACATCATCATATAACATAACTATGTCATCGGAATCAATTTTCTCGTGGAACGTTCGTTTTGCGTAAATTCTTTTTAAAACGTTCATGTGATAAAACATTTCAAAAAAAAAAATGTATTGTATGATAAGACTTAAAAACGTATAACGGAATCATACATTTCCATAAGAATAATCGCATGGTAAAATCTTTTTCAAAATGTATGAGAACTTTTCGTTTCAAAAACTATAATCTGTTTATGCATACGTGTAAGCTTGGTTTTGGACTCATTTAACCATCAATAATTTCAGCCCTTAAGGTCTAATATTTAACTCATGTTTCAAGTCATCATTCAAGTGAAATAATCCATTTGCCCTTCTTAGGGAGCCCTCTGTTACTTCCCTCAAAACAACCCACTTTTTGGGCTTTATCCACTAACATCTTTATCCTAATTTGTCAAATACTTATTTTATTTATGGCCTTTCTAAAACAGCCTACTTTTCTAGATATTCTGAAATTGAGAGATTACCATTTACTCCTTTAGGGATCTCGGCCCAAATTACCAAAACAACCCTATAATGGTGCTTGTTACACATTACCACTTCTTTAATTTACTTATTTAGCACATCCTTTAGTTAGCCATACATTTAATATGCAATATACATATCTTTACATATGTGTACTCAAGTAATTATCCAAACAACATCAGTCGCACACTATTATGGCCACTTGACCGAATACAAATACACATACATACATACATAATTTTCAACTTGTTTAGCACTTCATGCATGTAAGGTGATCCTACCTTTTTAGCCACTTTAACTTATCATAACATACATATGCTTTCTTGACTTATGCATTTTCCTTCAAGATGGTGCATTAAACTTTTGGTTTTAACATATGAACTCATGCATGGTGCTTTTCACCAAAGGTATGAACATAAGAGTCATGATCATAATGATGATCATGACGGAATTTACATGCAAATACATATGTTGATGAAATACATGAAAGTATACATCCTTAGGCCATGATCATCAAGAATACACATCAAAATGATGATGATGAAGCATGTCTAATAATGGTGACCAAAACAGCCCCATTAATGGATGGAAATACATGAAAATGACACGATGATCATTAAAGAAACAATCTTTTATGACCATGTATTATAGCATAAATTATGATGCACCACAATTATGCTAAATCATGACCATCAACATGTATAAACACACAAAATCATGAGAAATACATATGTGATGATCATCATGAAAACATACAAGAAAATGAAGCAAGGTGTGGTTCTTAGCACACTGTTTTCAAGAAAGTGTGACATGTAACTAACACTTTTCATGAAATGAGACATGCATGCCAAATCTTCTATCAAAAGTGACATGCTGCATATATGAGGCATAACATATCATAAATATCATATGCATGACACTTTTACATATCATCAAGGTGACAATTAAGCATGTATTCAAGAATCTCACATAAGTGTTCATATATTTAGCATGCAAGGACACTCTTTACATGATCATAATAGAAAATTCATTAGAACATATGCATGCATGATCAAAGTTTATAAATGAACATAGATGATATATTTTCTAACATGCATGAAGAAACCAAGAAGAATACTTGTCTTTTTCCGTGAATCTTAGACTTAAAATGGAAAATTTTCTTCCTTCTTTCCACTTGATACCTCATGGTTTAAAGGGCCAAAATGGAAGAAAAATTGATCATTTTTAAAGGAAATGTCACTAAGAAGGTTCTAAAATCAACTTACTACAATCTCACCTTGAAAAATCCTTGAAGGTTCCTACTTTTCCCACTTGGAAAGTTCTTCCTCCTTAGTTGTTGGAACTCTTGGCCTTGCTAGGATGAGGGGAGGAAATTGAGTGATTTTTAAGAAAGAAGAAGAAGGAAGTAATGGAATGAAGGTTAGAATATCTTTACCTTAGAGATTCCTACACTTGAAGCTTGATTCTTCAATTGAAAGTTGAAGAAGTTGGTTTCCTCTTGCTTGAGAGGCTCACGGTTTGGAGGATAGAAAGGGAGAGAAATTTTGGCCTTGAGAGAGTGAGAGAGGAAGAGAGTTGAGAGAAGGAGGAGGAATTTGGTTGAGGAAAGTTGTTGAAATGAAGAGTGAAGTGGAGTTAGAAGAAGCCTTGCTCCCTTTTGTGGTGTGACTGTGGCTAAGGAGAAGTGGGTGAGAGAAAGAATTCCATGATTATGTTTTGGTTAGGAAAAGAAAAGTGTGAGGGGTAAGACATGCATGGTTTGTGGTTGGATGGGGAATAAATGTGTAAGAAATAAAGTGAGGGAAGGAAGAAGAATGTAAGACAAGTTGTCTTACATGGAAGGGGTGGCGGTTAAGTGGGTGGGGGAATAAGTGGGGTATTTTAGAAGAATTTGAGAATTAGTGGAAAGAAAATGGGTATAATTTGTCCACTTATAAATCTTTCTAAATTGTGGAAACATAAAGAATAAAGTGCAAGACATGGAATACAAGTTTTTCATTTTGTCTTGTATGAGAATTGAATTTTATTTTGGAAATTGAAATACCAGGAAGAATAGTGGGTGTGTAAGGATTGCATGTAATTTGGTTGGCTTAGAGTAGGGTGTGTAAGAAGACTTCTTCCCCCTTTTCTTGTTGCATGTGGGGCGGCCAAAGTAGGGAGTGGGGAAGGAAATGATAATGTGTGACAAGTGTATACAATCTTGACTATTTGAAAGCTTGTTAGGAATAAAGTGGGTGTACATTGTACACTTCTTAATTTTTTAAGATGTTGTAGGAAACTAATATTAGAGGAAGAATAAAATAATCTCCCACTCACACCACCTAGGTAGGGCGGTCAAGGGCACTGGTGGGTAGAATAGGATAATTTCTTAACTCATTTTCCAAAGTCTTAATTTAACCTTTTTAATTTATTCCAACGTAATATAAAGTTTGTATAATACTTGTATTTCTACTTCATTAATTCACCCAGGATAATATGCAACAAAATTTTAACTATACTGCGTACGTCGGCACAACGATTTAATCGATTTTAAACCGATACAACTATCTTTACAACTATGATTTCCTTTGTTCTCTTTTCCTACCCACCCGGGGGTGCGGGTCGTAATATTCCTGCCTCCTTACAAAAAGTTTCATCCTCAAAACTTGTAAGTTAAATCATAATCTGCTGTTTAGTGTAGTTCTACTGAATTCTTCTCCTGTTGCATGTCTCGTACACCATCCATAATCTAATGCACTAATTTATCTTTCGGACATACTTTTCTAAAATCACAACATATGTGGCACTATTTGAAAATTTGATTACTTGATTACATGGTATCCATTCTATTTTGTTGAGATTCCTAAAATTAAACACTTAGAGTATTCTAGCTCCCGCACTTCCACTGCACTGCTATGATCAATTCTCTTTCCTTACTTGAGTATTTCAATGCTGATTCTAACTTAGTTAGACCCCTACTCACATGTTAACCATTTTCTGTTCATGCTTATTTTGTTTTGGTTCAAACTTATTCAGTTTGACTCGACCATCCTCGACATTTGTGCTATTTTATTAAATTTACTTACCCGTAATGTACTAATTTCCTATGCGACATTCTCACCGAATTGAGGTGCGCTCGTCACTACTGATCAATTCCACTAATGAACTAATATCTTTGACATTTTTCAATAATGTTATCATCAATATCATATTACTGTTATCACTTATAATCCAATATTTTACTTACTCTGTTGTTCCTATCATTGGTAAATCATTCTTTAGAAATTCTTGTCCTACTACTAAATGGTATCTTAGCAGTTACACTCCGCACTTAGTCAGTAAACAAAAATTCAAACACTGATAACACTAATCGCGATTAACTTGCGTAATTAAACATACCTATTATGGTATTCCGGGCATCAGAGACTTCTGTGTCAGTCATATTCTGAACTTGGGTGTCAATCCATGATCGCCCTTCCTCCTGTTGCGCTCCTCACTATGGCCTATTTCTCCTTTTTGGCCATTCTCTGATCAGGTGCCTGATCTTATCGCACCTGAAATATGCACATGTCATCATGTTGCACTCACTAGTATACTGCTTCTGACACTCTTGACATATCAGAACAGCTGCTGGCAAGGCGGCAACCGATGCTTGAAGGGTGATGTCTGCTGAGATCGTTCACATGTCCTTCACTGATATTTGGCCTGCTGTGTGAACCAATCATTAATATCCTCTCGAACTCTATAATCCTCTGAATAATCTCTGATAAGGGAATGTAAGACTTGTGGAACTCATCTAGGAACCTCATCCACGCAACATGCCAGGGCAGTGGCTGGACGTTAGTTTTCCACCAGGAATGGCTGAACAACATGCGCCTTCATCTCATCAAGTATCTGTATCAACTTGTACCTGCTCTTGATTATGTCTAACCATTTTTCGGCCTTATCCGAATTAGGTTCTCTGCCAAAGCTCGAAATTCGCGCTCTTTGAAGTTCCCTCAAAAAAGAAACCACTGCTATTCTGAGACTGTGGTGGTGGGGTGGTGGTGCAACCTGCATAGTCTTGACTGCCTGATCCAGGTGTATTAGGGCATCGAGAAATATCTACGGAATACCTCCTGGGGCATGTGCCTGTGGTGGTGGAACATGCTCTGGCAGCGGTGGTACCGGCTCAGGGCCTGGTGGTAGCTAATGCAGGGAAGGTAACTTGGTGTGTTTATCAGATCGTGCTCTCCCTCGAGGTCGCGATGCCATTGTTGGACTGTGCACCTGCAGTAAGTACCACTAGAAGGTGTGAGGGAGGTGAATAGTGGTTAGCGGAAATTACACTACTACCCTTTAACAAAATCCCCTTTGAAAACAGAATACGAGACCTCCTCAGATCCAGTACCCATTTTTGTAAAATTCAAAAATCCGTGTACACAACTCTAAAAATTATGAAAATTTTCAAAACTTAATTTCAATGTCTTGAAAAGACTCTGTCCAAAAATTAGATAAAAATAAGATCGTTGGCCCTTCAAACAAATAAAAAGATTCAGATAGTCAATCTGGACATAATTAAATAGAATGTCGCTGAACTTTGAAAACATGTTTCTCTTTGAATACTGAACCAAAAAGGTTGATCTTTACGTCAAAACACTCCTTAGGATGTCTAGTTTATGTTTCCAAAAGGCTTTGACCTTAAACAATTTTTGATGAAAACAGAATTCAAGTTTTCTCAAAACTGGTCAGATTGCATCCAGATTGGAGCAGTTATCTTGTAACGACTAAAAGACTAACTTTACTTTGTTCAAATCAAGTGATTCTTGTTGCAAATGAAAGCTAACAGTCTGAAGTATAACTTCACCAACAATCACGAATTTTGAAAGTGTTTTGCTATTTGTTCAAAACGTGAGAATTTGTATAAATCTATAGTAAAAACGGACAGAAAAACAGAAAAGAGAAAAGAAGACAAGAACACCAAAGATTGATCCTGGATCGGACAATGTGACCTATTCCAGTCCCAAGGAACACCTTTCTTTGGATTTCTATATGGTATAAAAAAACTTACAACAAGAACCAAGCTTGATCCTTGGGTTAAACACCTACTCTATTCAAGACTTGGACGAACACCTCTATGCAACTCTTGGTTGCAACACCTCTATCACCTATTGGTGTAGCCTTATAAACTTGGCTAACCAATCTTACAAAGATAACCCAAGAAGGTGTGTTTTTGTAGCTCAACAACAACAAGAAATGAAACACCTTAACTACACAAAGAAAGAATAACAAAGAAGAGAATAGCAAGAATGATCTTCAAGTTTGCTTTAAAGTTGTGTGTTCTTCTTCTTCACCTTTGCCTTCTATTTATAAGGTGAAATGAGCCTTGAAGATAAGACCTCCAGTGTGTCACCATCTTCATCATCAATGATTAAGCATCTTCACACCATTGGTTGGCCACATAATCACCTTGTACACTTGATAAAATAAAACAACACAATTGGTCCACCTTGGACACTTGTTTGGCCGAAATTTTTGTCTCCAAAAATGACTTGGAATTGCTTGAAAAATGAAGATAATACTGAGGGATAATACCACCAAGAAACTCTCAACTCCTTGGCAAGATAATAGGAATGTGATGGCTGAAATTTTGAACAATTGAGCCCTTTTCTACCATGTAGCCATTGGCTACATTTTCAAATGTTTCTAAGTTGGCAATTTTGCCAACTAGCTTCCTTTTGGTTGGTCCACTTGGCATAAAGTTATAAAATGAATACACCATTAATTCCACCTGTAAATACACATTTGGAGGCTTGTATTTATGAAAATCAACTCCGATTTTTGAAGAAGAAATCAACAAATAATAGTTGACAAGATGATGTCAACTTATGATATCAAAATTCCCACAATTTCTCCATATATGTTGTGATGAATTCCACACCATTAACCCTTTAAAATCTCTGAAAAATGATTATTGAGACTCTCCAATAACACATATAAGAAGGTCTTCAAGAAAAAAATAGAATGTGACATCACAACCCGTCACATATCCCGCTACTGTCGATAATATCATCAAATGAGAGAAATAATAGAAAACCACCAAATAATCTTCAAGATAATCATAAATGAGCTTCAAAATGAAGATAATAATATACTCAAGAGATTCCTTGAGTAAAAATACCAAAACTGCCCTCAGGAATAAAATGACCAAAATACCCCTGGTGAGAGAAAACTCAAGAAATGATCCCCATCGTCAGAAAAAGATCTAAAAACACCTTTGTGATGATAAATAAGAGATGAATATGTCCTTGAAATATTGTCACCACTCCCTACACAAACTTAAAATACCAAATTTGCCTTTTTAAGTAGGTTGTAGAAACTTTCAAGGCACATTAGTCACAATGCATTTATAATTATCAAAAACACATAATAACCACATAATGAACATATATAAATCATGTGCAAATGAAAACAACATTTTATCACATTTTAGAAAAAATTTTCTAAAAACCCTAGACATCGATCGATCGAAGTTCCTCCGCTTGAGAGATCAATGTCTCACAGTGAGTTTCAGAGTTTGTCTCTGACCTACATCGATCGATCGAAGTGAGGGTTTGATGTACATCGATCGATCAATGTGTCTCAAGTTTAGAGATCGATGTCTCACAGTAAGGTCTTGAATTTTCTCTGCCTTACATGGATGGATCGACGTGAGGGATCGATGTACATGGATCGATTGAAGTGCAACAACATGAGAGACTGATGTCATTTTTCTTCACTTTTTCAACTTTTAATTATTTATAACACTATGTGTGACATTTTTAAGTATTCACCACTTAAAATCATGACCTTGAAAATTATCCAAAAATATTTTTCAACATTCTCCCCCTTTTGGATGATTTTCAAAAAACCCTACATGATTTTAATGTCACAACGCTTTACCAATTGTTTATCACATATTTACCAATTTCATAACAATTGAATTGTTTTGAAAACCTCACCAATTACCAATTGTTTCACTAATTCTATACCAATTGTTTTCAAACTTTCAAATCTCATATTTTCAACATATGTGCTCATGTGCTCCTCCCCAACTTATACTCCCCCCTTAACTTATACTCAAGCCAATTTAACACCAATTAAAACTTATACCAATTGAACTCATCATATTATTTCAACTCAAATCATGACTTCACAACTACTAAAATCATGTTCTTATTCTATCTCTCCCTTTATTTTGCAAATCATGCAAAAGATAGAATTATGCAATTGTATAGTAAGTCATCATACCTAACTTGGCTCTTAAAATTTCAAAAGTGGCTTGATTAAGAGTTTTGATGAAGATGTCAGTTATTTGATGATCAGTTCTTATATGGTCTATGGTTATGTCCCCATTTTGAAAATGATCTCGAAAGAAATGATATCTTACCCCAATGTGTTTAGCCTTAGAATAAAGTACGAGATTCGAAAAAGATTGATCGCACTTGTGCTATCGCAAAAAATTTGAATCTTATTCATTTCATTGCCAAAATCACTAAGTTGTTGTTTAAGCCAAAGTATTTGGGTAGTGCATAAGCTTAAGGTTATATAATCGGCTTCAGTGGTAGAGAGTGCTACACTAGCTTGTTTCTTAGAAAACTAAGTGATCAAGTTGGTTCCTATGAATTGACATGTACCGCTAGTTGATTTTCTATCTAATTTGCAACCACCATAATCAGCATCACTATAAGCATACAGTTCCAACTTAGCATTTCTATCATACCAAATTCCTAAGTGAGGGTGTGTTTAAGATATCTAAAGATCTTTTTTACTGCATTGTAATGAGATACCTTAGGACAAGATTGAAACCTAGCACACATACAAACACAAAACATTATATCAGGTCTTGATGCAGTTAAATACAACAATGGTCCAATCATAGACGTATATAGTGTGTCATCAAACGGTTTACCATTTTAATCTTTGTCTAATTTGGTGCTAACGCTCATAGGGGTAGGTGTTGGTTTCAACTCTTCAAAGCCAAACTTATTAATCATATCATTAACATACTTAAGTTCGCTAATATAGATTCCTTGAGGGGTTTGTTTAATTTGTAGTCCTAAGAAATAATTCAACTCTCCTACCATTGACATTTCAAATTTTTACTTCATACACTCTTCGAAGTCTTTTACTAAGGTAGGGTTGGTTGATCCAAAGATTATGTCATCTATATATATTTGAACTATTAACAAGTCGTTATCTTTTCTTCTTAAGAATAATGTGTTGTCTATGGTCCCCTTTGATAATTATTTGTAATAAGAAAGTTTGCAAATCTATCGTACCAAGCTCTTGGAGCTTGTTTCAAACCATATAAATCTTTCTTAAGCTTGTACACATGGTTAGGATTCTTTGGATCTTCGAATCCAGGGGGTTGTTTCACAAACACATCTTCTTGGATGTATCCATTCAAGAATGCACTCTTGACATTCATTTGAAAGACTTTTATGTTGCTTACACTTGCAATAGCAAGTAACAATCTAATTGCTTCTAGTCATGCAATGGGTGCAAAGGTTTCTTCATAATTTATTCCTTCTTGTTGATTATAGCATTGTGCGAATAGCCTAGCCTTATTTCTTGTAATATTTCCTTTTCATCAATTTTTTTCTAAATATCATTTCGTTCCTATTATAGACTTGTTTTCAGGTTTAGGTACTAAGTCCCACACGTTGTTCCTTATAAATTGATTCAATTCGTCACGCATGGCATCTATCCATGATATATCACCTAAGGCTTCCTTAACATTCTTAGGTTCTAAGTGTGAGATTAAGCTATGTCCTTCAGTTTGACTACGTGTTCTAACCCCAACACTTGGATCCCCAATGATTAATTCTTTAGGGTGTTTATGTTTATCTTTTATAAGACACCAATTCATAGGTTGACTAGGTTCACCCTTATCTTGTTCAAATATTTTATTTGTGTGAACATTATCGTATACAATTGGATCATCTTTCAAGTTAGTTGTATTATCTTCCAATTGCAAAATCTCTTCATTTATTTCATCTAAGGGTTCATGCATGTCTTGTTCAGAGGGAGTTGGTTCTAGATGATCAAGTACAGGCTCAAGTAATATATCATCATTATCAAACATATTTTCAACATTATTCTCGTGTTTATGTTGAGTTTTATCACTAATTTCAAAATATGCGTTCTCATTGAATTTCACATGTATGGATTCAATTATCTTTCTAGATGCAAGATTATAACACCTATATGCTCTTGAATTAGTTGAATAACTAACAAATATGCATTCAATAGACTTTTGTTCAAACTTGTCTAGATTATCCTTAGTGTTCAACACAAAACACTTACAACCAAAAACTCTAAGATAATCTACCTTAGGTTGTCTATTGTTTAACAATTCGTAAGGTGCTTTATTTAATTTCTTTCTAATATAAAGCCTATTTATAATATAACATGCACAACTGACAGCTTCAACCCATAAATATTTAGGTACTTTGTTTTCACACAACATTGTCCTTGCTATTTCTTGTATAGTTCTAACTTTACGTTCAACAACTCCATTGAGTTGTGGTGTTCTAGGTGGTGAGAATTCGTGTTTAATTCCATGTAATTCACAAAACTTTACTATTTGTTTGTTTTAAATTCTCCACCTCTATCACTCCTAAATCTTTTAACATTTTCTTCATAAAGATTTTTGAGTTGCTTGATAAGAGTTTCGATGTGTTAAGAACAATGTCCATGTGTATCGTGAGTAATCATCTACTATGACACAATTATAGTAGTGTCTACCTAGACTTCTTGTCCTACTTGGACCAAATAAGTCTAAGTGAAGAAATTCTAGTACATGACTAGTACTCACTTCATGTTTTGGTTTTAATGTTTCTTTAATATGTTTTCCTTTTATACAAGTTTCACATAGTTGAAGATTATCTAAGTCTAACTTAGGCATACCCCTAATTAGGTTCTTCTTAGATAACTGCTCTATGGTTGAAATCCCTATATGGCCTAGTCGTCTATGCCATAAATTTACATCTAAAACATGTGATATTAAACACTTAACCTTAGCATCTAACATGTTATCTAAGGAAAGGGTATAAATGTTACCATCCCTATTTCCTTTTAATAAAATTTCTCCCTTATTATTTATTATATCATAAGAATTAGAGAGAAAAGAAACATGATGACCGAAATCTATAAGTTGCGAAATACTAAGTAAATTATATGAAAAATTACTTACTAACAACACATTTTGTATTTAAAATATGTTAGGGTCACCGGTTGTTCTTTTTCCAACAACTTTTCCTTTGTTGTTGTCACCGAATGTCACTTTTCCTCCATTCTCAATTTGTTCAAGTTCGGTGAATAGTTTGGGGTTGCCCGTCATATGCCTTGAACATCCCCTGTCTAAAAACCATTTGGTTTTTAGATTCTTTGATTTTGCCTCCTTCTTGCATTCCTTGTGATTTTCCTACAATGGAGATAAAGTGTTAGATACCCTTTACTTGGGTCCTTGAATGTTAGGGGCACCATCCTTGTTTAAATATCCCTTAGGTATCAAAACTTGGATGTACCTTCTAGGCACATATTTGACATTTGTTGAATAAAGCGGATTAACATGTACTTGACCATTCCATTTCAAAGATGATGCATTGTTATACATGTTGTTCCTTGGTTTATATTTACTATGTTGTGGCCGATTTTGATAGCTAAAATAAGGCATATGATTTTGTTTCTTATATGGTGATATGTATGTGTGTTCATATGCATTTCTATAACCCTTATATGAATGCTGCCTATATTTAGGTTTATATGCATTATAGTGAGTTGGTTGCATTTCATTATGTTTAGTTACATTTGTATACACATAGACATAATTTTTAGGTTTTCTAGATGCAAAGTTTTGCCTAATTGCACGTTTCTATTTGTGTGCTTTTGTGGGCGCATGTTGCATTTTTACCTTGGAATATGCAGAAGGAGTATAATAAGGTGTAGCAGACAAAGTTGATTTTGTTGTATTATTTGGCAACGTAGACTTAGATGATGCAAAGTTAGTCTTTTTGCCTAACTTGTCATTTTCTTCTATATACCCTAAGCCCTTATTATCATTTTCATATTTTTGTGACGATATAAGTGTGTCAACCATGTTCGTGCTAGATTTAAATTGTTCTAACATTTTTTCTAAGTCTTGTTTTGATGCTTTAAATTGTGATATTTCATTTTCCCAACTTTCTAAATTAGATTTTAACAAGCTATTTTCGGTTTTTAATGCATGTTGATTTTTCCTATATGATTCAAATTTTAATCTTAAGAGAATCAAGAGTATTAGTAGACTCTTGTTTAAAAGATTCTAATTGATACGAAAATTCCAAGTTGGACGTCTTCAACTTGTCATTTTCTTCAATTAGTTTCTTTTTCTCTTTTGATAATCGTTTATAGTGTGCATGCATTTTTAGAAATTCTTCATACATCTCACCAAATGATATTTCATTATCAGAATCTACATCAAATGAAGAACTTACCTCGTTCGATACGAAGCAGACTTGAGCTTCCTCAGTGTCGAATTCTGAGTCAGACGAGTCGCTCCACGTGCTCGCCTTCGTTGCTCGTTTGCTTCTTCTTGATTTGGACTCTTTTGCCTTAGGCTTTTGTGCCTCCTTGTCTTGTTTATTGTTATTATTATTCTTGTTATTGTTATTTTTCTTTGTTGGACAATTATAAGAAATATGTCCTTTTTGACCACATTCATAGCACTTTAATTCCTTATTATACAACTTGTTGTTATTTGAAGTATTTTTCTTAGATTGAGAAGAAGAAGAAGAAGGCTGTTGTCTATTCCTGTTAGCCCGTTTAAAAAACTTTCTAAGTTTTCTAGCTACTAAGATCAAGTCATCATCTAATTCACTATCGCTATTACTTTCACTATTATTATGTGTCTCAGTTGTTTTGAAAGCAATAGGCTTACAGGTAGATTTTGAGGACTCAGACTTCCGTTGGTTTAGTTTTACCTTATATACTCTAAGTGAGCCTTTTTCCATTTCTAATAGAGGAAAGGACATACTTTTCCTTGACTTTGGAATATGATGGAATAAAGCAAAATGACACACTAAATTGGCTGCGCTTCTTATATTGTGAAGCATCAGTTGATCGACACGCAATTTTCATTCTGGGTCATCGGGAAACAACCTCCATATGTTTCTCACACATGGGTATGGTTGCGTACATCCGACCCCCCATACCCCATCATAGATGGGAGCCATTAAGGCAATGGGGTAATGATGATGATGATGACTCTAAGTGAGCCTATCAATTCATCCATTTTTGTGATTGACTTTGTTTTTTCAATTGCTGAGACTTTAGGATCCCATTCAGCAGGAAGGCTTCGCAGCACCTTTTGAACCTTTTCGTTGCTTGTAAAAGATTTTCCTAAAGCTTCAAGTGCATTGAAAATGTTACTCATCATCAAATCCATAGATGTTATGGATTCATTCGGCAACATTTTGATAGATTCAAGCTCAGACATAAGCATGTTTATTTTAGACTCTTTTACACTGCTAGTACCTTTATGCTTTAATTCTAGTGATTTCCACATGTCGTGTGCACTTGTGCAATTTGAAACATATCCTTCCTCAGAAGTCGTTAGTCCATTCAAAAGTAATTGCATAGCTTTAGCATTCACGGACATTTTCTTTTTATCTTCGGATGACCATTCACTTTTATATTTTTTTACTTCCTATGTTACACAGCTTACTTGTACAACTTTCATTGGAATGTACGACCCATCTTCAACTATAGACCATAAATCAATGTCTATAGCCATTAAGAATAGCCTCATCCTAAGTTTCCAATGAATGAAATTATTGCCATCGAAAAGTGGAGGACGTTGTATAGTCATACCTTCCAACTCACCTTTGTGAGAAACTATGGCCATTGTATGTACCTTTAATTTGAGATGTGCATGCTACAAAGAATTGTTGTTTCTTGGCCTTGCCTTGTTCGTATGGTGTTGAATCTTGCTTCTTTGAGTGGTGTTGGCCTCCCTCTGATGCTAATTGTTGGACCGTGCACCTGTAGTAAACACCAGTAGAGGAGGGATGAATAGTGGTTAGCGGAAATTACACTACTACCCTTTAACAAAATCCTCTTTGAAAACAGAATCTGAGACCTCCTCAGATTCAGTACCCATTTTTGTAAAATTCACAAATCAGCGTACACAACTCCAAATATTATAAAAATTTTCAGAACTTAACTTCAATGTCTTGACAGGACGCTCTCTAAAAATTAGATAACAATAATGTTGAGAAATATGTTTGGATAATTTTCAAAGTCATGATTTTAAGTGGTGAATACTTAGAAATGTCACATACGGTGTTATAAGTGATTAAAGGATGAAAAAGTGAAGAAAAATGACGTGGATCTCTCAGGCAGAGACACATGGATCGATTGATGTACGTCATTTCCTCACATGGATCGATCCATGTTGAACTGAAAAGAACCAAAACTTACTGTGAGACGTCGATCTCTCACGTGGATTTATCGACGTACGTCAGTCCCTCACGTGGATCGATCGACGTACGTCAGCCCCTCACACGGATGATCCACGTCTCACAGAATGTTTAGGGTTTTTAGAAATATCTTTCTAAAAAATGTTAAAATGGTTGTTTTCATTTGTATATGATTTATACATGCTCATTATGTGAACCTTATGTGATTTTGATGATTTTAAATGTATTGTGAGTAACGTGCCTTGGAAGTTTCTACAACTTACCAAAAAGGGCAAAATTGGTATTTTGAGTTTTGTAGGAACATCATATGGTGAAATATTTCAAGGATGTATTCTTATACTATTTATCATGACAAAGGTGATATCATGATTATTTTAACCATCCGGGTCATTTCTGGAGTTTTCATATACCAGGGGTATTTTGGTCATTTCACCCCAATGGTATTTTTGGTATTTTCACTCAAGGAATCTCTTGAGTATATTCTTATCATTATTCTGGAGTTGAATTTTTATTATCTTGAAGATTATTTGGTGGTTCTTTATCTCATTTCTCTCACATGATGATGCTATTGACTATAGCGGGATATGTGACGATTTGAGATGTCACATTTTATTTTTTATTGAAGACACTCTTATATATGTTATAAGAGCACATTTATCATCATTATTCAGAGATATTAAAGTTTTCAAAGGTATGGAAATGTTCTCAACATATAAGAAGAAATATTGAGAATTTCGGTGTTACACGTTGACATAATCTTGTCAACTATTATCTATTAATTTCTTCTTCAAAAATCTGAGTTGCTACACATATATATATGTTGAAAAACGTGCATGGGCAGTTGGATATGATGTGTAATTCATTTTATGAGTTGGAGACAAGTGGACCAACCAAAAAGGAGCTAGTTGGCAAAATTGCCAACTTGGAATTTACTAAATATAGCCAACGGCTATATGGGTTTTCTTGGTAAATTTTTGAAGTCAAATGAAGACTTCACATGTCCTATTATTGTGCTTGAAGTTGAGGATATTTTGGTGGTATTAGCCTTTCTTATTTTTTTAAGAAAACTCAAAGTTATATTTGGAAAAAGAAAAAGGTAGCCAACGGCTACAAATCATTTTTTGGAGCTGAATTTTGTATTTGAATTCTTCAAATCACACATGCCTATTCTCAAACAAGGAGTGAGGTTATTTTGGTGCAATTATCTTCTCTTATTATCTATATTTTGCAAAGGATAAATGAGACTTGCCATGATGGAGATTTCGGCCAACATGACATTGCCAAGGTGGACCAATCATTGTGTTTTAGTTTGCCAAATGTACAAGGCCAACCAATGATGAGAAGACATTTGGACTTGATGATGAAGATGGTGACACATCGGAAGTCTTATCTCTAAGGCTCAAATCACACTATAAATAGAGGCAATGGTGAAGAAGATGAAACACATTTGAAGAAGCATTTGTTGAATTATCTAGCTATCATCTTCTTATTGTTGTTGTTCTTGTTCCATTCTTTGTAGCAAAGGTGTTCTTGTTGTTTTTCTTGAGCTACAAGACTCTTGAGCTTCATTTTTAATATTGATTAGCCATTTCTATAAGGCTATATCAATAGGTGTTAGAGGAGTTGCAACTAAGTGTTGCTTAGAAGGTGATTATCCAAGTCTTGAATAGGGTTGGTGTATAACCCAAGGATCAAGCTTGGTTCTTGTTGTAAGGTGATTCATTTGATAGTGAAATCAAAGGAAAGGTGTTCCTTGGGACTGGAGTAGGTCACATTGACCGAACCAGGATAAATTCTCGGTGTTCTTGTCTTGTTTCTTCATTTCTGTTTTCTGCCCGTTTTTACTGCAGATTTCACACAACTTCTCACGTTTTGAAAAAATAGCTAAAAATTTTCAAAATTCGTGATTTTTGGTGGAGTTATACTTCAGACTGTTAGATTTCATTTTCAACAAGAATCACTTGATTTGAGCAAGGGAAAGTTAGTCTTTCAGTCTTTGCAAAATAACTGCTCCAATCTGGCTGCAATCTGACCAGTTTTGAGAAAACTTAAATTCTGTATTTATCAAGAATTGTTTAAGGTCAGGGCCTTTTGGAAACACCATCTACACATCCTAAGGAGTGTTTTAATGTAAAGATCAACCTTTTTGGTTGACTATTCAATGAGAAACACGTTTTTCAAAATCAGCAACATTCTGTCTAATTCTTTCCAGATTAACCGTCTGAGTCTTTTTATTTGTTTGAAGGGCCAAAAAATTTATTTTTGTCTGAATTTTGGACAGATTCTTGTTAACACATTGAAGTTAAATTCTGAAAATTTTCATAATTTTTGGAGCTGTGTACAATTATTTTTGAATTTTTTAAAAAACGAGTTCTGAATGTGAGGTGTTCTCAGATTCTGTTTTCAAAGGAGATTTTTACAAAAGGTTGTAGTGTAATTTCCGCTAACCACTATTCACCCTTCCTCTAGTGGTGTTTATTTCAGGTGCACGATCCAATAAATAAGATTGTTTGACCCTTCAAACAAGTAAAAAGATTCAGATAGTCAATATGGACAGAATTGGACAAAATGTTGCTGAACTTTTAAAACGTGTTTTTCTTTTAATAATCAACCAAAAAGGTTGATGTTTATGACAAAACAATCCTCAGGATGTCTAGTTTATGTTTCCAAAAATCCCTGACCTTAAAAAAATTCTTGATGAAAACATAATTCAAGTTTTCTCAAAACTGGTCAGATTGCATTCATATTGGAGCAGTTTTCTTGCAACGACTGAAAGACTAATTTTCATTGGCTCAAATCAAGTGATTTGTGTTGCAAATGAAAGATAACTGTCTAAAGTATAACTTCACCAAAAATCAAGAATTTTAAAAGTGTTTTTATATTTTTTCAAAACGTGAGAAGTTGTGTGAAATTAGTAATGAAAACGGACAGAAAAACAGAAAAGAGAAAAGAAGACAAGAACACCAAAGATTTATCCTGGTTCGGACAATGTGACCGACTCCAGTCCCAAGGAACACCTTTTTTTGGATGTCACTATGGCATGAAAAAACTTACAACAAGAACCAAGCTTGATCCTTGGGTTAAACCCGTACCCTATTCAAGAATTGGAGGAACACCTCTATGCAACTCTTGGTTGCAACACCTCTATCACCTATTGGTGTAGCCTTATAAACTTGGCTAACCAATCTTACAAAGATAACCCAAGAAGGCGTGTTTATGTAGCTCAACAACAACAAGAAATGAAACACCTTAACTACACAAAGAAAGAATAACAAAGAAGAGAATAGCAAGAATGATCTTCAAGTTTGCTTTAAAGTTGTGTGTTCTTCTTCTTCACCTTTGCCTTCTATTTATAAGGTGAAATGAGCCTTGAAGATAAGACCTCCAGTGTGTCACCATCTTCATCATCAATGATTAAGCGTCTTCACACCATTGGTTGGCCACATAATCACCTTGTACACTTGATAAAATAAAACAACACAATTGGTCCACCTTGGACACTTGTTTGGCCGAAATTTTTGTCTCCAAAAATGACTTGGAATTGCTTGAAAAATGAAGATAATACTGAGGGATAATACCACCAAGAAACTCTCAACTCCTTGGCAAGATAATAGGAATGTGATGGCTGAAATTTTGAACAATTGAGCCCTTTTCTACCATGTAGCCATTGGCTACATTTTCAAATGTTTCTAAGTTGGCAATTTTGCCAACTAGCTTCCTTTTGGTTGGTCCACTTGGCATAAAGTTATAAAATGAATACACCATCAATTCCACCTGTAAATACACATTTGGAGGCTTGTATTTATGAAAATCAACTCCGATTTTTGAAGAAGAAATCAACAAATAATAGTTGACAAGATGATGTCAACTTATGATATCGAAATTCCCATAATTTCTCCATATATGTTGTGATGAATTCCACACCATTAACCCTTTAAAATCTCTGAAAAATGATTATTGAGACTCTCCAATAACACATATAAGAAGGTCTTCAAGAAAAAAATAGAATGTGACATCACAACCCGTCACATATCCCGCTATTGTCGATAATATCATCAAATGAGAGAAATAATAGAAAACCACCAAATATTCTTCAAAATAATCATAAATGAGCTTCAAAATGAAGATAATAATATACTCAAGAGATTCATTGAGTAAAAATACCGAAACGGCCCTCAGGGGTAAAATGACCAAAATACCCCTGGTGAGAGAAAACTCCAGAAATGATCACGATAGTCAGAACTAGATCTAAAAACACCCTTGTTATGATAAATAAGAGATGAATATGTCCTTGAAATATTGTCACCATGTCCAGTCCCTACACAAACTTAAAATACCAAATCTGCCCTTTTTGGTAAGTTGTAGAAACTTCCAAGGCACACTAGTCACAGTACATTTATAATTATCAAAAACACATAATAACCACATAATGAACATATATAAATCATGTTCAAATGAAAACAACCAATTTATCACATTTTAGAAAACATTTCCTAAAAACCCTAGACATCGATTGATCGACGTGCCTCTGCTTGAGAGATCGATGTCTCACAGTGAGTTTCAGAGTTTGTCTCTGACCTACATCGATCAATCAAAGTGAGGGTTCGATGTACATCGATCGATCGATGTGTCTCAGGTTTACAGATCGATGTCTCACTGTAAGGTCTTAAATTTTCTCTGCCTTACATAGATCGATCGATGTGAGGGATCGATTGAAGTGCAACAACATGAGAGATCAATGTCATTTTTCTTCACTTTTTCAACTTTTAATCATTTATAACACCATGTGTGACATTTTTAAGTATTCACCACTTAAAATCATGACCTTAGAAATTATCCAAACATATTTCTCAACAGCCATCCTATCAAAAACAATCGGGTCAACGTTATTAGTTCTCATATAAACATAAATAAAAGTTTGAATTAAATGATCTATTTGTATTCTGAAAGGAACAATCAGTGTTTTATCTGGTACTAAGTAAGGCAAGGTTATTTTAATTATTCTTACTGAACCATTCTAAGGGATCTATTCTAAGGCTGGTACACTTGGTCCGAGATCATAACTTAGACTCTACAATCTCAACTTAAGTTTCACGATCATAACCTAAGTACATGTCGTTGCTTACTTTATGCTGCTCGCTGTAGATCTGGAGCCTTGGCTCTGATACCACCTGTAGTGCCTCCTTAGAACTAGGGTCTTGGCATGGTGCACCTGTTGTACTCTACTACAAGAAGTATAAGGCGTCAAGAACATCTATATGCATGTCGACATAAACATGTGTCGAGTAGCGAAAGAATCATAAAATAGACAGAATAAAAGATAATCGACATGCAACATATATCATAACTGTCTCCGAGTACAATGTCATCAGTACATAAAAGATAAGAAGTACATATCAGAAATCACAAAAGTACATAGACTAGCAGCTGAGCCCACTGAGCTCCTCATGGGTATCCTACCCTCGGCTCGTCATCTACAAGGTCCAAGTCAAGATCTCAGGGCTCTGCACGATGGTAAAAATAAAGAGCGAGTGATAATGAATCGCCCAGCAAGTATCTCTGCCCGAGTTTATCATGTGGATCATGCATGGGAGACGGGGTAGTAAAATAAATGCAGTGAAGTAATGAACATAACACGTCTCCATTTACAAGTAAAGTGACAAATAAAGCAATTAACTGAACATCATATAATTATATAAAGTGTGATGCGTGCAAGATGTGGGCTCCAACAATTCCACCTTCCAAACGTCCTTCATTATGAGTTAGTCACAAGGAAGAAGACTTCCCCTTACTTCCTTAATGAAACAAACGATTGGTTCAACGAGCAATGACCAATATTTCAAGATGGTCGTTGATCAGGCAAACCAAAAGGCCCTCATGGACAGCACCTTTAAGCAATGGCAACACCTTCAAAATGCTCAACTTTGAAGGATATTGACCTATGTTTTTAATGCAAAACCAAAAAAACAGTGTCTCAAAAGAAGTGAAGAAAAATATCATGATTTTATTTCATCCAAAGTTTTCTCCCTACTCGGCCAAGGGGGCCTATTTATAGATGTCTAAAGACCCTAAAGATAACCAGATGTTATCTCTAAAAAGTATCTAGAAAACATTTGAATTAAACTTGAAATTTGATAATTGTTTGAATTCAAAAAAATGTCTTGCTAAAAATCGGTTGAATGCTTCCTTGATCGAGCAGTGTATTTGGTCAGCAAATGAGGCCTTGGAGAGTTTATTTGATGAGTAGGATGGGGTTGAAGTTGAATTCAAAAGTTGGGTGAAGTTTGAATTCAAGTTGAGTTTGAATTTGAGTGCACTTTGAATTAGCTGTTGATTATCCTTTCCACCTCCTTCCAGCCATGTTTGATGAATAATGAGGCCTTGGAAATCTGATTTGCTGATGATAAAATGGTCGGAATTGAATTCAAAGGATGGTTGAATATTGAATTCAAATTGAGTTTGAATTTGAATTCAAATTTGGACTCAAATTTGAGTTGTGATCTATCCTCATTCTTGCTTCAGGTTTGGCGTGTGGATGGCTTCAAAACAGCTGAGATCTTTATCTTGTGCGTTGAAATTTAAGTATCAATGGTTGGAACTTGAAATTCAAATCATGGTTGAATTTGAATTCAAGTTTAACTTCAAGTTGGTCTCCATCTTTGACTTTAATTTGGCCGCCCCTTTGTTGGTTGTTGGAGATATTTTTGAGCTCATTTTAAAAAACGAATTCTATCTTGGACCATATTTGAACTTGTCTTTGTGGAGACAAACATTCTTCTCAAGACAAACATACGTTTTGTCTCCTTTCTTTGGCACACACGCTTTTGAACCCCTTTGTGGACCTCCATTTGACTTGGAACTTCCATGTACCTAATTTCCTACAAAGCAAAGACATATAAACAAGGATCACAATAAAACAAGACAATTATTCAAAATAAATAACACACGTTTGGGGGGTGGGAAAGCACGTTCACATTGTGGGTTCCATGAGGTGAACCCAATGAGCCTTAGGTTCATCTTGAACATGCTTGTACAAGAAGGTTCCAACTTGATGTCCAAGTCTCTAGCCCTCTTTCTTGTCATAGGACCCATGACCTTTTGATGGGATCCCCGATCCTCATCAATCCCCCCTCAAGAGGATTCGTCCTCGAATCGAAAGGGTCATCAGTGAAAGGGGTGAGGTCAGCAACATTAAAAGTAAAAGAAATAGAACCATACCTCTCGGGAAGATCAAGGATGTAGGCATTGTCGCCAATGCGTTTTATGACTTGGAATGGTCCATCTCCCCTATGCAACAATTTTAATTTTTGTTCATTGGGAAACCTTTCTTTTCGTAAATGTAACCAAACCAAATCACCTGGTTCAAACACAATTTGTTGCATGTTCATGCAGTTTCTTTATCTTTTCTGCTTTTTGTTTACCATCAAGACTCGAACGTTCATGTGCGGGAATGGGAATCAAATCAAGTGGAGACAAGGGGTTAAAATTATACACGATTTCAAATGGACTATGCAATGTACCGTGATGGACACTCCTATTGTATGCAAATTCAATATATAGTAAACAATCTTCCCAATGTTTAAGATGTTTTTGCAAAATGGCACGCAAAAGTTGAGAGAGAGTACGATTAACTACTTAGTCTGTCCATCAGTTTGTGGTTGAACTATGGTAGAAAACAACAATTGAGTACCAAGTTTAGCCCACAAAAATACGCCGAAAATGACTTAGAAATTTTGTATCTCTATCACTTACAATGGTACGTGGCATGCCATTCAATCTCACAATTTCTTTAAAGAACAAGTCGGCAACATATGTGGCATCATCAACTTTTCTACATGCAATGAAGTGTGCCATTTTTGAAAACCTATCTACCACAACATAAATGCTATCGTGCCCTCCTCAAGACCTAGGAAGTCCAAAAACGAAGTCCATGGAAATGTCAATCCAAGGGAAATCAGGGACTGGTAAGGGTGTGTAAAGGCCATGTGGTTGGGACTTGGATTTGGCTTGTTTGCAAGTGATGAAACTACCACATAACATTTTGATGTCTACGCGCATGTGTGGCCAATAGAAATGTTCCTTAAGGGTTTTAAGGGTTTTGAACACTCCGAAATGACCCATTAACCCTCCCCATGGGCTTCTCTAGTCAATGCTTCTCGTTACACAATTTGTGCTCTTTGAATAGGTATCCCTCATGCATGTAGAATTTTCCGAATGGTGCCTCTTTACATGCCTCAAAAATGGTGTCAAAATCATGGTGATTGGAGGTACAAGTCCTTAAGTGATTCGAATCCTAAGAATCGAGAGGATAATGTAGTCACTAACGTGTATCTCCTAGAGAGGGCATCAACAACTATATTGTCCTTTCCTTGTTTGTACTTAATCATGTAAGGGAATTGCTCTATAAACTCTACCTATTTAGCATGTCTTTTGTTCAACTTTCCTTGCCCTTTAAGGTACTTGAGGCTCTCATGGTCAGTGTGGATCACAAACTCTCTAGGTTGAAGGTAGTGTTGCCAAGTTTGTAGGGATCTCACTAGGGCATAAAGTTATTTGTCATAGGTAGAGTAATTCAGTGCAGCACCTTTCAACTTCTCGCTAAAGTAGGCTATGAGTTTCTTACCTTGGGTCAATACCTCTCCAATACCCACTCCACTTACATCACACTCAATTTCAAAAGTCTCATCAAGATTTGGTAAACTAAGTATGAGTGCAGTGGTTAGCCTCTGTTTAAGCTCATCAAATGCCTGTTGTTGTGGCTCTTCCCACTGAAAAGGCACATCTTTTTCACAATCTCATTTAGGGGTGCAGCTATGGATGAAAAATCTTTGACAAATTGCATACAAAAAACTTGCAAGTCCATGGAAACTGCGAACTTCCCCTACATTCTTAGGTGTAGCCTGCTCCTCAATTGACCTAACCTTCTCCTTATCCATCTCTACTCCCTCAGCCGAAATGACAAAGCCTAGGAAGACTACTCGTTCCAAACAAAAAGTGCACTTCTTAAAGTTGACGTAAAGTTGTTCTTGCTTAAGCTTCTCAAAAACGAGCCTAATATGTCAAGGTGGTCTTCTATGGTTCGGGAATAGATTAGGATATTGTCAAAGTAAACCACAACAAAATCATCCTATGAAGGCTCGTAAGACTTCATTCATCAACCTCATGAAGGTGCTAGGGGCGTTGGTGAGCCCGAAGGGCATCACTAACCACTCATAGAGCCCAGACTTGGTTTCGAATGCAGTCTTCCATTCGTCCCCTTCTCTTATCCGCACTTGGAAGTACCCTTGCTTAAGGTCAATCTTAGAGAAGTATCTAGATCCATGCAACATGTCCAACATATCATCCAGCCTAGGCATGGGGTACCTATACTTGACGATAATTTTGTTTATGGCAAGGCAATCGGTACACATTCTCCAGGTTCCATCCTTTTGGGTACTAAAATGACAGGGATGGCTGATGGGCTTAGGCTCTCTCGGATTTGTCCACTTGCTAGAAGTTCCTCTACTTGTCTTTGGATTTCCTTGGTTTCTTCGAGATTGGCTCGGTAGGCTGGTCTGTTGGAGAGGATGGCTCCTGGGACAAAATGTATCTGGTGTTCTATTCCTCTTATATGTGGTAATCAGGATGGCGGCTCAGTGGGAAATAGATCATCGTACAATTGTAGTAAGGGATGCAACAGAGGTAGGTAGATTTGGTGGGAGTTCTTCTATTGAAAGTGACACGCCATGGGAATGAGGATGAGAATGGGTTGGTTGCTATAAAGGGCTCGTGTGACCTCTCTTTTCCTTGAAAAATACCCACACTTTTTTTTGGAATCGTTGACACCTATGGGTACTACCTCTTTTCCCTTACTATCGTGTTTCTTGTTCTCAATTTTCATGTATTCCACAAATTTTCTCTCAGCTTCCTTTTCCTTAGAGTCGGTCATAGACTTAGACATGCGTTGGTGATCTTCTTGGACTTTGTGGGGTGGAAGTGCATGCAATTTTTAAAGTTTACCATTCAATTTAAAAGAATAACGATTCAAATATCCATCATATGTCACATGTCTATCAAATTGCCATGGCCTACCAAGTAAGATATGACTTGCTTGCATTGGTGCAACATCACATATAACATCATCTTTGTAACTACCAATGCTAAGAGAAATCAAAACTTGCTTACTGACGCTAACTTCACCACAATCATTTAACCATGCAAGTTTGTAAGGATGCATATGATTAGTCATAGGCAAATTCAATTTTCTTACCAACTCAATGCTAGCCACAGTTGCACATGAATCAAAATCAATGATCATAGTACACACTTTACCATTTATCATGTAGTGGATATGAAAAATTTTTTCTCTATGTTGCTCGTGATCATCTAATTTTGGATATGCATTCAAATCTCTACGCACAACAAAAAATTCCTTAGTGTCATATTCATTTAGCGCACCTAGATCCTCTTCAGTTTCAGTTTCATTATCATGCTCAGATTCGTTTACATGCTCGGACTCAGTCACATATTCATTAATTTCCTCAATTAACATGATTTGTTTAGCATTGGGACACTCTTTTCCTATGTGACCATGACCTTGACATTTATAGCATTTAATGTCCCTAAACCTGTTAGAGAGTTCAGAAGAATTTCTTGTAGGAGCTTTTTGTTGGGCTCGACCATCTCGCTTTTGTGTGCCCTGCACACGGTTGTTAACCCTTTGTGACGTGCTTTGGTCATGTGTTTGGACTCCTGTAGGCCGTGAGCTTTCCGTTCCTGAAGGCTTGATTGAAAACCTTGAAGAAGTTTGATTTGTACGATAAGTGGAATTGAAATTGGAGGAACTACGTGTAGGATCTGCAAGGCACCACTAGAAGGGGGGGGAAGTTGAATAGGTGGTGCGGAAAGTGTGGTTTTTAAAATTTGTTTAAACCTAAACAACTTAACTTCTGAAAACAGTTTCTGTTTTCAGGACCAGTTTTAAAATGTTTTTCAAACCAGGTTAGAGGTCTCCAAAAATTATGAAATTTTTATAGAACTTAGCCTCAGATGTTATGAGGGTCCCCTAAAAATTTCAAATTAAAATTCAACCTTTAACCCCTTCAAAAACCGTTGGTACTCAGATTGCTCGAATCTGCCAGAAACGGTAGATGGTTTTGAAAAATTTATTATTATTTTTGTGAACGTCCAAAAGCTCTGAACATTTAACCACTAACTCCTTATATACTATATTTAAATGGGTTGAAACAGTTTTGCAAAATTCTTTTGGGAAGTAGGTCAACTATAATCAAAGTCTCAACCTTTACAAGTCTGAAAATCAGACTGCACTAGTCTCAGAACTTTTGATGTTTGATCGACTTATACTTATCCAAAAGGGTTGAAACTTGTGCCAAATTAACCCTAGAACGTGTGAGTATATTTCTGGAAATTTTTGGATTTTTGAAAATCGTTTACTATTTTTGAGAATGGGAACAAGAAGCATAAACTGTGCAGTAACTGAAAAGTAAATGTTGAAAGTAAATTGCACCAAGATTTTTATATTGGTTCGGTTATAAACAACCTACTCCAGTCTTCAAGGAACACCTTCCTTGGTTCACACTAATCACACACACAACACACCTTACCACTGGGTTGATAGAGTTACACCTAACTCCAACCCTTTACAAACCTTGTACGGTGAATACAATTTGCACGAACACCACCACCTAGCAAGAATGAAGATTGATCACACTTTGATCAATCTTTTACAAAGATATATAATGAGTGGTGGTCTATATCAAGCCTATTCAAGATTGAAAGATATGAATACAATAGGCTTACAAGAAGAGAGAAAGAAAGAGAATGTAGAAGAAGAAGAGCTAGGCTTTTTGATCACTTTGATTTGCAATGTTTGTGCTTGTCTTGTTTTTGCTCCTCCTCTTTCCTTTTAATGTACATGGCCGTCCACCTATAGGTCCCTCCCCCTGTTGAAAATTATCTTTTAAGTCCTTGGGAGGATGTAAGACATCATTGTGACATGGTCTTGCTTACTTGGCATCTTCTTATTGGATGATCATTTGGGCTTCGCTTACTTGGCACCTTCTTATTGGTTCAATGTTGTCATCATTGATGACTTAGAAAAATCTGAGAATTACACTTAAACATGTGCCAAAATCATCACAAAATAATTTCCATAAACCATAAGATATATCACATAAATTGCAAGACAAAAATCCCTTCCTTGCTAAGGCAAAAAATCGGCCATGGTGTAACATTGCCATGCTGAATTTTCAGCATGTGAATCATTCCATTTCATTCAAAATAATGCCAAATTTACTTTGATTTTTCTTGAAAAAAATGAATCACCAATTGATGGTAATTATTCCTATCACATGAGAAATGAATAAGGAAACTTTTAAGACCAATAATTCGGCCACTCTATGTCTCACACATGCTAAAAAAAAAATTTCAGCGTGTGTGATATGTAGAATATCACACTTTATTAATTTAGATAATATTCAAATAATTTCCATTTCTTCTTCCAATCAATCACACAATAAAAGATGATGAAATATATCACATTCAAGTCACAAAAATCGGCCAGCTTGTTTAGCATGCTGAAATTTTCAGCAAGTGATATAAGAGAGACAAATTTTGAATTCTTACCATTTGTAGCTTCTCTCTTTAATTCACCAACATTGTATGATTGATCCTTGACCAATCAATATTCCAACAAGGCTCCAAATAAGCTCCATCTCAGCTGTAGGGGCGTTTCAATGAGTATGTGGATGTGCTGAAATTTATTTTTGCTAACTTTGTAAAATAGTGCACATTTAATAATACACACATGTTATATTCCAATCAGCCCTTAATTTAATTTTCTAGAACACTTTAAGATGTATAACATATGTAAAAAGTGTCTAGATATGTGTCACATGATGTACGAAAAACGTTCCATGGGTTATGTGCATAGAAAACCGAATTTTCGATATTTATCGATTACCCGATTTTTCTCTAATTTAAATTCCAACTTTTGCACATGTTATATATATTATGTTATACATAATATATATAATATATAATTTAAATCTCAGAACTTGGCTGGTCTAAAGTGGTACCATTCACATGTGACAAAATTAAACTTGGAATCTTCACATTTTGGTCTTAATGTGGGGTGATTTGTGTGTGCCAACATGGAAAGTATTTTTGGCTGAATATATAGTCATGTGCATGAAATTTATATGAAATTTTGGAGTATAGGGGCTGGCCATCTATTTATGGCAAGTACATGACACGTTGGCGAAGTTTCGGTATTCGCCCGATACGACAATTTTCGGTTTAGAACCTTTTATCGTGTCGTATTTAATTTGTCATCACCATATCCTATATCATATGATATAATACCTGAATATACTCATAAATATGAGTTAAGTATAGTGGTGTGACGTTAACGTACGTACGTAAAATATATAACGTGTCGGTAGTACGTTGGAATACATGTGTATGTGCCTTTTTTCAAAAAATCTGAAAATATATATAATATATGTGTATATGGCGTGTCACATTAAAGAGGGGAGGAGGAGAAAAATTTCCTTCCTTAGCTTTGTTGCATTTGTGCCTTTTCCAAATGTGGCTTCCTTTAATGAACTACTTAGTTTAATGAACTAAGTACTTCACTTAATGAACTAGTTTGGTTCATTAATGGTGGCACCTGAAAATAGTATAAACACAACAAATGTTTGTCATATGATGTAAGCTTTAACGCTTCATGGCTCGTTAGTCCGGCAACATTATATATAAGCTAAATAAGGCAAGTAATGGCAAAGTATCATGCATACATGTACACGTTTGTATATATATCATGCATTTAAGTCACTTATTTTGAAATCACTCAAACCCCCTTTTCTCTACAATCTCCCCCTTTTGATGATTTTTAAAATAACTTATGCACATGATTTAAATGCTATCGCTCCCCCTTGAAACATGCACAAATTTGAAATTTGAATTTCAAATTTCAAATCTGGCTCCCCCTTGATTTGTGCAATTAGTATCAATTAGTCTCTCTCTCTCTCTTAAATCATGCTTTTCTCTCCCCCTTTATTTTGGAAAGTAAATCAAAAGATTCATGTCAATAAGGAAAGAAAATCAAATCACGTCAAATCAAATCATATCAACGGGAATCATGCCTAATTTAGAACGAAGAGATTCATACGTGGCTTGATTTAAGGCTTTTGTAAAGATATCTGCTACTTGTGCTTCTGTGCGTACGTGATCTATGACAATATCACCATTGTTTATGTGATCACGAAGAAAGTGATAGCGTACTTCTATATGCTTAGCCTTAGGATGTAACACGGGGTTCTTAGACAAATTTATGGCACTCATACTATCACAATATATAGGAATTTTATTTACGTTAATTCCAAAGTCCGAAAGTTGTTGTTTTATCCACAACAACTGTGTGCAACAAAGGCTAAGTGCCATGTACTCAGCCTCAGTAGTGGACAAAGCAACACTTGCTTGCTTTTTGGAAAACCATGAAATGAGTGAATTTCCTATAAATTGGCAAGTTCCGCTCGTGCGTTTTCTATCTATTTTGCAGCCACCATAATCTGCATCAGTGTAAGCATGTAAGTTAAATGTAGAATCCTTATCGTACCAAATTCCTAAGGTGGGCGTGTGCTTAATATAGCGGAATATTCTTTTTACTGCATTATAGTGAGACACTTTAGGTTGACTTTGAAATCGTGCGCACATGCATACACTAAACATAATATCAGGCCTACTAGCAGTTAAATATAGCAAAGAACCTATCATAGATCGATATAAGCCATTATCAACGTCTTTACCATGTTCGTCTTTGTCTAATTTAGTAGTGACACTCA
This sequence comes from Eustoma russellianum, assembly GCA_036186865.1. Classification (NCBI taxonomy): domain Eukaryota; kingdom Viridiplantae; phylum Streptophyta; class Magnoliopsida; order Gentianales; family Gentianaceae; genus Eustoma; species Eustoma russellianum. The sequence continues at coordinate 19,844,720 of AP025043.1, read as the reverse complement.
TAGGGGTGGGGGATGGTTTCAAATTTTCAAAGTTAAACTTTTTAATCATGTCATTTACATATGTTGCTTGACTTATGTGAATCCCTTTGCTCGTTTGCTTAATCTGCAAGCCAAGAAAATAATTTAGTTCACCAACCATAGACATTTCAAATTCAGATTTCATGCAATTTTCAAAATCTTCAACAAGTCTATGTGAGGTAGAACCGAAAATAATGTCGTCAACATAGATTTGGATAATAAGTAAATCCGATTTATCTTGTTTCAAAAATAGTGTACTATCTATAGTACCTCGTTTAAAATTATTTTCTAAAAAGAAAGTAGCAAAACGATCATACCATGCTCTCGGTGCTTGCTTTAGGCCGTATAGTGCTTTCTTTAGTTTGTACACGTGATCGGGATGTTTCAAATCTTCAAACCGGGTGGTTGCTTCACGTATACTTCTTCTTGTATCAATCCGTTTAGGAATGCACTTTTTACGTCCATTTGATATAATCTGAAATCTTTCATGCAAGCAATAGCAAGTAATAGTCGTATAGCTTCTAAACGTGCTACGGGTGCAAATGTTTCATCGTAGTCAATTCCTTCTTCTTGATTATAGCCTTGTGCTACAAGTCTCGCTTTATTTCTAACTACCTTTCCTTCTTCATTCATTATATTCCTAAACACCCAATTTGTGCCTATTATAGTCTTGTCTTGTGGTCGTGGCACTAAATTCCACACATCGTTTCTAACAAATTGATTAAGTTCATCATGCATGGCATCAATCCAAGAAGAATCACTCAAAGCATCATGCACATTTTTAGGTTCAATTTCAAAAATCATAGCATGAAATTCATTTATTTCATCCGATGTAATTCTTCTACTTGGTCGCACACCGTGAGTGAGGTCGCCTATGATGAGATCATGTGGGTGATCTCTATGCCATCTTGGTTGATTATTTTCTATGTGATCATGCATTTCTATGTGATCATGCATTTCTAGTGTGTCATTCATATCATGCATATCAAAAGAACTATCATCTTCATTCAACACGGGTTTCAATTCAAAGTCATCGTCATATTCCTTATCTTTATCAATCTCACCAAATTCATTGAATTTCACATGAATAGATTCCATGATTTGTCTAGTGAGAGGATCATAACATCTATATGCCTTTGAATTTATAGAATATCCAACAAAAATGCACTCAATTGATTTGGATTCAAATTTATCTAAATTATCTTTTGTATTCAAGACAAAACATTTGCATCCAAACACACGAAAATAGTCAATCTTAGGCATGCGATCATTCAAAATCTCATAAGGCATCTTGTTTATTTTCTTTCTTATAGATAGGCGATTTACAATATAGCATGCACAATTTACGGCTTCCGCCCACATAAATCTAGGCAATTTATTTTCGCATAACATAGTCCTAGCAATTTCTTGTAATGTACGATTCTTTCTTTCTACTACTCCATTTAATTGTGGAGTTCTAGGTGGCAAAAACTCATGCTTGATTCCTCTTTCTTCGCAAAACGAAATCATCTCTTTGTTTTTAAACTCACCGCCTCTATCACTTCTTATCTTTTTCACATTTACACCGTATTGATTTTCAAGTTGTTTAATTAATTTTGCAATCTCTACGGCGCTATCATCTTTATGTGCAAGAAATAAAGTCCAAGTATAACGAGAAAAGTCATCAACAATCACGCATGCATAGTGGCGCCCACCAAGGCTTGTAGTGCGACTAGGACCAAACAAATCAATATGCAATAGTTCTAAGATTCTAGTCGTGCTTATTTCGTTTTTAGGCTTAAGTGACTCACGTGTTTGTTTGCCTTTTATGCAAGATTCACACAACTGAAAGTTGTCTAAATCAAGCGTAGGCAATCCTCGTACTAGGTTCTTTCGTTGAAGTTTTTCTAGTGTGGAAATGCCAATGTGTCCTAAACGTCTATGCCATAAATTCACATTGGGTTCATTTGACATAAAACACTTAACTTTAGCGTCTACTACATCATCCATAGAAAGCGTAAAAATATTACCTTCTCGTTTTCCTTTTAAAACGGTTTCTCCATTTTTATTTATTATGTTGCAATAAGGATGAGTAAAACACACATTAAAACCATTGTCAACAAATTGAGGAATGCTAAGAAGATTGTAGGATAAGTTGCTTACCAAAAATACGTTGGATATTTGGAGAGTGTTTGGATTTCTAATCGTACCTTTCCGATGATCTTGCCTTCGTTGTTGTCTCCAAAGATTACGGATCCGCCTTTTGTGACTTTCTTTAGTTTGGTGAATAGGCTCGGGTCACCCGTCATGTGTCTCGAGCATCCACTATCAAGGAACCACTTAATAGATGTATCTTTCGATGTGTAGGCTCCCTGCAATGTGCAAAGATGATTTAGGTACCCTTTTAACTTTGGGTCCTTTTGAGTTAGTTAATCACCTCTTGGTAAAAGTACCTTTCGGTACCCATACTTGGGTGATCCTTCTCGGTCTATCAAATGGCAAGAATGTAGATGAAGGTGCGATATAGTAGACATGTGGTGCATGCACTTTGGGCCTTTGCCCAAGGACTCCTTTATACTCATTAAATGAAGGACGTTTTTGATATGTCCTTGTATGTGTGCGCGTAATGCGTGGATGATATGAATTTCGTGTATGCATTATTCTTTTCTTTTCATATCTATATGGTACAAAGTTATATTTCACATGATATGAAGAAGAAGTGGGACGTGATGAGGAAAGGGGCGCCTTTTACGTCATCTTAGACACCACTTGAGGCTTAGGGGTATCTACTTTCTTAGACACCACAAACTTAGTTGGTTTGGTTGATACTTCATTTGTATCAACGTATCCCAACCCCGTTTTGTCGCTGTCATGCTTTTGTGATAATATAATGCGATGCAGCATGTTGGACCCCGTATCAAACTGTTTCATCATTTTCTCTAAAACGGTATTCCTTGATTTCAAATTTGAAATCTCGGATTTCATTTCATTATTTTGAGTGGTCAATGATGAAATCTGTCTTTAATGCAGTAATGACACATGATGACTCTTTCTTTGAATCCCTTAATTGAGCGACAAGATTCTCGTTAGAAGATTCTAACAGTTTCTTGTCTTCAATTAATCGCTTCTTTTCCTTAGCGAGAGTCTTAGTAAATTTGTGCAATTCTAAATACTGACTAAAAACATCATCATAAGAAGGTTCAGCGTCAGAGTCAGAATCAGATGATACCTCATTAGATGCTTTGGATGCAAAGCATACTTGTGCAGTCTCCTCTTCGGTCTCAGTTTCAGAATCCGATGAATCACTCCAGGTGGAGGCCTTTAGAGCACGTTTCCTTTGTTTGGGTTCTAAGACGAGTCTATTTTTGTTCTGCTCCTTGTCAGGGTATTTAGTAGTTTGCTTTTCTTTATTGGGGCAGTCATATGATAAGTGTCCGAGTTTGCCACATTCATAACATTTAACGTCTTTATCATTTGACTTGTTCTTATTTCTCTTAGTCGTAGTACCCTTATTTTTGTTTCTAAATGACCTTCTCATAAATTTTCTCAATCCTTTAGCCAATAGAATTAGGTCGTCATTATCCGATTCAGAATCACTATCATCTACGTGATCAGAGGGAGGGGAGACGTATTCATTTGATTTAAAAGCAATAGCTTTACCTTGTTTAGATGATTCCGACTTCTGTATGGTGAGTTTATTTTCATAAACTTTAAGTGATCCGATTAGTTCTTCCATCTTTATTGACTTAGTTTCCTTGCTTTCTTCTATTGCGGTCACTTTAGGATCCCATTCGGATGGAAGACTTCGTAGAACTTTCTGTACCTTTTCCTGCGTGGTAAAAGCATTACCAAGAGACTCAAGAGAATTGTAGATATTAGTCAAACGAAGATCCATATCAACAATAGACTCATTAGGCAATAATTTAAATGACTCAAGTGTGGACATAAGCATGTTTATTTTTGTCTTTTACTTGACTTGTGCCTTCGTGTTTCATTTCTAGTATCCTCCACATTTCTTGTGCACTCGAACAGTTTGACACATAACGAGACTCACTTTTGCTTAATCCGTTTAGAAGCAATTGCATAGCCCTAGCATTCATACTAAGTTTCTTTTTATCATCACTCGTATATTCTTGTCTAGTTTTAACAACTTCTAATGTGACTCCATCTACGGTGGATACCTTAGATGGGACATAAGGACCATCTTCAATTATTGACCAAAGATCTATATCTATAGCCATAAGAAAAAGCTTCATTCTAAGTTTCCACTAAATAAACGACTCACCGTCAAAAAGTGGAGGCCTTTGGCTCGACATACCTTCTTGCTCGGTTTTGAGATTTGTGGTTGCCATCTCACTGAATCGTTGGATTCCTTGAAGTGAGTGTTCCTGCGCTTTGATACCACTTCTAGGATTTGCAAGGCACCACTAGAGGGGAGGGGTTGAATAGGTGGTGCGGAAAGTGTGGTTTTGAAAATTTGTTTAAACCTAAACAACTTAACTTCTGAAAACAGTTTTTGTTTTCAGGACCAGTTTTAAAACGTTTTTCAAACCAGGTTAGAGGTCTCCAAAAATTATGAAATTTTGAGAAAACTTAGACTCAGATGTTATGAGGGTCCCCTAAAAATTTCAAATTAAAATTCAACCTTTAACCCCTTCAAAAACCATTGGTACTCAGATTGCTCGAACCTGCCAGAAACGGTAGATGGTTTTGAAAAATTTATTCCTATTTGTGTGAACGTCCAAAAGCGCTGAAACTTTAACCACTAACTCCTTATATACTATATTTAAATGGGTTGAAACAGTTTTGCAAAATTATTTTGGGAAGTAGGTCAACTATAATCAAAGTCTCAACCTTGGCAAGTCTGAAAATCAGACTGCACTAGTCTCAGAACGTTTGATGTTTGATCGACTTATACTTATCCAAAAGGGTTGAAACTTATGCCAAATTAACCATAGAACGTGTGAGTATATTTCTGGAAATTTTTGGGATTTTTGAAAATCGTTTACTATTTTTGCGAATGGGAACAAGAAGCATAAACTGTGCAGTAACTGAAAAGTAAATGCTGAAAGTAAATTGCACCAAGATTTTTATACTGGTTCGGTTATAAACAACCTACTCCAGTCTTCAAGGAACACCTTCCTTGGTTCACACTAATCACACACACAACACACCTTACCACAGGGTTGATAGAGTTACACCTAACTCCAACCTTTTACAAACCTTGTACGGTGAATACAATTTGCACGAACACCACCACCTCGCAAGAATGAAGATTGATCACACCTTGATCAATCTTTTACAAAGATATATAATGAGTGGTGATCTATATCAAGCCTATTCAAGATTGAAAGATATGAATACAATAGGCTTACAAGAAGAGAGAAAGAAAGAGAATGTAGAAGAAGAAGAGCTAGGCTTTTTGATCACTTTCATTTGCAATGCTTGTGCTTGTCTTGTTTTTGCTCCTCCTCTTTCCTTTTAATGTACATGGCCGTCCACCTATGGGTCCCTCCCCCTCTTGAAAATTATCTTTTAAGTCCTTGGGAGGATGTAAGACATCATTGTGACATGGTCTTGCTTACTTGGCATCTTCTTATTGGATGATCATTTAGGTTTCGCTTACTTGGCACCTTCTTATTGGTTCAATGTTGTCATCATTGATGACTTGGAAAAATCTGAGAATTACACTTAAACATGTGCCAAAATCATCACAAAATAATTTCCATAAACCATAAGATATATCACATAAATTGCAAGACAAAAATCCCTTCCTTGCTAAGGCAAAAAATCGGCCATGATGTAACATTGCCATGCTGAATTTTCAGCATGTGAATCATTCCATTTCATTCAAAATAATGCCAAATTTACTTTGATTTTTCTTGAAAAAATGAATCACCAATTGATGGTAATTATTTCTATCACATGAGAAACGATTATGGACACTTTTAAGACCAATAATTCAGCCACTCTATGTCTCACACATGCTAAAACAAAAAATTTCAGCATGTGTGATATGTAGAATATCACACTTTATTAATTCAGATAATATTCAAATCATTTCCATTTCTTCTTCCAATCAATCACACAATAAAAGATGATGAAATATATCACATTCAAGTCACAAAAATCGGCCAGCTTGTTTAGCATGCTGAAATTTTCAGCATGTGATATAAGAGAGACAAATTTTGAATTCTTACCATTTGTAGCTTCTCTTTTTAATTCACCAACATTGTATGATTGATCCTTGACCAATCAATATGCCAACAAGGCTCCAAATAAGTTCCATCTCAGCTGTAGGGGCGTTTCAATGAGTATGTGGATGTGCTGAAATTTATTTTTGCTAACTTTGTAAAATAGTGCACATTTAATAATACACACATGTTATATTCCAATCAGCCCTTAATTTAATTTTCTAGAACACTTTAAGATGTATAACATATGTAAAAAGTGTCTTGATACGTGTCACATGATGTACCAAATACGTTCCATGTGTTGTGTGCATAGAAAACCGAATTTTCGATATTTATCGATTACCCGATTTTCTCTAATTTAAATTCCAACTTTTGCACATGTTATATATATTATGTTATACATAATATATATAATATATACTTTAAATCTCAGCACTTGGCTGGTCTAAAGTGGTACCATTCACATGTGACAAAATTAAACTTGGAATCTTCACATTTTGGCCTTAATGTGGGGTGATTTGTGTGTGCCAACATGGAAAGTATTTTTGGCTGAATATACAGTCACATGCATAAAATGTATATGAAATTTTGGAGTATAGGGGCTGGCCATCTATTTATGGCAAGTACGTGACACGTTGGCGAAGTTTCGGTATTCGCCCGATACGACAATTTTCGGTTTAGAACCTTTTATCGTGTCGTATTTAATTTGTCATCACCATATCCTATATCATATGATATAAGACCTGAATATACTCATAAATATGAGTTAAGTATAGTGGTGTGACGTTAACGTACGTACGTAAAATATATAACGTGTCGGTAGTACGTTGGAATACATGTGTATGTGCTTTTTTTCAAAAAATCTGAAAATATATGTAATATATGTGTATATGGCGTGTCACATTAAAGAGGAGAGGAGGAGAAAACTTTCCTTCCTTAGCTTTGTTGCATTTGTGCCTTTTCCAAATGTGGCTTCCTTTAATGAACTACTTAGTTTAATGAACTAAGTACTTCACTTAATGAACTAGTTTAGTTCATTAATGGTGGCACCTGAAAATAGTATAAACACAACAAATGTTTGCCATATGATGTAAGCTTTAACGCTTCGTGGCTCGTTAGTCCGGCAACATTATATATAAGCTAAATAAGGCAAGTAATGGCAAAGTATCATGCATACATGTACACGTTTGTATATATATCATGCATTTAAGTCACTTATTTTGAAATCACTCAAACCCCCTTTTCTCTACACTACGTACCTTGAGTTGTTGCTCAATCTTTTCAGCCTTGTGGACCATGGTCGTTAGGTCGAGATAAGGTTGAAGTTCAACCCTTTATGCAATCTTCCTGTTTAGACCATGTAGAAAGCGGGCCTTGGTGGCTTCTTCGGGTTCCTACAAGTTAGACCTTTCCAACAAGATTTCTAGTTCTTTATAGAATTCTTCTACACTTTTAGATCCTTGTCTTAAGTTTTGCAAGCTTGTAAAAATAGAACTTTCAAAATTGTTTGGGATGAATCGTTGTCTCATTTCAAATTTCATTTCTTCCCAAGTGACAATCGGAGGTTGTCTTGTTTTAGTTCTATTTCTACACAAATTCGTCCACCAATTTACTGCGTAACCGGAAAACTCAATAGAAGCGTATCTCACCTTTTGTAACTCGCTATAGTTGGTACAAGAAAAGATTAGATCCACTTTCGTTTCCCACTCCAAGTATTCCTCCGTGTTACTTTTACCATAAAACATTGGAATATTTATTTTTGTTTTCATAAAATCATCATCTTATGGGAAAAGGGGGTTTTGGTGTCTTTGGTAACCACGGGGAGGGTGGTCATCAAAGTCATACTCATCCTGTTCAAACGGAATGTAATCATCATTGTACCTTCTTGGAGCGTATCTCCTTAGTTGCGGTGGAGGGACGAACCTTCTTGGCTCGACGTGTGGTGGTCTTAGATTTTCATCCTCAATTTCTTCTGGGGGATGCCACCGTGTTTGGGGTATAGGAACGGCCCTTCTGGTGCCTTACCCATCACTCCTCTTTTGACTCCTTTTGACGTCTTCCAACCTGTGTTTGATTACCTCGTTATTGCGCATAAGTTTCTTTAGCATTTCCAACATTTGTTGTTGCATGTTGTCAAAGGTTTCCGCCTCCTTTGACTTGCTAGACGTGGATTGAGTGCTACTCTCCATGTCTTACCTAAAGTGATCAAACAAAAATGAAAAGAAAAGAAAAGAAGCAAACTAACACAAAAACAAGCAAACGTCAATTGATTAGTGAAAACAAAATACGTGCACTCCCCTTTCTCTTATTTCCATTCTCTTACCACTTTGCTTCTAGGGTAACCTGAAGTTAATAAGATTCAAAGCGATCAATTAGGAAAGTGTTTGCCAATGCTTCTCCAATTCACAATGATCTCCACTTTTCTCACCCTTATGCTTTCAATTTGCACCAAATAGTATCATAAATGGAATCAAGATAGATGAGCACAAATTTGAACCTTTTCACTAAGATTCAAAGAATATAAGCAACCAAAATTGATGTTTAAGTCCAAACCAAAGATGAACTAAGGGTTGCCGTGGGCAATCTTTAGTTAATTTTGATTCCATGCACTTATTATCCACAATATGATTCAAGTCATGCAATAATCTAGCATCCAAGTGTGTGATTGGTTCAAGAGGTGCAGTATATGGACAATAAGTGTGGCGTGTGGTTGTGGAGAGCAAGGATGAAAGATGGTACCAAGTTGTTCCTAAAAAATTTCAAACAATTGCGCAAACGTTTCCCCCCTTTTTATTCTCTTTTTTCTCACGTTTTCTTTGCTTTTTTTAATGCATATTGTATGAGGGATTTTTCAGCTCTTTTTGCCTCTTTTTTTTGTTCAGGGGCAAGAAAACGTAACCTCTCTTCTTTTGTCCAAACCGTTGTTTTTGCCAAAACCTTGCAAGGAGCTTTCAATTTCAACCAAGGTAATTTAAAATATGCAATATTATGCAAGGTGAATCTGAATGGGAATGTATCTCTGTTAGGGTTTAGTGGGTAAATCGAGATTAGGGTTTTGAAAACTTAGGGTTTTGAGTTGGCGGTTTTTAGCTTTTGTGTTTGTTTTGGAAATGGCTTTCACACATATGATCATCAAGATTGAAGCATGAAATCAATCACAATATGAATCACAAGATGCATACAATCTTCATCAACTAAAAGCTTCGGTAGCAACAAGATGATTTGAGACCGAGGTGGCTTTATAGGCTGAAGATTGTAGTTTTTGAAAAGAAAGCTGAATGTATCCTAAATCCAACGAATCCTAACTTGTTCAAGTTTGAGTGACACAAGTCAAATGCTTGATGCCCAAAGGAAAAAATTGACACTTTGAATGATGAATAATCAAATGACACTTGAATGATGAATAACAAGATCCAGCAAAATGAAAAAAATATTCAAGGTAAGACTCTTGGACGTTTTTTTATATGTATGGAGGATACCAATGACATGAAGAATGGGGTAGAAGAAGGACTCAACTGAACTTGAAAAGAATGGACTCAAATGAAAAGAAAACGATAGAAGATGGTGGAATAGAGTAACCTGTCTCTGATACAAATTTGATGCATGCAAGATGTGGGCTCCAACAATTCCAGCTTCCAAACGTCCTTCACTATGGGTTAGGCACAAGGAAGAAGACTTCCCCTCGCTTCCTTACTGAAACAAACGATTGTTTCAATGAGCAAGGACCAATACTTCAAGATGGTTATTGATCAGGCAAACCAAAATGGCCCTCCTGGACGAGACCTTTAAGCAATTGCAACACCTTCAAAATTCTCAACTTTGAAGGATATTAACCTAGGTTTTTAATTCAAAACCAAGAAAACAAAGTCTCATCAAGAGTGAAGAAAAATATCAAGATTTTATTTCATCCAAAGTTCTCTCCCTACTCGGCCAACGAGGCCTTTTTATAGATATCTAAAGACCCTAAAGATAACTAGATGTTATCTCTAAAAAGTTTCTAGAAAACATTTGAATTGAACTTGAAATTTGATAATTGTTTGAATTCAAAAAAACTAGAAAATGTCTTGCTAAAAATCGGTTGAATGCTTCCTTGATCCAGCAGTGTATTTGGTCAGCAAATGAGGCCTTGGAGAGCTGATTTGATGACTAGGATGGGGTTGAAGTTGAATTCAAAAGTTGGGTGAAGTTTGAATTCAAGTTGAGTTTTAATTTGAGTGCACTTTGAATTGGTTGTTGATTATCCTTTCCAGCTCCTTCCAGCTGTGTTTGATGAATAATGAGGCCTTGGAAATCTGATTTGATGATGATAAAGTGGTTGGAATTGGATTCAAAGGATTGGTGAAGATTGAATTCAAATTGAGTTTGAATTTGAATTCAAATTTGGACTCAAATTTGAGTTGTGATCTATCCTCATTCTTGGTTCAAGGTTGGCGTGTTGATGGCTTCAAAATAGCTGAGATCTTTATCTTGTGTCTTGAAATTTAAGTATCAAATTGGTTGGAACTTGAAATTCAAATCATGGTTGAATTTGAATTCAAGTTTAACTTCAAGCTGATCTCCATCTTTGACTTTAATTTGGCCGCTCCCTTTGTTGGTTGTTGGAGATATTTTTGAGCTCATTTTGAAAAGGAATTCTACCTTGGACCATATTTGAACTTGTCTTTGTGGAGACAAACATTCTTCACAAGACAAACATTCCTTTTGTCTCCTTTCTTTGGCACACACGCTTTTGAACCCTTTTGTGGACCTCCATTTGGCTTGGAACTTCCATGTACCTAATTTCCTACAAAGCAAAGACATATAAACAAGGAACACAATAAAACAAGACAATTATTCAAAATAAAGAACACATGTTTGGGGGGTGGGAAAACACGTTCACAATGTGGGTTACATGAGGTGAACCCAATGAGCCTTAAGTTCATCTTGAACATGCTTGTACAAGAAGGTTCCAACTTGATGTCCAAGTTCTCTAGCCATCCTTCTTGTCATAGGATCCATGACCTCTTGATGGGATCCTCGATCCTCATCAAAGTGTTACAACCTGTAGGATCTGCAAGGCACTACTAGAAAGGGGGGTTGAATAGTGGGTGCGGAAAATGTGGTTTTTAAAATTGTTTTAAACCAAAAACCCAATTTCTGAAAACAGTTTCTGTTTTCAGGACCTGCTTTGAAACGTTTTGAAAAATAAGTTGCAAGTCTTCAAAAATTTTAAAATTTGGAGAGATCTTAGTCTCAGATGTTCTGAGTATCTCCTAAAAATTTCAGATTAAAATTCAACCTGTAACCCCTTTAAAAATAGTTGGTGGTCAGATTGCGCAAATCTCCTAGAAACGGTAGTCTGATTTGAAAAATTAATTCCTATTTAACCGTAACTCCAAATGCTCTGAAAATTTAATGACTAACTCCTTTTTAGGTGTATTTAATTTGGTCGAAACAGTTTTGAAAAATTATTTTGGGAAGATAGTCAAATACGTTCAAAGTCTCAACCTTTGCAAGCCTGAAAATCAGACTGCACTAGTCTCAGAACTTTTGACGTTTGAATGATTTATACTTGTCCAAAAGGGTTGAAACTTGCGCCAAAAGACCCTTAAGACGTGTGGCTATGTTTCCTGAAAGTGTTGCGATTTTTGAAATTCGTTTAGCTATTTTTACGAACGTGATAAAAATGATGCACTGTGCTGAAAACTGAAAGTAAGTGCTGAAAGTAGAGAACACAAGGAATTTTATACTGGTTCGGTTAAAACAACCTACTCCAGTCTTCGAGGACACCTTCCTCGGTTAGCACTAATCACAAAATAAAATTAACACCTTACCACACAGGGTTGATGGAGTTACACCCTAACTCCAACCCTTTACAAACCTTGTATGTGAATACAACGATCACGAACACCACCACCTTGCAAGTGCAAGATTGATCACACCTTGATCAATCTTTTACAACAATAAAGAGTATATGGTGGTATGTAAGACGCCTATTCAAGATGTATGAATAATAATACAATAGGCTTTTAGAGAGAAGAAGGAAAGAAGTGTAGAAAGAAGAAGGAGATGTATGTGTTTTGATCTTTGAAATTTGGAAGACTTGTGTTGTCTTTTGTTTGCTCTCTTCTTTCCCTTCTTATCCAAGTTGGCCGCCCCCTCGATGCCTTCTCCTCCTCTTGAAAATTATCTTCTAAGTCCTTGGGAGACTATATTGCATCATTGTGATATTTCCTTGCTTACTTGGCCACTCCTCATTGGATGATCATTAAGCTCTTGCTTACTTGGCACTCATTGATTGGATGGAAGTTGTCATCATTTGATGACTAGATAAATCTGAAAATAAACCTTAAAAAGCATGTGCCAATTAGCTATAAAAGTATTTCCATACATCATATAATCATCCCACATAATTAGCAAGACAACTTATCACAATTTCCTTGCTAAAATTCGGCCATTATATTTCTCCACATGCTGAAATTTCAGCATGTGTAACATTCTCACTTAATTCAAATTATTTCCAAGTTTGCATTTGATTTATTCCTTGAAAATAAAGAAGAAATCAATCATCATTTGGTACACAACATTTCTACTAAATCTGGAATAAAAATTAGTCACCAAGAGGGCCATGAATTCGGCCAAGTACACTACACACATGCTGAAATTTTCAGCATGTGTGATATTTGAAAATATCACTTGATTATTTCCATAAAATATTCAAAACATTGCCATAACATCTTTCAATTAATCCACATAATTCAAAGTGGTAAATATGGCATAATTAAGTAGCAAAAATCGGCCATTCAGCATGTGTCACAAATGTGACAAAGTTTGAAATGTTACCTTGTGTAACTCCTTTCTTTATGTCACCAACATTGTATGCTTCATTCTTGGCCAATCAAGATGCCAAAAAAGCTCCACATAAGCTCCAACATGGCTGTCTAGGCGTGTGATGATGAATATACATGTGCTGAATTTTATTTTTGCAAACTTTGTAATATAGTACACATATAATTATACACATATGGTATATTCCAATCATCCCTTAATTGATTTTTCTAGAACACTTTAGAATGTATAGAATATGTAAAAAGTGTCTAGATACATGTTATATCCCATGCCAAAAATGTTCCATGTGTCATGTTCGTAGAAAACCGAATTTTCGACGTTTGTCGATTACCCAATTTTTCTTCGATTAAATTCCAACGTTTTGCACATGTTATATATATTATGTTAAACATAATATACATAAATTAAACTTTAATATTCAGCACTTAGGGCTGATTAAAGTAGTGCCCAACATGTGACAAAAATTGAATTTGGAATCTCCACAATTTGGCCTTAATTGAGGGTGATTTGTGTGTGCCAACATAGAATGATTTTATGGCTGTATATACCTTGTAAGCCACGAAATTTGTGGCCATTTTTGATGTGTAGGGGCTGGCCATCTATATATGGCAAGTACGTGACACGTTGGCGAAGTTTCGGTATTCACCCGATACGACAATTTTTGGTTTAGAACCTTTTAACGTGTCGTAATAAATTTGTCATCACCATGACTTATATCATATGATATAAGACCTGAATATACTCATAAATATGAGTTAAATATAGTGGTGTGACGTTAACGTACGTACGAAAAATATATAACGTGTCAGTAGTACGTTGGAATATATGTGTATGTGCCTTTTCAAAAAAAAATCTGAATATATATATATATGGTAAAAACGTGTAGTATGAGGGAGAAGAAGACTTTTCATTCTTCAATTTGTTGCTTTTGTGCCTTTTCCAAATATAGCTTCCTTTAATGAACTACTTAGTTTATTTAACTAAGTACTTCACTTAATGAACTAGTTTAGTTCATTAATGATGGCACCTGAAAATAGTTCAAACACAACAAATGATTGCCATTTGATGTAAGCTTTAAAGCTTCATGGCTCGTTAGTACGACAACATTATGTATGAACTATATAAGGCAAGTTTTATGCAAAAACGTATCATATCATATAATATGTCATGCATTTCTTTAATACACGTTATTTAAATCATGCATTTTGTAATCACTCGAACCCCTTTTTTTCTATAATCTCCCCCTTTTGATGATTTACAAAATAACCTACGTTCTTGATTTAAATTTTATCGCTCCCCCTCCAATCATGCACAAATTCAAATTTTGAATTTCAAATTTCAAATTTCGAATTTTCTCCCCCTTGATTTGTGCAATCAATCTCTCTCTCCCCCTTAAATCATGCATTCTCTCCCCCTTTATTTTGAAAATTCAATCAAAAATGCATGTAAATATGGAAAGACAATCAAATCAAATCAGCAGAAATCATGCCTAATTTAGAACGAAGATTTTCATACGTGGCTTGATTTAATGCTTTAGTGAAGATGTCAGCTACTTGTGCCTCAGTGCGTACGTGATCTATGACAATATCACCATTATTACGTGATCACGAAGTAAGTGATAGCGTACTTCCATATGCTTGGCCTTAGAATGTAGCATGGGGTTCTTAGATAGGTTGATGGCGCTCATACTATCAAAATATATAGGAATCTTATTTACCGTAATTCCAAAGTCAGAAAGTTGTTGTTTTAGCCATAGTAGTTGTGTGCAACATAGACTAAGTTCCATGTACTCAGCTTCAGTAGTAGATAAAGCTACGCTTGCTTGCTTTTTGGAAAACCATGAAATAAGTGAATTTCCTATAAATTGACAAGTGCCACTCGTGCTTTTCCTATCTATTTTACAGCCACCATAATCTGCATCAGTATAGGCATGTAAGTTAAATTCACAATCTTTATCATACCAAATGCCTAAGGTGGGTGTGTGCTTAATATATCGGAATATTCTTTTCACGGCATTATAGTGAGACACCTTTGGTTGACTTTGAAAACGTGCACACATACATACACTGAACATGATATCAGGCCTACTAGCAGTAAGATATAGCAAGGAGCCAATCATAGATCTATATAAGGCATTATCAAAATCCTTACCATGTTCATCTTTGTCTAATTTAGTGGTGACACTCATAGGGGTGGGTGACGGTTTTAAATTCTCAAAATTTAACTTTTTAATCATATCATTTATATACTTAACTTGGCTAATATGGATATCTTTAATCGTTTGTTTAATTTGCAAGCCAAGAAAGTAATTTAATTCACCAACCATAGACATTTCAAATTCCGATTTCATGCAAATTTTGAAATCTTCAACAAGTTTATGTGAAGTGGAGCCGAAAATGATGTCATCAACATAAATTTGAATAATGAGTAAATCTGATTTATTTTGTTTTAAAAATAAAGTACTATCTATAGTGCCTCTTTTAAAACCATTTTCTAAAAGAAAAGTAGCAAAATGATCATACCATGCTCTTGGTGCTTGCTTTAGACCGTATAGTGCCTTCTTTATTTTGTACACGTGATCGGGATGTTTCAAATCTTCAAAACTGGGTGGTTGTTTCATGTATACCTCTTCTTGTATAAAGTCATTTAAGAATGCACTTTTCACGTCCATTCGACAGAGTTTAAAATCTTTCATGCAAGCAATAGCAAGTAAAAGTCGTATGGCTTCTAAACGTGCTACGGGTGCAAATGTTTCATCATAATCAATTCCTTCTTCTTGATTATATCCTTGTGCTACAAGTCTAGCTTTGTTTATAACAACTTTTCCATCTTCATTCATTTTATTTCTAAACACCCACTTTGTGCCTATTATAGTCTTATCTTGTGGTCGTGGCACTAAATCTCAAACGTCATTTCTAACAAATTGATTAAGTTCATCATGCATAACATCAATCCAAGAAGAATCACACAAAGCATCATGCACATTTTTTGGTTCAATTTCGGAAATCATGGCATGAAATTGATTTATTTCATCCGTATTTATTCTTCTACGTGGTCGCACACCGTGAGTGATATCGCCTATAATGAGATCGTGTGGGTGATCTCTATGCCATCTTGGTTGATTATTTTCTACGTTCTCATGCATTTCCAAGTGATCATATATTTCTAGTCTATCATGCATATCATGCGTGCCATCATCATCATTCAACACGGGTTTCAATTCAAAATCATCATCATATTCTTTATCTTTATCAATCTCACCAAATTCATTAAACTTCACATGAATAGATTCTAGAATTTGTCTAGTGAGAGGATCATAACATCTATATGCTTTTGAATTCACAGAATATCCAACAAAGATGCACTCAATTGATTTAGATTCAAACTTATCTAAATTATCTTTTGTATTTAAAACAAAGCATTTGCAACCAAACACACGAAAGTATTCAATTTTTGGCATGCGATCATTTAATTTCTCATAAGGCGTCTTATTTATTTTCTTTCTAATAGACAAACGATTAACTATGTAGCATGCACAGTTACGGCTTCCGCCCACAAAAATCTAGGAAATTTGTTCTCACACAACATGGTTCTTGCAATTTGTTGTAATGTCATATTCTTTCTTTCTACTACTCCATTTAATTGTGGAGTTCTAGGTGGCGAAAACTCGTGTTTAATTCCTTTTTCTTCGCAAAATGAAATCATGTCCTTGTTTTTAAATTCACCGCCTCTATCGCTTCTTATCCTTTTCACATTGACACCATATTGATTTTCAAGTTGTTTTATTAGTTTCGCAATCTCAATGGCACTATCATCTTTATGTGCAAGAAACAAAGTCCAAGTATAACGAGAAAAATCATCAAGAATCACACAAGCATAGTGACGTCCACCGAGACTTGTAGTGCGACTAGGACCAAACAAATCAATGTGTAATAATTCTAAGACTCTAGTCGTGCTTATTTCATTTTTAGGTTTAAGTGACTCGCGTGTTTGTTTGTCTTTTATGCAAGATTCACACAACTGAAAGTTGTCTAAATCAAGTGTAGGCAATCTTCGTATTAGGTTCTTTCGTTGGAGTTTTTCAAGTGTAGAAATGCCAATGTGTCCTAAGCGTCTATGCCACAAATTTACGTTAGGTTCATTTGACATGAAACACTTAACCTTAGCGTCTAACATATCATCCATAGAAAGCATAAAGATATTTCCTTCCCGTTTTCCTTTTAGCACTACTTCTCCATTTTTATTTATGATATTGCAATAGGGATGAGTAAAACACACATCAAAGCCATTGTCAATAAATTGTGTAATGCTAAGAAGATTATAGGATAAGTTGCTTACCAAAAGACATTAGAGATTTGAAGGGTGCTTGGGTTTCCAATTGCACCTATTCCGATGATCTTGCCTTCATTGTTGTCTCCAAAGGTCACGGATCTGCCTTTTGTGACCTTCTTCAATTTAGTGAACAAGCTCAGGTCACCCATCATGTGCCTCGAGCAACCACTGTCAATGAACCACTTGATAGATTTGTCTTTTAATGTGTGGGTTCCCTGCAATGTACAAAAGTGATTTAGGTACCCTTTTAATTTTGGGTCCTTACGAGTTAGTTATTCACCTCTTAGTAAAAGTACCTTTCGGTATCCATACTTGGGTGATCCTTCTCGGTCTAGCAAATGGCAAGAATGTAGATGAAGGTGCAATGTAGTAGACATGTGGTGAGTGGACTTTGGGCCTTTGGCCGAGAACTCCTTTATATGCATCATATTGATTTCGTTTTTGATGTGTCCTCGTGTTGGTGTGCATAGTGCGTGATCTAGATGGATGAAATGAATGTTGTGTATGCATCACTTGTTTCTTCTCATATCTATATGGCACAAAATTATATTTCGCATGATATGAAGAAGAAGTATGACGGGATGAGGGGAGAGGGGGTCTTTGCGTCATCTTAAACGCCGTATTCGCTTTTGGAGTGTCTACTTTCTTAGACAAGACAAACTTGGTTGGTATGGATACTTCATTTGTCTCAATGTATCCTAATCTGGTTTTATCACTATCGTGCTTTTGTGATAAAATAATGCGACCTAGCATGTTAGATCCCGTGTCAAATAGTTTCATCATCTTTTCTAAATCCGTATTCCTTGATTTCAAATTTGAAATCTCAGATTTCATTTCATTATTATGCATAGTCAATGATGAGATCTCTGTCTTTAATGCATTAATGATGCATGATGACTCTTCTTTTGAATCGTTTAATTGAGCGACAAGATTTTCGTTAGAAGATTCTAACAACTTCTTGTCTTCAATTAATCGCTTCTTTTCTTTCGCGAGAGTCTTAGTAAATTTATGCAATTCTAAATACTAACTAAAAAGATCATCATAAGAAGGCTCAGAGTCAGAATCAGAGTCAGAAGATACCTCGTTTGATGCTTTGGACACAAAGCATACTTGTGCAGTCTCCTCTTCTGTATCAGTCTCGGAATTAGATGTATCACTCCAAGTGGAGGCTTTGAGAGCTCTTTTCCTTTGCTTAGGTTCTGAGACGAGTCTATTCTTGGTTCGATCCTTGTCAGGGCGTTTGTTTGTTTGCTTGTCCTTATTAGGGCAGTCATATGATAGATGTCCAAGTTTACCGCATTCGTAACATTTTACATCTTTGTCATTTGTCTTGTTCTTATTTCTTTTAGTCAAAGTAGCTTTAGTTTTGTTTCTAAATGACTTTCTCATGAATTTTCTTAAGCTTTTAGCCAATAAAATTAAGTCATCGTTGTCTGATTCAGAATCACTATCATCTACGTGATCGGAAGAAGTAGAGACGTATTCATTTGATTTAAATGCAATAGTCTTACCTTGTTTTGATGATGATTCCTATTTCCTTATGGTGAGTTTGTTCTCATATACCTTAAGTGATCCAATTAGTTCTTCCATCTTAATTGATTTAGTTTCTTTGCTTTCTTCTATGGCCGTTCCTTTAGGGTCCCACTCGGATGGAAGGCTTCGCAATACCTTTTGTACCTTTTCGTGCATAGAGAAGGCTTTTCCAAGAGACTCAAGAGAAAAATGTTAGTCAAGCGAAGATCCATTTCAATGATAGATTCATTTGTCAATAATTTAAATGACTCGAGTGTGGACATAAGCATGTTGATTTTGGACTCGTTTACTTGACTAGTGCCTTCGTGTTTCATTTCAAGAATTCTCCACATTTCTTGAGCACTAGAACAATTTGAAACACAACTAGATTCACTTTTACTTAGTCCATTTAGAAGTAATTGCATAGACCTAGCGTTCATGCTTATTCTCTTCTTATCATCACTAGTATACTCTTGTTTAGGCTTAACAACTTCTAGTGTGACTCCATCTATAGTGGATAATTTTGACGGAACAAATGGACCATCTTCTATAATGGACCAAAGATCAATATCAATTGCCATAAGGAAAAGTTTCATTCTTAACTTCCATTAAATGAAAGACTCACCGTCAAAGAGAGGAGGCCTTTGACTGGACATACCTTCTTGCTTGGTTTTGAAGTTTGTGGTTGCCATCTCACTTAGATCATTGGATCCTTTAGTTGTGAGTGTTCCTGCGCTCTGATACCACTTGTAGGATCTGCAAGGCACCACTAGAAGGGGGGAGGGGGTTGAATAGTGGGTGCGGAAAATGTGGTTTTTAAAATTGTTTGAAACCAAAAACCCAACTTCTGAAAACAGTTTCTGTTTTCAGGACCTGTTTTGAAACGTTTTAAAAACTAGGTTGCAGGTCTTCAAAAATTCTGAAATTTGGAGAGATCTTAGTCTCAGAGGTTCTGAGTATCTCCTAAAAATTTCAGATTAAAATTCAACCTCTAACCCCTTTAAAAATCGTTGGCGGTCAGATTGCGCAAATCTGTCCAAAACGGTAGTCTGATTTGAAAAATTAATTCCTATTTAACCGTAACTCGAAATGCTCTGAAAATTTAATCACTAACTCCTTTTTAGTTGTATTTAATTGGGTTGAAACAGTTTTGAAAAATTCTTTTAGGAAGATAGTCAAATACGTTCAAAGTCTCAACCTTTGAAATCCTGAAATTCAGACTGCACTAGTCTCAGAACTTTTGACGTTTGAATGACTTATACTTGTCCTAAAGGGTTGAAACTTACACCAAAATAACCTTAAGACGTGTGGCTATGTTTCCTGAAAGTGTCGTGATTTTTGAAATTCGTTTAACTATTTTTACGAACGTGATAAAAACGATGCACTGTGCTGGAAACTGAAAGTAAGTGCAAGAAGTATGACACCTTGATCAATCTTTTACAACAATAAAGAGTATATGGTGGTATGTAAGAAGCCTATTCAAGATGTATGTGTTAGGAAATCAACCGAGATCACTGCAAAAACACGCAGCGGAAAACAAAACTTGATCTCTGATTTCCTACCAAGGATCCATGTTGTTCGTTTAATTCGAAAAAAGAAATAAAAAATTACCTCCGTAGATTCGAAATATGCAGATGGAAGAGGTGTGAAAATACGATCACCCTATGTCGGTATCCACACGAACGCTTCCGCCCGGAGTGCTAGCTCTTCAAACGGCGCGGCTGAAGAACTCGGTTTTCACAAAAACGATTCTTGCCCTTTCGTTTTCTACTGGTTGTGTGGTGTACGAGATACACCATGCTCAGTACATATATATAGATATCAAAATCCGATTCCTGATCGGATTGGTTAATACCTATCATAATCCGCACCAAATACGGATTATGTTAGGATTAGATAAAACCAATCAAAATCCATATCAAATATGGATTCTCTGTTATTATCCGATGATATAAATATATACAAAAACGAAATTAATAATAATAATAATAATTAATATCCAATATTGATATTATTAATATTAAAACGATAATAATAATAATTAATATCCAATATTAATATTATTAATATTATTAATCTCAGCCATACGCATTCTTGTGTGTGACCCGATAGGCCCATATTAATTGGCAGTTGATTAAATCTCTATTAAACCAACAAGTCGTAATTGGCCTCTAGCAAGGCATTACGACTACCCAATTAATACGAGTAAAGTCCAACTAGCCTAATAATAGTACATGCATTAATCCCTTTGTCACACGATATATAGTTTGAACATAAGTCATGGTCAGCGTCATACTTATATAGTTCAAACATATGATTACTCGATCTCTAAGTAGACTGATAAAACAAATGATATTGATCACACTATCAATTCATTTGACCACGGCCATGCATTTCACAGTCTCACTAATCGAGTGGCCCAAAGATATCTCTCTCAAAAGAGAGGGACAAATTCTATCTTGATTGTTCAATATCCTCTACATAATTTCTATCACATTCAATCATGACCTTTATTATTATCCAGTTACGGATAACGTTTGATCATGTCAAAACAATAATAGTCCTTATGTTGGAAACTATGACAATCTCAAGTCAAAGGATTAAAACATGAATATCATGAGATTTACTTATCACGCTAATCCATGTAGCAATCTCATGATGGGTCTATCCAATACACTGTTCTCTAACAAGTATCTATGAGATTGATTCGTATCACCATACACATAATCATCTCATGATTATCAAATCAATACTCATACTGATTATAAATTATTTTATCTCCATAACAATAATGAATCAGGGACATATATCAAAATTGTGTAACATACTAACCAACAATAATGATAATAAAACCTCTTTTATTAATAATAAATGCATAACATAAATATCCAAATCATGGCCTAGGGCACATACACTAACAGTATGAATAATAATACACAACCCGCAACCCAAGGCTAGGAGATAAAGAAAACAAAGGAAAGTACGATAGGAATTAAGTGCGATCGTTGAACTGCGTCTTGTATCACGTGTAAGGTTTATTTAAATAAAACCTAAGGACGAGTAAAACTTAATAAGTGTAAACACTAACTAACGATTCATATAAACAAATGGAACAAATTTTATTTAGGAATTTTATTAAGTGAAAATTCACCTAAGACATGAAGTTAAGTGGACCACATGGTTGTCCAACCATGCCCTCCAAATGAAAGTTAATTGTGGGATACAAAGGGATAGGAGGGGAAAAATACTTATTTCAAGCAATTATAAATTCCTACATAAATTGGAATTATTGCAAGTGGGCAAAATATATCTACTTTCCTCCCATTAATTCAAAAAATACCCACTAAACACCCCCTACTCACCCTTGACCGTCCTCACATGCCTAGTAAGACAACTAGTCTTACAACGAACATCCCTTTTCCCGATCACCTTTCCATACACCATGTAAGAAAAACCCACAATCAACTTTCATGCAACTCCTTTTATTTTCCATTAACTTTGACAAGGCATAATTATCCCTTCTTTATTCCCCAATTTCGGCCACCCTTTATAATTCCTCAAGATAATTTCATTTTTTCATTCCTTTCCTAAATTCTCTCATCATCATCACCTTTCTTACACAAAAAGACTATACACCAGTGAAATTTTATGCACAAAACTTTTCACACCCACTTGGACCCCCACCCTACCCATCCGACCCTTCCCTTTTTCACTAAAATCCTTTTCATTTCTTCCTTTTATTTATTTTCTTTTCTTTCTCTCCCAATCATTTCAAGTCTTACACATTGTAAGACAACCTCCCACTCCAATTTCATGCAATTTCTCTTCCTCTCCGCTATCTTCAAAATCCAAGAAAATTCCATCATTTCCCCCACTATCCTAATTTCGGCCAAGAGGATTAGAAGGCATAAGAACCTTCTCAAGGTAGAAGCCTCACTTCATTTTCATCCTACCATCATTCTCTCTCTTCAAACTCTTCTACTCTCTCTACCATTAACCAAGACTTCCCTTCTCATTTCCCTCTTCCTTCACCGTGAGCAACCTAGCAAGGAAGAAGGGATTTTCTTCAATCTTCAAGAAAGTGATTAAGCACCCAAGCAACATAAGCATCAAGGTAAGAGTTTATCATCCTTCCTACACATCTTTTCCATCTTATAATATTCACAAAACACTCACAACCCCTTCATTCTAGACTTCCACTCGTGAGTTCAATAAGGAAGGAGGAAGGATTCTTTGGCTAGATAAAAGAGAGCTTTCCAACCATTCAACGTAAATTCACTTAGATTGAATCTTAAAACATTCATGCTCTCATTTTCCTCATGCAAGACTAATTCCTTTATCCTCTTTGGACCTAAGTTAGTGTACCCCTCAAGCTTCACCAAAGAAGAAATCTTTAACTCTTAGGTGTAAGATTCAAGCATCCAAGACAAGTATTCTTCTTAGCCTCTTCAAGACAACTAAAAATGGAGTCTCGTATGTTCACAATCAAGAAATGGATCACGCATGCATCAATTAAAATGAAGTCTCTATCACTAAGTGATGAAAACTATATTTGCATGTTCAAGTTGTGTATGAATGTGTGTTTTTCTTGAATGGATTCATCAAGATGTCTAGGATGATACTTAGATGTAACATGCATGGCATAAATGAGGCATAAACAGTCCCTTTGAGGCGTGCATGGCAAGAAGAAATAATCTTTATCATCAATTCATTGCCTTAATCTAAATTGTAGGAAAATGAGTACACTTTCCTAGAATGTATACTAAGAACTCCATCAATCATCATCTTCATATATGCATGTGGAAAATACCTCATCTCCTTTATTTTCATATATAAAAGAAGGGATTTACATAATTATGGTCATAATATAGTATATTCATAGTACAATACAAACCATATCATAATGCATGTCATAAAATATGCTATCTTTGATAATCAACAACATAGAATCACCATTTTCCTTCTAAGGTGGGGCGGTCTTGAGCCTCCATCATAGGCCATAAATTCATCACCATCATCATGATGAGTATCTTGATGATCATGGCCTAAGGAGGTGTGATCCCATGGAGGTTATACTCCTATGTGCTTGCATGTCACTTTTATCAGGATCTTCACCATAATCATAGTTCATATGATCATGAATATATACGATGTGATGTTATATAAATTGAGCATGTTGAAAATCATGGATCTCAATGGTCATTATGTATAATCTTAAAAGTGATCATGAGAGGAAGATATAAAAATAGATGTTATTAAAGTAGTATCATGCATGAACACCTTGGAAATTTAATGTTGCAATACCCCCAACATTCGGCCAAGAGGCCTAGATCATGTCATGTTGATGTACAAATTGTCATTGGGATGTACTTAGGGGATTGTGTATATCTATATTGCATAAATAAAACAAGAAAATTTCCATAAATGTAACAATTACATAAAGTTGAAATTCCTAGAATTGTGCATAACAAAGTTTGGTCCAATGGCCATTTTGGCACCACTATGATGATTACATCTAGAAGTTTATGCTTATGTGATCATACACACAAGAGTACATGGCATATATGATAATTCAAAGAATGAACAAATAAATAAATGTGAGGAGGGTTTACTTTCGGCCATAAGGCCATAATTGGAAATTACATGTCAAATTACACCCATGTGACAATCTCTATGCGACTAGACGTATACTATGTATTATATATATGAAAAATTAGCACAATTGAACACTACAAAAAATTTAGGAATTAAAAGTTGTATGAAAGGCCACTTTCGGTCCTAAGCCCAAATTGGGTGCCTTGTCATGGATTAATCTCCTACAAGCATAATCATGTAAATACATGTATAATGTACATTATGTAATGATTATATTATCGTTAAAGGACAAGCATAAATGTAATACTAGATAAAATGAGAAATTAAGGAAGAACCTACACCAAACTTTTGGCCTAAGGTGTGTGGGCATATTCAACATGACCTATACCCACTTGTATTAACTTAACTCAATATAAGCGTTATACGTATAATATGTAAGAAAATAGCATAAATGATTAATACCTCAAGTTAAAGAAATTAAGATATGCATGTATAATAAGACACAACCAAGAGGTGCAATTTGGCCCAAATAAGACAAGCTAGTGGAATAAATATTAAGTAAATACATCTACGTAACAAATAAGTACCTAATTCGAATCAAGAATAATCACAATGCTAATTCCCAAAAAGAGGCCTATGTTAAGCATTCCCTCATGCATGCTGTCTTAGTGATTTGAAATACAATGAGTTTTATTTACGAACATCTTGATGAAATGATTTCTGCAAGAAATTTTTTTAAAGTTTTCAATATTTAAGAAATTGTATCACGAGACGAATGATTCCATATGACTTATGCATGTATCTGTGGTTGAGTGTAACACCTTGTTAGGGACAAAGGTTCTGTACCTTTTGTATATGCATTATCTGCTGGCTGAGTGTAACACCTTGTCAGGGACAAGGGTTCTCTACCTTTCTGTATATGCATGATCTGCTGGCTGAGTGTAACACCTTGTCCAGGACAAGGGATCTCTGCCTTTTAGTTACGTCTACGACATTCTGTATGGTGAGCTGCCTGGTGTCTGGTCCTGGGGGAGAATGTCAGGGGAAAAATACGTTACTGCAGAGTGTAACACAGTGTCTGGGACTCAAGTTCTCTGTTATAATGCATCACCGTTAGTCCTATGCATGTATGATGTAACACCGTGGTTGGATCATCGGGATTCATAGACGATATTCGTGTCGATTTAGGGAATAATTCGATATGTCGTGGGTACCATTCTTATGTTACAAAAAGTGCTATAGCCAATTCATGTCATGTCATGTTTATTTACGTATGAAATGAAACCGTTTTTGAAAGTTTTATGAGCATACATCACGATCATATCTCACGAACCCCTAGTGCCCCTAAGTTATGACTCTCGTAGTACGAGGCCCAATATGATTAAAGAACAACAAGAAACACAACCGAAAAGATTACACACAAGAATGATACCGACTATATGCTAAGATAAGGATGATCAAAGGAAGAATCTGTTTAATTTATGATGCTCTTTAACTATGATATTCTTCAGTTATATGATATCTGTTGGATTTACGGTACTGTTTACCTTTGTTGATTTCTTCACTTTTATCTCCATACATATGGTACGTATAATATCCGTGCTATACTTCACTGTATATCCACTTCCACTGTCCCCATGCATGATCCACTTGACGAATCTAGACGGAAATACCTGCTGAGTGATTCGTTATCGCTCACCCTTTTATTTTACCATACAGACCCACAGGACCCCGAGCCAGAGTTCATAGAGGATGAGCCTCGATACTAGGTGTTGGGAGCTGACTAGTAGCCGGCAGTGGCATCTTTTGTATTTTGATATTCAGCTTTGATATTTTGTGCCAGTGATGTACTGATGACACTACTTTGAATGTATTACGATGTACTTATGCCTATGCTTATTTCTGCTTATGTTACTTTGCTTCCGCTCATCAATACATGTTATGACGATTTGTACATGAATGTTATCGACGCATTGTACTTCTCGTAGAAAAGTACGACGGGTGCACCATGCCAAGACTCTAGTATCGAGCGGGACGCTGCAGGTGGTATCAGAGCTAAGGCTCTGGATCCACAGCGGGCAACATAAGATAAACAACAAGTACACATGCTATGATTCTAGAGCTTAAGATTGATCTTGGAATGAGTGTGTCAGCTTTAGTAGAAATCCTTTAGAATGGTACTATAAAGTACAATCTTGAGCATAAACTGAATTTTAAAATGGACTTTATATGCTTTATGAAAACTAATAAAGGTAATGCAATGATTTCTGTAGGATGACATCACGATCTGATAATTCTATGCCATCACCGTTGTCACCCCGGTTGGGCCCAGCTTCTGAGCACGATTGGATGCGACATACACATGTCACACAGCTTCCGATACCTTCTCTAGAGGAGGCTCTACGCACATTTACTGAGGCTTTGTATTTGATAAGTCAGATAGGCGGAGCATAGCAGACGCAGACATCTCAGGCCTCAGTACCTCCACCTTCTCAATCTCAATTAATGTATCAGACACAGAGAAGCAGCGGGCATTATTATAGGCTGTTGGTACACACCAGAGTTCTAAACTTCCATAGGATACCGACCCGGAGGAGGCAAAAAAATGGTTAGATGAGGTAGAGGAGAGTTTCTGGATGATACAAGCACCTGAGGAGGTGAAAGTACAGATTACACGACCGTTTCTGATTGGACGAGCGAGTCAGTGGTGGAGAATATACATTCAGCCTTTGTCTCGATCGGTAGCATGGGCTGATTTCGTAGAAGAATTTTGCATCTTTTACTTATCCCCGACATTAGTTATACAAAGAGTAAGGGAATTTGCCGTTTTGGAACAAGAGACGGGTACTTCAGTTTTTGAGTACTTACGGCATTTTGCTAATCTAGGCCGATACGTTCTGAAGTAATGGGTGATGAGGCACTTAAAATGATCAGATTTAGGCGTGGCTTAAACGCTAGGATTCGGAATTGGATGATTGATACGCACCCAAACACCTTCGAGAGACTGCTAGACGACCGTTACAGAATAGAACGAGCTACCGCGTCATTGGATCGTGAGATAAGGAGCAGAAAAATTGTGAATGGAAGATGGTGCCCATACCCACAATGGGCAGCTACAATTTCAAGATGCCATAATATTGGAAACGGCATACCGGTGAATGCCATTTGGGGACAGGTGCTTGTTTTGGATGTGGGGAAACGGGACATCAAGTGAGATAATGTCCCAGAGGTAGAATGACGTCATTGAGAAGAGCGCGACAGTGGGAAGGATTTTTGCGGACAGGCACGCAGGTTTAGAAGGTGCACAACCAGGAATTTTGGATATCAGACGGGCATCAGGTATGATAAGTATGCAATTTAGTATCGACCAGAAGTTTCAGAATCATTGTTTTAATTAGTTAATAGTAGTCGAAATATTTATACGGGAAGGATAACTGACAAACTGCGGGAGTCAGAATATTTTATACAATGGTCTCAACCACAGATAGGTACCCCGTTGTGGATAATTAAAGTCCCAAACCAAGCCATAAGTTATGAATTTAGGAAAACATGTTCAATCACCAACATCGGAAACTGTTTATAACAGTAGAAGGAATGGAATCAATCACAAATATTAAGCAGTGGATTATAGCTGAAGACTCAAGTTTCGAGGACGAATTTTTTTTAAGGGGGAGGACTGTTACAACCCGCATCCCTGGGCTAGGAGATAAAGAAAACAAAGGAAAATACGATAGGAATTAAGTGTGATCGTTGAACCATGCCTGGTACAACGTGTATGGTTCATTTAAATAAAACCCAAGGAGGAGTAAAAATTAACTTAATAAGTGTCAAGACTAACTAATGATTCATATAAATAAATGGAACAAATTTTATTTAGGAATTAAATTAAGAGAAAATTCACCTAAGACATGAAGTTAAGTGGACAATATGGTTGTCCAACCATGTCCTCCAAATGAAAGTTAACCATGGGATGCAAAGGGATAGGAGGGGAAAATACTTATTTTCAAGCAATTATAAATTCCTGCACAAGTTGGAATTATTGCTAGTGGGCAAAATATATCCACTTTCCTCCCATTAATTCACAAAATACCCACTAAACAACCCCTACTCACCCTTGACTGCCCTCACATGCCTAGTAAGACAACTTGTCTTACAACAAACATCCCCTTTTCCATCATCTTTCCTTACGCCATGTAAGAAAAACCCTCAATCAACTTTCATGCAACTCCTTTTATTTTCCATTAACTTTGACAAGGCATAATTATCCCTTCCTTATTCCCCAATTTCGGCCACCCCTTAGAATTCCTCAAGATAATTTCATTTTTTTACTCCTTTCCTAAATTCTCTCATCATCATCACCTTTCTTACACAAAAGACCATACACCAATGAAATTTCATGCACAAAAATTTTCACACCCACTTGGAACCCTCACCCTACACATCCGGCCACCCCTTCCATTTTTCACTAAAATTCTTTTCATTTCTTCCTTTTATTTATTTTCTTTTCTTTCCCTCCCCATCATTTCAAGTCTTACACATTGTAAGACAACCTCCCACTCCAATTTCATGCAATTTCTCTTCCTCTTCGCTATCTTGATAATCCAAGAAAATTCTATCGTTTCCCCCACAATTCTAATTTTGGCCAAGAGGATTAGAAGGCATCCTCATTTCATTTTCATCCTACCATCACTCTCTCTCTTCAAACTCCTCCACTCTCTCTACCATTAATCAAGACTTCCCTTCTCATTCCCTATTCCTTCACCGTGAGCAACCTAGCAATGAAGAAGGGATTTTCTTCAATCTTCAAGAAAGGAATCAAGCACCCAAGCAACATAAGCATCAAGGTAAGATTTTATCATCCTTCCTACATATCTTTTCCATCTTCTCCTATTTACAAAACACTCACGACCCCTTCATTCTAGACTTCCACTCCCGAGTTCAATAAGGAAGGAAGAAGGATTCTTTTAAGTGAGAGCTTTCCAACTATTCAAGGTAAGTTCACTTAGATTGAATCTTAGAACATTCATACTCTCATTTCCCTCATGCAAGACTAATTTTTTTATCCTCTTTGGCCCACAAGGCCGTGTACCCCTCAAGCTTCACCAAAGAAGAAATCTTTAACTCTTAGGTGTAAGATTCAAGCATCCAAGACAAATATTCTTCTTAGCTTCTTCAAGAAAACGAAAAATGGAGTCTCTTATGTTCACAATCAAGAAATGGATCATGCACGCATCAATTAAAATGAAGTCTCTATCACTAAGTGATGAAAGCATATTTGCATGTTCAAGTTGTGTGTGAATGTGTGCTTTTCTTGAATGGATTCATCAAGATGACTAGGATGATACTTAGATGTAACATGCATGGCAGAAATGAGGCATAAACAGCCCCTTTGAGGCGTGCATGGCAAGAAAAAATAATCTTTATCATCTATTCATTACCTTAATGTAAATTGTAGGAAAATCAGTACACTTTCCTAGAAAGTATACTAAGAACTCCATCAATCATCATCTTCATATATGCATATAGAAAATACCTCATCTCCTTTATTTCATGTATAAAAGAAGGGATTTACATGATTATGGCCATAATATAGTTTATCCATGGTACAATATAAACCATATTATAATGCATGTCATAAAAGATGCTATCTTTGATAATCAACATCATAGAATCACCATTTTCCTTCTAAGGTGGGGCGGTCTTGAGCCTCCGTCATAGGCCATGAATTCATCACCATCATCATGATGAGTATCTTGATGATCATGGCCTAAGGAGGTGTGATCCCATGGAAGTTATACTCCTATGTGCTTGCATGTCACTTTTATCATGATATTCACCATAATCATAGTTCATATGAGCATGAATATATATGATGTAATGTTATATAAATTGAGCACGCTAAAAATCATAGATTTTCATGCTCATCATGTATAATCTTAAAAGTGATCATGATAGGATGATATAAAAATAGATGTTATTAAAGTAGTATCATGCATGTACACCTTGGAAATTTAATGTTGCAATACCCCCAACATTCGGCTAAGAGGCCTAGATCATGTCATGTTGATGTAAAAATTGTCATTGGGATGTACTAGGGGATTATGTATATCTATAATGCATAAATAAGAAAAATTGCCATAAATGTAACAATTACATGAAGTTGAAATTCCTAGAATTGTGCATAACAAATTTTGGCCCAATGGCCATTTTGGCACCACTATGATGATTACATCTAGAAGTTTATGCTTATATGATTATATGCACAAGAGTTCATGGTATATATGATAATTCAAAGAATGAACAAAAATATAAATGTGAGGAAGGTTAAGTTTCGGCCATAAGGCCATAATTGGAAATTACATGTTAAATTACACCCATGTGACAATCTCTATGTGACTAGACGTATACTATGTATTATATATATATATATTAAAAATTATCACAATGGAACACTACAAAAAATTTAGGAATTAAAAGTTGTATGAAAGGCCACTTTTGGCCCTAAGCCCAAATTGGGTGCCTTGCCATGGATTAATCTCCTACAAGCATAATCATGTAAATACATGTATAATGTACATTGTGTAATGATTATATTATCGTTAAAGGACAAGCATAAATATTATACTAGATAAAATGAGAAATTAAGGAAGAACCTACACCAAACTTTTGGCCTAAGGTGTGTGGGCATATTCAACATGACCTATACCCACTTGTATTCACTTAACTCAATATAAGCGTTATACGTATAATATGTAAGCAAATAGCATGAATGCTTAATACTCAAGTTAAAGAAATTAAGATATGCATGTATGATAAGACATGGCCAAGAGGTGCAATTTGGCCCAAATAAGACAAGCTAGTGGAATAAATATTAAGTAAATACATCTACGTAACAAATAAGTACCTAATTCGAATCAAGAATAATCACGATGTTGATTCCCAAAAAGAGACCTATGTTAAGCATTCCTTCATGCATGTTGTCTTCATGATTTGCATTACAATGAGTTTTATTTATGAACATGTTGATGAAACGATTTCTGCAAGAAATGTTTTTAAAGTTTTCATGATTTAAGAAATTGTAACGCGAGACGAATGATTCCATACAACTTATGCATGTATCTGTGGTTGAGTGTAACACCTTGTCAGGGACAAGGATTCTCTACCTTTCTATATATGCATGATCTGCTGGTTGAGTGCAACACCTTGTCTGAGACAAGGGATCTCTGCCTTTCAATTACATCTACAACGTTCTGTATGGTGAGCTACCTGATGTCTGGTCCTGGGGGAGGATGTCAGGGGCAAAATACGTTATTGCAGAGTGTAACACCGCGTTCGAGACTTGAGTTCTCTGTTATAACGCGTCACCGTTAGTCCTATGTACGTATGATCTAACACCATGGTTGGACCATTGGGATTCATAGACGGTACTCATGGCTATTCAGGGAATCATTCGATATGTCGTGGGTACCATTCTTATGTTAAAAAAAGTGCTATAGCCAATTCATGTCATGTCATGTTTATGTACTTATGAAATGAAATTTTTTTCGAAAGTTTTATGATGCATCACGATCATGTCTCCCAAACCCCTAGTGCCCCTAAGTTATGACTCTCGTAGTACGAGGCCCAGTATGATTAAAGAACAGTAAGAAACAAAACTGAAAAGATTGCACACAAGAAGGATACCGATTATATGCTAAGATAAGGATGATCAAAGGAAGAATCTGTTTAATTTATGATGCTCTTTAACTATGATATTCTTCACTTATATGATAACTGTTGGATTTACGGTACTGTTTACCTTTGTTGATTTCTTCACTGCTATCTCCATAGATATGGTACGTATGATATCCATGCTAGACTTCACTGTATATCCACTTCCCCAGTCCCCATACATGATCCACTTGACGAATCTAGACAGAAATACTTGCTGTGCGATTCATTATGCTCATCCCTTTATTTTACCATGCAGACCCACAGGACCCCGAGCCAGAGTTCATAGAGAATGAGCCTCGAGACTAGGTGTGGAGAGCTGACTAGTAGCCGGTAGTGGCATCTTTTGTATTTTGATATTCAGCTCTGTAGTTATGATATTTTGTACCAGTGATGTACTGATGACACTACTTCGGATGTATTAGGATGTACTTATGTCGATGTTTATTTCTGCTTATGTAACTTGTTTCCGCTCATCGATACATGTTATGACGATTTGTACATGAATGTTATCGACGCCTTGTATTTCTTGTCGTAGAGTATGGCGTGTGCGTTGTGCTGAGACCCTAGTCCCAGCAGGGCGCTACATAAAGTGCAAAAAATAAAGTCATAGAAGGACTTAATATCATTTTCTATATCACCTTATTTGTAATTTATTTATAGCCATGCATTAGCACAAATTAATGGATGGAAGTACATAAAAATGACATGATGATCATCAAAGAAACAATCTTTTATAGCCATGCATTAGCACAAATTATGATGCACCATGATGACCATTAACATGCATAAAGACTAAAAATCATGGAGAAATACATATGTGATGATCATCATGAAAACATACAAGAAAAGGACGCGAAGTGTGGTTCTTAGTACACTTTTTTCAAGAAAGTGCGACATGTAACAACACTTTTCATGAAATAAGACATGCCTAATCTTCTATTACAAGTGACATGCATGCATATATGAGGCGTAAAACAACATAAATATCACATTCATGGCACTTTTACATATCATCAAGGTGACAATTAAGCATCTACTCAAGAATCTCACATAAGTGTTCATATATTTAGCATGCAAGAACACTTTTTACATGATCATAGTAGAAAAATCATTTGAACATATGCATGTATGATCCATGTTTATAAATGAACATAAATGATATATTTTTTCAATTAGACAGAACCGAGGTGACAAGGCGAAGGCACAACCAGTTAGGCAACAAAGCTGAAGCCAAACTGCGACACTTAGTGTTCGTAAATATAACTGCGGCACTTAGAATTTAATCGTACATATGTCTGAGAAGAGTTGGTAACTAGTTGTGACCATTATAGCCGTTAGAAATCATATCAAGTTACCATAGAAGATAAGAAACTACTGTAGGATAGAAAATAAAGCCGTTGTAGGCAATGTAATCTCCTATATAAGGAGAAATACATCTGTACATTGAATTAACTTGAATGAAATTCTTTCAATCTAGACATAATATCCAACTAAACTAATCATTCTTTTTATTAACTACAATCTGCCTTCTTCCACGAACCTTGAATTACTTTTAAATGTTTACTTCTTTCAGTCCAGCTAAATATACTGAGGCCGCTTTTACTTCTGATCAAGCATCAGGAGTAGTTGTTGGTTCTCAAATATTTGATGACTCTTCCATTGTTATTATCAACCACAAATTAAATGGAGATAATTACCTCTTGTGGTCTCCAGGGGTGAAAATGTTCGTCACTAGTAAAGGCATGGTGGATTACCTATATGGAACAATTGCTCTCTGCTTTTTCTCTAGGAAAGAAACGTCTCCTCTGACTTTTCTCTGTACACAGCTGGATTCAACCCAAAATTTCTTCTCTTTTTCTCATCTTACTTTCTCTCTTCTGCTTTACAACTTTAGACTACTTTGGTACGCTGTTCTTGTTCAAAATGCCTAGAACTAAAGCAGCAAAGACTGCATTGAAGCTAAATCATGCTTCAAAACAAAATGCAAGCTTAGCATCTAGCTCCAACATGAGATATATGCCACCAAGATTAACAGGAAAAAAGCAGCAGAGCTGCTCTGTAGAGGGAGCTACGACCGGGGGAACATAAGGCCGTAGTTCTTGTGAAGCCAGAAACCCCACTAACTCTGGCTCCTT
This sequence comes from Eustoma russellianum, assembly GCA_036186865.1. Classification (NCBI taxonomy): domain Eukaryota; kingdom Viridiplantae; phylum Streptophyta; class Magnoliopsida; order Gentianales; family Gentianaceae; genus Eustoma; species Eustoma russellianum. Next base: position 19,810,414 of record AP025043.1, on the reverse strand, counting down.
CAAGAACAACTCTTGCTCGGAAGAAAGTGACTCCTTCTCCTTTCATGGAAGTTCTGATGATGAAGGCTCAACCATAAAGCCCAGAAAAGGAGTAAGATATGCTGCAGTAGAAAGCTCTGCTCCAACACGCAACACTGTTGCTGCAGATGCCTTGAAAACTTTTGATGATGACGCATCTTGTTCTTCTAGCTTGAATCCCCAGGAAGAACAGGTTGAAGAAAAACCGCTCAAATGACAGACCAGAAGGTAAAAGACTGCTAGATGTGTTAACACCTGTCAGTTAACCACCAACCAGCCTCCAAAGTGTCCCTCATCACGTGACTTCTACGCTTCCTCTCTCCTCTACACCCAACCACTCACTACCACCTGACCCTACCACTGCCAGTCAACCCCCTACTGTAGTCAGGTCTTCCAAAATTCAAAATTCCATACCTTCTACCCAACCTCCAACCTAGTCACCTTAGTAGGCAGCTTAGCCAACATAAGACAGAGCATGGAACACACTTTTCGCGAAAAATGGAAAACCTGAGCATGGACTCAGGCTCAAGCAAATGGAGATGAGCATCCCAAGCAAAGTGCACATCAACATTGATGAGTTGCACAACGATGAGGTGATAGATTGTTGTCTTGTAGGCTGCTTTGTACGTAGATTTTCAGGTCGGCAAGCAGTCCATAAACTATCCAAATCCTAGAAAGTCAAGCACAAAGTAGAATTCCACTCCCATGGATGGATAATCTACAAATTTGAGTAAGCAAAAGAGATGGAGGAGGTCCTCTATGCAAGTTCATATTTAAATGCCCAGATTCTTTGCATTTGGGGATATGGAAATGGCGCAGGTTCCAGTTTGGGTGAAATTCCCCAACCTTCCTGTGACACTTTAGGTTGATCAGGTTCTACCTGGCATTTGCTCGTAGCTCAGGACACCAAGACCAACTCATGGCCAACAGGAGCATATGGAATTATGACTGTGATCTTTTTGAGGTGGACCTCAGGAAGGAATTGATGAACTCAGTGGATCTAGTGCTATCAAATGGCACTATAATCGTTCAGAAAGTTGAATATGAACGACTACTGATGTTTTACAGACATTGCATGCAGCTAAGACATAACACAAAAACCTATCACACTTGTTTCTAGCCTAGGTCAGCTCAGTCATAACCCATCACACTTGTTCCCACCATTCCACCCATCAAAAATCTCAATAAACGACCTAGGGCCAGCTCTGCTAAATCCCAGCCTAGCTCAGCTCAGCCACCTAAAGGCCAGCCAGAAATAGTTCGGCCTTCTACCAGCTCAGCTCGGGAACACACCAACAGAGCCAGGGAAACATCCACCTCAGCTCGGCCAACTACAACCTCAGCCCGGCCACCCACCAAAAACCTAGCTGACAACTCATGACAGGAGATTGTTGTTGCAAATCTGAACCAGGATACATACAAATAATGGATGGCTGCCATGCTCCGGCTGAAACCAATCCTACTGCTATGGTCCAGGGACAACATAGAAGTGTCTATGTTGAGCTGCACATGAAGAGAATCAACTCATACTTCAGGGTGTTTCACTGAGGTAATATCTAGGTCAAAGGCCCTGGCCATAAGGAAAAAACTTAACACCCCTCATATCAAGGCCAAGTTACGGCCAGAAACTTAACTTCATTATAATTAGTTTTTGGAATATAAGGTGTTACAATAAGCCCCTAAAGCACAATGCTGTTTATAATTTTTTGAAAAAACATAATGTAGATGTATTCGGATGTTTAGAGACAAAATTAAACAACAAAATGTATCTGCTCATAAAACAAAAATTTGCAAGCTGGGAGTTTGTCGATAATTTTGACTCCCATGTAGGCAAACAAATTTTCATTTGCTGGAAATTGTCCTCAACTTATGTTTAGGTCATTATCAATGATTCTCAGGCCGTACACTATAAAATCACTTCTAAGGTGTCTGGGCTGAGCTTGCTAGTCACCTTTGTCTATGGACACAACAGATTTATTGACCGACGGCCACTCTAGAGTATGTTGTTCAATTAGAGCCAAATGCAGATAGATCCTTGGACTGTTATAGTTCATTTCAACTGCATTCTAAGCGAGAGGAGATAATTTGAGAAAGGCGGCAACTAGTTATGAACTACAAGATCAGCTTAATTATTTCCTGCAGAGCGGACTAATAGAGGTCACCTCGTCAGGTTTCTTCCACACCTGGGATAATGGTTACATCAAGTCTAGGCTCAACAGAGTTATGGCCAACAATGCATTCCTAGAAACATTCCCTCTAGCAAAGGTACACTTTCTTCCAACTGGATGTCTTCCTGACCACTCACCTGGTGTGCTCTGCCTTGATCATACCAGACCTGCCATTAGAAGCTCCTTTAAGTTCTTCAATACGTGGGCCGATCACGAGGACTTCCTTCCTCTGGTCAACACACATTGGAACCAAAGAATCCATGACTCATCTATGTTCTAGATCTGTAAAAGGCTCAAGGCAATGAAAGCCCCCTTTTGGGAGCTGAACATGAAGTCCTATTCTCATATCTCGACTAGAGCTGACCAGGCTGTGGAGGAGCTCGAACACATACAGGAACACCCACACAGTCAGTGGAGCACCCCCAATTGGAAGGACAAGCTGCAGAGGAAACGACACATAGCTTTCAACCTAATGGAGGCCAAAAGAAAATTCTTTACTCAGCTCGCCACAGGTAATTTTTTAATATTGAGTGACAGAAACACAAAATTCTTTCACTCTATAATTAAAAGGAACATAGCAAGAAGGAGCATCACTAGAGTTCAGCTTGCTGACGATAATATGTGCACTTTTATTGAGCAAGCATCACAACAATTTGTTCAGTTCTTCTCTGGCCTGCTCGGCTCAGCTCAGCCAGTCTAGCCTATCATGTTTCAAGTTCTGAATGAAGGTCCTTGACTCTCTATGCAGCAAAATGACCCACTTATTGCACCAATCCTAGAAGCTGAGATCAAAACAGCTCCGCTTTATATTGGAAAAGACACGGGAACTAGCCCTGATGGCTGTACTTTTCAGTTCTTTATTAGAGCATGGGAGATACTTGGACCAGATATTTTTCTACGATGCGAAAATTCTTTAGGAATGAGGTACTTCTTAAACAACTTAACCACGCCCTTATTGCCTCAGTCCCTAAGACTGCTCATGTTAACAGAGTTGAAGACTACCAATCCATCTCTTGCTGCAATGTAATCTATAAGATCATCTTTAAGATCCTTGCAAAGCTAATGAAGCCAGTTATGTCTTTCATCATGGACCCTGCTCAAGCTGGCTTTCTCAAGGGCAGATCTATAATAGAAAATGTCTTCTTGGTGCAGAAGCTGATCAGGGAGTACGGGAAGAAGCAAACAGCTCCCATATGCATGCTTAAAGTTGACATCAGAAAAGCTTTTGACTCTATTACCTAGACTTTTCTCAAAGACACGCTTCTCGGACTTGGTTTCCAGCTGTCTTCACTGACTGGATCATGTAGTATGTGACTTCCACTTTATACTCTGTTACGCTAAATGGTAGCATATATGAATTCTTTCAATGCAAATGTGGCCTGATGCAAGGAGACCCCATCTCCTTGTTCTTATTTGTTATTGGCATAGAGTACCTATCAAGACTTCTCAGAAAATTGCACCATGATAAGGCGTTCAACTTTCACCCAGGCTGTGTTGAGCAGTATCTCACTCACCTCTACTTTGTCGATGACCTCATACCTTTTTCCAGAGATGATGCCTGCTCAGTGCAAGAAATTATGGAAGCTCTCAAAACCTGATACGATCTTGGATCGTATGAAAATAACGACCGCTTCTTTCAACTCCAAAAGACACCTTTGATCAACCCTTGTGTGGGACAATGGCGCAAACACCACCTTCTTGGACAAGAGAAATCAACAACGTCTACGTCGAGCAATTCGAATCTCCCAACCCAACACGTCGTTCCGTATCCTTAGATTGTGATTCACCAACTAGGTTTGCTCAAAACTTGATTGGATCTAGCCTTGATTTTTAATTTATGAAAACCAAAGGAAAACACTCCAAGCAACCCACGGTTGCAAGCACAAAATTACCAAAAAATTTGGTATGAAACCTGAAATTCAAAGTCTGAGAAAACTGTTTTCTCTTACTACATTTCCTACCTTATATAAAGCTATATTTTGGCTATTCCTAAAAGATAAATGATAAATCAAAGTCTTCACATTATTACCTATCAATCTAAATCAAATCTACATAAAATACAAGTCAAAGCTAATCAAGGAAGATTTCATAATCCAAATCTCTAAAATCTAGTCCTGGAATACATCCTGTCGGTTGTTGACTTATACCCGCTTCTAGACGTCTAATTAGGGTTTGCACTCTTCAGAAAAGTTGTAGCTCATGAAATTCTCTTGAATTTGGGCTTTTGAATCACCTCATTTGGACTCTTCTGGACAGAGATACGGGCTTCCAAACACTAGTATCCATCCAGTGAACTTCAATACTTTCTATTCTGGACTCCCAACTTGCATCTGATTTTAGTCCATCTTATAGCCCGAATTAAGAAAAGTGAAAAGCATAAAAATCCTTCAAATTGAGTTATCTAAAACCTCCAAGTTGTTTGAACACAATTGGATCGGTACTCCAATCTGGGCATCCAAAATACCGACTGATGTCCGGCTGCCTTCTTGAAAGATAGGGACTCTTCAAGCCACCTTCCTTATTTAGCCTTGTCACCTTAGAAAACACTCAAACACAGCCATTAGCACTAGAAACACATATTAAACGACGCTATAGAATATACTAGATCCAAAACAAAGACAACACAAACAACTAGACTCGATATTACGGTGACAACGCATAAAATGACCATCCTGTATTCCCACCAACCCTTACATCAATAGACTCAAGGACAATCAAGTCACAGCCTCAATGAAGAGCATCCAATGCTATCCACCATGTGCTGGCATCTCTTGTACATGCCTTGTCAAGAAAGCACCAGTGTCAAAACCTAGTCGTCTCGCTTGGCCTCTTGTAAAGGGACCCCTATGTGTCTCGTTGGAGGGTCCTTGTGCAAGATTATCATGAGGAGGATCTTGAGCCTCATCAATCCCCCCCTCCTCAAAAGGATTCGACCTTGAATCAAAGTCATCAAAATGCTCAAAAGGAGTAAGATCGCTAACATTAAAAGTGTGAGAGATAGAACCATACCTGTCCGGCAGAAGATCAAGAACATAAGCATTTTCACCAACCTTTTGTAGGACCTTGAAAGGTCCATCTCCCCTCGGCATGAGCTTGGACTTCCTCTCGATAGGAAACCTAGCTTTGTGCAAATGCAACCAAACAAGATCGCCAGGAACAAAAGAAACATGTTTTCTATTTTTATTAGCATTCCTAGCATATTGTTCATTTTTACGTTCAAGTTGCAATTTGACCTTAGCATGCAATTTCTTAATCATTTTAGCTTTGTTCTTACCATCAAGACTAGCACGTTCATTTACAGGAATAGGAAGTAAGTCAAGTGGGGAATGGAGATTGAAACCATAAACAACCTCAAAAGGTGAATACAACGACCCACTATGCACTGTCATGTTATATGCAAATTCAATATGTGGTAAGCATGCTCCCAATGTCTAAGATTCCTTTTAATCAATGCATGCAAAATTGTGATAAAGTCCTATTAACTACCTCAGTTTGGCCATCAGTTTGAGGATGGGCCGTGGTAGAAAACAAAAGTTTAGTACCAAGCTTTCCCCAAAGGACTCTCCAAAAATGACTCAAAAACTTAGTATCTCTATCACTCACAATTGTGCAAGGCATACCATGCAAACGGACAACTTCTTTGAAGAACAAGTGTGCAACATGGGAAGCATCATCGGCTTTCTTGCATGCAATAAAGTGTGCCATCTTAGAAAATCGATCTACGACAACAAACACACTATCCATCCCAGTTTGGGTCCTAGGCAAGCCTAAGACGAAGTCCATAGACAAGTCTACCCATGGTGAAGAAGGTACGGCCAAGGGAGTATAAAGTCCATGGGGGTGCGTGGTTGATTTTGCTTGCTTACAGGTGAGGCAACTTCCACAAACTCTCTCCACATCCATTCTCATGTGGGGCCAGAAAAAATGCTCTTTTAGGGTTTCCAAAGTCTTAAAAACCCCAAAGTGTCCCATTAGTCCGCCTCCATGAGCCTCTCTCACCAGCAACTCTCGCATAGATCCCCTCGGTATGCACAATCGGTGTGCCCTAAACAGATATCCTTCATGCAAATAGAACTTACCGAAGGATAACTCAAGACATGCTTCGTAAATGGATCCAAAATCAATATCATCCTTGTACATTTCCTTAACGTGCTCAAACCCAAGCAAATGTGACGACAACTTAGTGATTAAAGTGTATCTTCTCGACAATGCATATGCCACAATGTTATCCTTACCTTGCTTGTATCTAATGACATAAGGAAATTGCTCAATGAACTCTACCCACTTCGCATGCCTCTTATTCAATTTTCCTTGGCTTTTAAGGTACTTAAGGCTCTCATGATCAGTGTGGATCACAAATTCCTTAGGTTGCAAGTAATGCTGCCAAGTTTGCAAAGTCCGCACTAATGCATACAATTCTTTGTCATAAGTGGAATAATTCAATGACGCACCTTTTAACTTTTCACTAAAGTATGCAATAGGCTTCTTTCCTTGTGTAAGAACGGCTCCTATCCCAACCCCGCTAGCATCGCACTCAATCTCAAAAGTCTCTTCAAAGTTAGGTAATCATAAGATGGGAGCTGATGTGAGTCGGACCTTCAATTCGTCAAAGGCCTTTTGTTGAGCTTCTCCTCAATGGAACCCAACATCCTTCTTGACAATCTCGTTTAGTGGTGCGGCTATTGTAGAGAAGTCCTTCACAAAACGTCGGTAGAAGCTTGCCAGACCATGGAAGCTCCTAACCTCTCCCACGGTTTTGGGAGTGGGCCATTCTATGATGGATTTCACCTTATCCTAGTCCATTTCTATCCCTGAAGCACTCACTACGAATCCTAGGAACACAACCTTCTACATACAAAAAGAACACTTTTTAAAATTGGCAAACAGTTGTTGTTTCCTAAGCGTGTCAAAAACTGCTTTTAGATGGTCAAGATGGTCTAGCAAGTGCCTAGAATAAATCAGGATGTCGTCGAAGTACACTACGACAAACTTGCCAATGAAATCTCTCTAAACTTCATTCATCAACCTCATGAATGTACTTGGTGCATTAGTTAAACCAAACGGCATCACTAACCACTCGTACAATCCAAATTTTGTTTTGAAAGCCGTTTTCCACTCATCTCCCTCCTTTATCCTCACTTGAAAATAGCCACTCTTAAGGTCAATCTTAGTAAAGTACCTAGCACCATGCAACATGTCGAGCATATCATCTAGTCTAGGGATTGGGTACCTATACTTCACTGTGATTTTATTGATGGCTCTACAATCCACACACATTCGCCAGCTTCCGTCTTTCTTAGGGACTACTATCACGGGTACAGCACATGGGCTCATATTCTCTCTTATCTTGCCCTTACTCAAAAGCTCCTTTATCTGTCTCTGAATTTCCTTCGTTTCCTCGGGGTTTGCCCTATAGGCTGGCCTATTCAGAAGTGTGGCCCCTGGAATGAAATCTATTTGGTGTTCAATACCTCGCAGTGGGGGTAGTCCTGGGGGTTCTTCATCGGGAAACAAATCGGAATACTCCTCTAGTAAGGTCACAACACCACTGGGTAAAGAAGTCGGTAAGTCATCCCTAGAAAATAGGCAGTCAACGCTCTCTTTGAACAAAAACACATAAACAATCTTCTGGGAATGCAATGCATGGGTAACTTCACTAGGCTTCGCAAAGAACGCGTGTTTTGTGGGTGGATGAGTCAGGAGTGAAGGGGATGGGGGTGTGGGGGTCATGTCCGCGGGCCTGGTGCCCTTTGTGGAGGCCTTGGAGCTTTCTCCTTGGCTCCTCTTTCCCTTCTTGAGGTCCTCCAAGAACCTCCTTTATGTTGAGAAATATGTTTGGATAATTTTTAAAGTCATGATTTTAAGTGATGAATACTTAAAAATGTCACATATGGTGTTATAAATGAAAGAGTTGAATAAGTGAAGAAAAATGACACGATGTCTAGGGTTGTTAGAAATATTTTTCTAAAATGTGATAAAATAGTTGTTTTTATTTTTACATGATTTATATATGTTTATCATGTTGTGATTATGTGATTTTTATGATGATAATATCTTGTGACTAATATGCCCTCGAAGTTTCTACAACTTACCAAAAAGGGCAAAAGTGGTATTTTGAGTTTTGTAGGTACTCGACATGGTGAATATGATTCAAGAAGATATTATCATCTTATTTATTATCAAGAAGGTGTTATTATAATTAATTCTGACCATCGGGGTCATTTCTGGAGTTTTATCTCACTAGGGGCATTTTGGTCATTTTACCCCCGAAGACAGTTTCGGTATTTTTACTCAAAGAATCTCTTGAGTATCTTATTATATTCATTCTGGAGTTCATTTAGTATATTCTTGAAGATTATTTGGTGGTTTTCTATTTTATTCTCTCATTTGATGATTTTATCGATGGTAGCGGGATATGTGACGGTATTCGATGTCACGTTCTATTTTCTCTTGAAGACTCTTATATATATATATGTTATTGGAGGTTCTTAATCATCATCTTTCAGAGATTACAAGGTGTCCTTGGTGCAATATTCATCACAATATGTCAAGGAGAAATAGGAATTTTGATATTATATGTTGACATAACCTTGTGAACTATTATTTATCGATTTCTCCTCAAAAAATCTGAGTTGGTATACATATACACAGCCTCCAAAACGTGATTATACAGGTGGAGATGATGTTTTTCTCATTTTATGAGTTGGAGACAAGAAGACAAACCAAAAGCAAGCTAGTTGGCAAAAGTTGCCAACTTGAAGTTTCAAATTTGAATGTAATGGAGACAAGGTTGTTGGATATGATTATGGAGGTGTTTTAATTCAAAATTCTCATCCATCACATGGTCTAAAAGTTGGATGGAATATGGCATCAATTCACTCTATAAATAGAAGGCAAGGTGAAGAAGAGAAGATACACACTTGAAAGCAAAATTGAAGATTGTTGTCTTGTTATTCTCTTCTCATATTTTCGTTCATACTTTGTGTAGCTAAGGTGTTCCAATTTTCTTTTTTGTCCAGCTACACTATACACACCTTCTTGGGTTGGATTTGTATGATTGATTAGCCAAATTTATAAGGCTACATCAATAGGTGGTAGAGGTGTTGTAACCAAGAGTTGCATAGAGGTGATTATCCAAGTCTTGAATAAGGTTGGTGTATAAACCAAGGATCAAGCTTGGCTCTTGTTGTAAGGTGTTCATTTGATAGTGAAATCCAAGGAAAGGTGTTCCTTGGGACTGGAGTAGGTCACATTGACCGAACCAGGATAAATTCTCGGTGTTCTTCTCTTGTTTCTTTATTTCTATTTTCTGCCCGTTTTTGACTGTAGTTTTCACACAACTTCTCACAATTTGAAAAAAATAGCTAAACATTTTCAAAATTCGTGATTTTTGGTGGAGTTATGCTTCAGACTGTTAGCTTTCATTTGCAACAAGAATCACTTGATTTGAGCAAGGGAAAGTTAGTTTTTCAGTCTTTGCAAGATAACTGCTCCAATCTGAATGCAATCTGACCAGTTTTGCGAAAACCTAAATTCTGTATTTTTCAAGAGTTGGTTAAGGTCAGGGCCTTTTGGAAACTTCATCTACACATCCTAAGGAGTGTTTTGATATAAAGATCAACCTTTTTGGTGAGTATTCAAAGCGAAACACGTTTTGCAAAATCAGCAACATTCTGTCCAATTCTGTCCAGATTGACCATCTGAATCTTTTTATTTATTTGAAGGGTCAAACGATCTTATTTTTGTCTGATTTTTGGATAGAGTCTTGTTAACTCATTGAATTTAAATTCTGGAAAGTTTCATAATTTTTGGAGTTGTGTACAATTATTTGTGAATTTTTGAAAAACGGGTTCTGAATCTGAGGTGGTTTCAGATTCTGTTTTCAAAGGGGATTTTAACAAAGGGTTGTAGTGTAATTTCCGCTAACCACTATTCACCCCCCTCTAGTGGTGTTTGTTGCAGGTGCACGGTCCAACATTTGGTATCAGAGCCAGACCAACACCACTCAAAAGAAGCAAGATTCAACACCATACAAGGCCAAGAAACAACGATTCATTATATACTACTTGTCTCAAATCTAAGGTACATACTATGGCTATTGTTTCTCACAAAGGTGAATTGGAAGGTATGTCTACCCAATGCCCTCCTCTTTTTGACAGTAATAATTTTGTTCATTGGAAACTTAGGATGAGGCTATTCTTAATGGCTATAGACATTGATTTATGGTCTATAGTTGAAGATGGGCCGTACATTCCAACGAAAATTGAAAAAGTTAATGAAGTTACACATGAAGTTGAGAAATATAAAAGTGAATGGTCAACTGAAGATAAAAAGAAAATGTCTATGAATGCCAAAGCAATGCAATTACTTTTGAATGGACTAAGTGTTTCTGAAGCAGGTTATGTATCGAATTGTACTAGTGCTCATGATATGTGGAAGTCTTTAGTGTTAAAACATGAAGGAACAAGTGGTGTAAAAGAGTCGAAGATAAACATGCTTATGACTGAACTTGAATCTTTCAAAATGTTGCCAAACGAATCCATAACATCTATGGATTTGAGAATTACTAACATCTTCAATGCACTTGAAGCTTTAGGTAAATCTTTTACAAACAATGAGAAGGTTCAAAAAGTGTTGCGAAGTCTTCCTACTGAATGGGATCCAAAGGTGACGGAAATCAAAGAAACAAAGTCAATTACTAAGATGGATGAATTAATAGGATCACTCAAAGTATACGAGGTAAAATTGGATCAACGAAAATCTGAATTATCAAAGATGTCAAGTAAGTCTGTTGCTTTCAAATCATCTGAGTCATCTCATAGAAACAATGATGGAAGTAATAGTGATAGTGAATTAGATGATGATTTAATATTAATAGCTAGAAAACTTAGAAAGTTTTTCAAACGGCCTAATCGAAATAGACAACAGTCTTCTTCATCCTCTTCTCAACCAAAGAAAAATAATTTTAATAATAACAAGTGGAATAATAGAGAATTAAAATGCTATGAATGTGGTCAAAAAGTGTAGGATCTGCAAGGCACCACTAGAAGGGGGGGGGGGTTAAATAGATGGTGCGGAAAGTGTGCTTTTTAAAATTTCTTTAAACTTGAACAATTCAAGTTCTGAAAACAGATTCTGCTTTCAGGACCAGTTTTAAAACGTTTTTAAAACCAAGTTAGAGGTCTTCAAAAATTATGAAATTTTGAGAGAACTTAGCCTCAGCTGTTATGAGGGTCCGCTAAAAATTTCAAATCAAAATTCAACCTTTAACCCCTTCAAAAACCGTTGGCACTCAGATTGTGCAAATCTGCCAGAAACGGTAGATGGTTTTGAAAAATTAATTTCTATTTGTGTGAATGTCCAAATGATCTGAAAATTTGACCAATAACTCCTCACACACTATATTTAAATAAGTTGAAACAGTTTTTGAAAATTCTTTTGGGAAGTAGGTCAAACACAACCAAAGTCTCAACCTTTGCAAGTCTGAAAATCAGACTGCACTAGTCTCAGATCTTTTAACGTTTGACTGACCCATAATTGTCCAAAAGGGTTGAAACTTGTGCCAAATTAACCCTAGAACGTTTATGTATGTTTCTGGAAATTTTTATAATTTTTGAAAATCGTTTACTATTTTTACGAACGTGAACAAAACGAATAAACAGTGCAGAAACTGAAAAGTAAATGCTGAAAGTAAATTGCACCAAGAATTTTATACTGGTTCGGTTATAAACAACCTACTCCAGTCTTCAAGGAACACCTTCCTTGGTTCACACTAATCACACACACGCAGTACACCTTACCGCAGGGTTGATAGAGTTACACCTAACTCCAACCCTTTACAAACCTTGTATGTCGAGTACAATTCACACGAACACCACCACCTCGCTAGGATGAAGATTGATCACACCTTGATCAATCTTTTACAAAGATGAATGAATGGTGGTTTCTATGAAGCCTATTCAAGATTGAAAGAAGTAAAATACAATAGGCTTTTTACAAGAAAAGAAAGAAAGAAGATGTAGGAGAAAAGAGGCTTGACACTTTGATCACTTTAGAATGCAAATCTTGGTATATTATTTGTTTGTTCTTCTCTTCTCCTTATAGGAAGTTCAGCCGTCCCCCTATGTGCTCCTCCCCCTCTTGAAAATTTCCTTTTAATTGCTTGAGAGAGTGTAAGACATCATGGTGACAATGCTTTGCTTACTTGGCATCACTCCATTGGACCATCATTTAGTCATTGCTTACTTGGCACCTCTTGATTGGCTCAATGTTGTCATCATTTGATGACATGGAAAATCTGAAATAAACACTAAATATTTGCCAAAAAATCAACCATTAAGTCATACCATAATTCACAAATTCTATCATCAAGTGCAAGACACAAAATATCCTTCCTTCCATCCTCAAAAAATCGGCCAGCACCTTTTTTTTGAATGCTGAAATTTTCAGCATTTACAACATGAGATAAATTCAGATTATTTGCCATTTTCCTTTGAATTTTTGTCATAAAAATAAATCAATTATATAAGGTAAGTCTTGCTACCAAATGAAGAATGAACTTGGACACAAAGAGGGGTAGATTTTCGGCCAGCACACCCTTCACTCATGCTGAAAAATTTCAGCATGTGTGATATGTAAAATATCACACTTAATTACCTTACATAATATTCAAATCATTTCCATAACTCCTTCACTTAATCCTTTAATGAAAATTGACAAAATATGTTATCTTGATGATGAAGAATTCGGCCAAGGCAAGTGTAGTATGCTGAAATTTTCAGCATGTGACATAAGAGAGGTATATGTTGAATACTTACCTTTTGTAGTTTCTCTCTTTGATTCATCAACATTGTATGGTTGATCCTTGACCAATCAACATGCCAACAAGGCTCCACATGTGCTCCATCTCAGCTGTAGTGACGTTTAAATGTGTATATACATGTGCTGAAATTTATTTTTGCTAACTTTGTAAAATAGTGCACATTTCATAATACACACATGTAATATTCCAATCAGCCCTTAATTTAATTTTCTAGAACACTTTAAGATGTATATTATATGTAAAAAGTGTCTAGATACGTGTCACATCATGGTCAAGAAAAACGTTCCATGTTAAGTGCGTAGAAAACCGAATTTTCGATATTTATCGATTACCCGATTTTTCTTTAATTTAAATTCCAAATTTTGCACATGATATATATATTATGTTATACATAATATATATAATATATACTTTAAATTTCAGCTCTTGGCTGATTTAAAATGGTACCATAAACATGTGACAAAAATAAAATTGGAATCTTCACATTTTGGCCTAAATGTGGGGTGATTTGTGTGTGCCAACATGGAAAGTATTTTTGGCTAATCACACCATGTGTATCACGAAATTTTCATCAATTTTTGATGTATATGGGCTGGCCATTTATTTATGGCAAGTACGTGACACATTGGCGAAGTTTCGGTATTCGCCCGATACGACAAATTTCGGTTTAGAACCTTTTATCGTGTCGTATTTAATTTGTCATCACCATATCTTATATCATATGATATAAGACCTGAATATACTCATAAATATGAGTTAAGTATAGTGGTGTGACGTTAACGTACGTACGTAAGATATATAACGTGTCGGTAGTACGTTGGAATACATGTGTATGTGCCTTTTATAAAAAATCTGAAAATATAGTATATATATGTATAAAAACGTGTGGAATTAAATGTGGGGAGGAGGAGAAGACTTTCCTTCCATAGCCATGTTGCCTTTGTGCCTTTTCCAAATGCATCTTCCTTTAATGAACTACTTAGTTTATTAAACTAAGTACTTCACTTAATGAACTACTTTAGTTCATTAATTGTGGCACCTGAAAATAATATAAACTCAACAAATGTTTGCCATATGATGTAAGCTTTAATGCTTCATGGCTCGTTAGTACGGCAACATAATATATAAGCTAAATAAGGCAAGTTATCATGCATACATGTACACTTGTGTATATATATACTCAACGTTTATATAGATATATATATATATTCAAATTTCTTATTTTGAAATCACTCAAACCCTCTTATTTCTACAATCTCCCCCTTTTGATGATTTTCAAAATAACTAGTGTACATGATTTAAGTGTTATCTCTCCCCCTTGAATTATGCACAGATTTGAAATTTGAATTTCGAATTTCAAATCCGGCTCCCCCTTGATTCATGCAATTAGGATCAATCAGTGATCTCTCTCCCCCTTAAATCATGCTTCTCTCTCCCCCTTTATTTTGGAAAGTTAATCAAAAGATTCCTGTCAAAAAGGAAAGTAAATCAAATAATATCGCATTAAATCACATCAACAGGAATCATGCCTAATTTAGAACAAAGAGATTCAAATGTGGCTTGATTTAAGGCCTTTGTAAATATATCCGCTACTTGTGATTCTGTGCGTACGTGATCTATGACAATATTACCATTGTTAACGTGATCACGAAGAAAATGATAGCGAACTTCTATATGCTTAGCCTTAGAGTGTAATACGGGGTTTTTAGACAAATTTATTGCACTCATACTATCACAATATATAGGAATTTTATTTACGGTAATTCCAAAGTCCGAAAGTTGTTGTTTTATCCACAACAACTGTATGCAACAAAGGCTAAGAGCCATATATTCAGCCTCAGTAGTGGACAAAGCAACACTTGCTTGCTTTTTGGAAAACCATGAAATAAGGGAATTTCCTATAAATTGGCAAGTTCCGCTCGTGCTTTTTCTATCTATCTTGCAGCCACCATAATCTGCATCAGTGTAAGCATGTAAGTCGAATGTAGAGTCCTTATCATACCAAATACCTAAGGTGGGCGTGTGCTTAATATAACGGAATATTCTTTTTACCGCATTTAAGTGTGACACCTTAGGTTGACTTTGAAAACGAGCACACATGCATACGCTAAACATAATATCAGGCCTACTAGCAGTTAAATATAGTAAAGAACCTATCATAGATCGATATAATCCATTATCAACGTCTTTACCATGTTCGTCTTTGTCTAATTTAGTAGTAACACTCATAGGCGTGGGGGATGGTTTCAAATTTTCAAAACTGAACTTCTTGATCATGTCATTTACGTACTTAGCTTGGCTTATATGAATTCCTTTACTCGTTTGCTTAATCTGCAAGCCAAGAAAATAATTAAGTTCACCAACCATAGACATTTCAAATTTAGCTTTCATACAATTTTCAAAATCTCTAACGAGTCTATGTGAGGTAGATCCGAAAATAATGTCATCTACGTAGATTTGAATAATAAGTAAATCTGATTTTTCTTGTTTCAAAAATAGTGTACTATCTATAGTACCACGTTTAAAATTATTTTGTAAAAGGAAAGTAGCAAAACGATCATACCATGCTCTCGGCGCTTGCTTTAGGCCATATAGTGCCTTCTTTAGTTTGTACACGTGATCTGGATGTTTCAAATCTTCAAAACCGGGTGGTTGCTTCACGTATACTTCTTCTTGTATAAATCCGTTTAGAAAAGCACTTTTGACGTCCATTTGATATAATTTAAAATCTTTCAAGCAAGCAATAGCAAGTAAGAGTCGTATAGCTTCTAAACGTGCTATGGGTGCAAATGTTTCATCGTAGTCTATTCCTTCTTCTTGATTATATCCTTGAGCTACGAGTCTTGTTTTATTTCTAACGACCTTTCCTTCTTCATTCATTTTGTTCCTAAATACCCACTTTGTGCCTATTATTGTCTTATCTTGTGGTCGTGGCACTAAATCCCATACATCATTTCTAACGAATTGATTAAGTTCGTCATGCATAGCATCAATCCAAGATGAATCACTCAAAGCATCATGCACATTTTTGGGCTCAATTTCAGAAATCATAGCATGAAATTCATTTATTTCATCCGAAGTGATTCTTCTACGTGGTCGCACACCGTGAGTAATGTCGCCTATGATGAGATCTTGTGGGTGATCTCTATGCCATCTTGGTTGATTATTTTCTAAGTTATCATGCATTTCTATATGATCATGCATTTCTAGTGTCTCATTCATCTCATGCATATCAAAAGAATCATTATCTTCATCCAAAACGGGTTTCAAATCATCGTCATATTCCTTATCTTTATCAATCTCTCCAAATTCATTGAATTTAACATGAATAGATTCTATGATTTGTCTAGTGAGAGGATCATAACATCTATATGCTTTTGAATTTATGGAATACCCAACAAAAATGCACTCAATTGATTTGGATTCAAATTTATCTAAATTATCTTTTGTATTCAAGATAAAGCATTTGCATCCAAACACACGAAAATAATCAATCTTAGGCATGCGATCATTCAAAATTTCGTAAGGCGTCTTATTTATTTTCTTTCTTATAGATAGGCGATTTACAATATAGCATGCACAATTTACGGCTTCCGCCCACAGAAATCTAGGCAATTTATTTTCGCAAAGCATGGTTCTAGCAATTTCTTGTAGTGTGCGATTCTTTCTTTCTACTACTCCATTTAATTGTGGAGTTCTAGGTGGCGAAAACTCATGTTTAATTCCTTTTTCTTCACAAAACGAAATCATCTCTTTATTTTTAAATTCACCGCCTCTATCGCTTCTTATTCTTTTCACATTTACGCCGTATTGATTTTCAAGTTGTTTAATTAATTTAGCAATTTCTACGGCGCTATCATCTTTATGTGCAAGAAATAAAGTCCAAGTATAACGAGAAAAGTCATCAACAATCACGCATGCATAGTGACGCCCACCAAGGCTTGTAGTGCGACTAGGACCAAACAAATCGATATGCAATAGTTCTAGTATTCTAGTCGTGCTTATCTCATTTTTAGGCTTAAGTGACTCACGTGTTTGTTTGCCTTTTATGCAAGATTCACACAACTGAAAGTTGTCTAAATCAAGCGTAGGCAATCCCCGTACTAGGTTCTTTCGTTGCAATTTTTCTAGTGTAGAAATACCTATGTGTCCTAAACGTCTATGCCACAAATTCACATTGGGTTCATTTGACATAAAACATTTAACTTTAGCGTCTACTACATCATCCATAGATAGTGTAAAGATATTTCCTTCTCGTTTTCCTTTCAAGACGGTTTCTCCATTTTTATTTATTATATTGCAATAAGGGTGAGTAAAACAAACATTGAAGCCATTGTCAACAAATTGAGAAATACTAAGAAGATTGTAAGATAAGTTGCTTACCAAAAATACGTTGGAGATTTGAAGTGTATTTGGATTGCCAATCGTACCTTTTCCAATGTTCTTCCCTTCATTGTTGTCTCCAAAGGTCACGGATCCGCCTTTTGTGACCTTCTTTAATTTGGAGAACAGGCTCGGCTCACCCGTCATGTGCCTCGAGCAACCACTGTCAAGGAACCACTTTATTGATGTGTCTTTTGATGAGTGGTCTCCCTGCAATGTGAAAAGGTGATTTAGGTACCCTTTTAATTTTGGGTCCTTTCGAGTTAGTTAATCACCTTTTGGTAAAGGTATCTTTCGGTACCCATACTTGGGTGATCCTTCTCGGTCTATCAAATGGCAAGAATGAAGGTGCGATATAATATACATGTGGTGCATGTACTTTGGGTCTTTTCCCAAGGACTCCTCTATACTCATTGAATGAAGGACGCTTTTGATATGTCCTTGTGTGCGTGTGCGTAGTGCGTGGATGATATGTATTTCGTGTATGCATTGTTCTTTTCTTCTCATATCTATATGGTACAACGTTATATTTCACATGATATGAGGGAGTGGGACGTGTGGAAGGGGGCGCTTTTTGCGTCATCTTAGACGCCACTTGATGCTTAGGGGTGTCTACTCTCTTAGACACAACAAACTTGGTTGGTTTGGTTGATACTTCGTTAGTATCAACGTATCCCAATCCAGTTTTGTCACTGTCATGCTTTTGCGATAATATGATGCGATGCAGCATGTTTGACCCTGTATCGAATTGTTTCATCATTTTCTCTAAGTCTGTATTCCTTGATTTCAAATTTGAAATCTCGGATTTCATTTCATTATTTTGAGAAGTCAATGATGAGATCTCGGTTTTTAATGCAGTGATGACACATGAAGACTCTTTCTTTGAATCGCTTAATTGAGCAACAAGATTCTCGTTAGAAGATTCTAACAGTTTCTTGTCTTCAATTAAATGTTTCTTTTCTTTTGCGAGAGTCTTAGTAAATTTATGTAATTCAAGATACTGACTAAAAAGATCATCATAAGAAGGTTCAGAGTCAGAGTCAGAATCGGATGATACCTCATTAGACGCCTTTGAAGCGAAGCAAACTTGAGCGGTCTCCTCTTCGGTCTCAGTTTCAGAGTCTGATGAGTCACTCCATGTGGAGGCCTTTAGTGCACGTTTCCTTTGTTTAGGATCTGAGACGAGTCTATTTTTGTTCCGCTCCTTGTCAGGGTATTTATTAGTTTGCTTTTCTTTGTTTGGGCAGTCATATGATAAGTGTCCGAGTTTGCCGCATTCATAACATTTAATGTCCTTATCATTTGACTTGTTTTTATTTCTCTTAGATGTAGTGCCCTTGTTTTTATTTCTAAATGACTTTCTCATGAATCTTCTTAGTCCTTTAGCCAATAGAATTAAATCATCATTATCCGATTCGGAATCACTATCATCTACGTGATCGGAGGGAGGGAAGACGTATTCATTTGATTTAAAAGCAATTGTCTTACCTTGTTTAGATGATTCCGATTTCCGAATAGTAAGTTTTTTTTCATAAACTTTGAGTGAGCCAATGAGTACTTCCATTTTTATTGATTTAGTCTCCTTACTTTCTTCTATAGCAGTCACTTTAGGGTCCCATTCCGAAGGAAGGCTTCGTAGGACTTTCTGTACCTTTTCCTGCGTAGTAAAAGCCTTACCAAGAGACTCAAGAGAGTTATAGATGTTAGTTAAATGAAGATCCATATCTACAATCGACTCATTAGGCAACAATTTAAAAGACTCAAGAGTAGACATGAGCATATTAATTTTTGACTCTTTTACTTGACTCGTGCCTTCGTGTTTCATTTCTAAAATTCTTCACATTTCTTGTGCACTCGAACAATTTGACACATAACTAGACTCACTTTTACTCAATCCGTTTAAAAGCAATTGCATAGCCCTAGCATTCATACTAAGCTTCTTTTTATCATCACTCGTATATTCTTGTCTAGTTTTAATAACTTCTAAAGTAACTCCGTCTACAGTGGATACATTAGATGGGACATATGGACCATCTTCAATTATTGACCAAAGATCTATATCTATAGCCATAAGAAAAAGTTTCATCCTAAGTTTCCATTGAATAAAAGACTCACCGTCAAAAAGTGGAGGCCTTTGGCTCGACATACCTTCTTGTTCGGTTTTGAGATTGTGGATGCCATCTCACTGAATCGTTGGATTCCTTGTTGTGAGTATTCCTGCGCTCTGATACCACTTGTAGGATCTGCAAGGCACCACTAGAAGGGGGGGTTGAATAGATGGTGCGGAAAGTGTGCTTTTTAAAATTTCTTTAAACTTGAACAATTCAAGTTCTGAAAACAGATTCTGCTTTCAGAACCTGTTTTAAAACGTTTTTAAAACCAAGTTAGAGGTCTTCAAAAATTATGCAATTTTGAGAGAACTTAGCCTCAGATGTTATGAGGGTCCCCTAAAAATTTCAAATCAAAATTCAACCTTTAACCCCTTCAAAAACCGTTGGCACTCAGATTGTGCAAATCTGCCAGAAACGGTAGATGGTTTTGAAAAATTAATTCCTATTTGTGTGAATGTCCAAATGATCTGAAAATTTGACCAATAACTCCTCACACACTATATTTAAATAATTTGAAACAGTTTTTGAAAATTCTTTTGGGAAGTAGGTCAAACACAACCAAAGTCTCAACCTTTGCAAGTCTGAAAATCAGACTGCACTAGTCTCAGATCTTTTAACGTTTGACTGACCTATACTTGTCCAAAAGGGTTGAAACTTGTGCCAAATTAACCCTAGAACGTTTATGTATGTTTCTGGAAATTTTTATAATTTTTGGAAATCGTTTACTATTTTTCCGAACGTGAACAAAACGAATAAACAGTGCAGAAACTGAAAAGTAAATGCTGAAAGTAAATTGCACCAAGAATTTTATACTGGTTCGGTTATAAACAACCTACTCCAGTCTTCAAGGAACACCTTCCTTGGTTCACACTAATCACACACACGCAGTACACCTTACCGCAGGGTTGATAGAGTTACACCTAACTCCAACCCTTTACAAACCTTGTATGTCGAGTACAATTCACACGAACACCACCACCTCGCTAGGATGAAGATTGATCACACCTTGATCAATCTTTTACAAAGATGAATGAATGGTGGTTTCTATGAAGCCTATTCAAGATTGAAAGAAGTAAAATACAATAGGCTTTTTACAAGAAAAGAAAGAAAGAAGATGTAGGAGAAAAGAGGCTTGGCACTTTGATCACTTTAGAATGCAAATCTTGGTATATTATTTGTTTGTTCTTCTCTTCTCCTTATAGGAAGTTCAGCCGTCCCCCTATGTGCTCCTCCCCCTCTTGAAAATTTCCTTTTAATTGCTTGAGAGAGTGTAAGACATCATGGTGACAATGCTTTGCTTACTTGGCATCACTCCATTGGACCATCATTTAGTCATTGCTTACTTGGCACCTCTTGATTGGCTCAATGTTGTCATCATTTGATGACATGGAAAATCTAAAATAAACACTAAATATTTGCCAAAAAATCAACCATTAAGTCATACCATAATTCACAAATTCTATCATCAAGTGCAAGACACAAAATATCATTCCTTCCATCCTCAAAAAATCGGCCAGCACCTTTTTTTTCAATGCTGAAATTTTCAGCATTTACAACATGAGATAAATTCAGATTATTTGCCATTTTCCTTTGAATTTTTGTCATAAAAATAAATCAATTATATAAGGTAAGTCTTGCTACCAAATGAAGAATGAACTTGGACACAAAGAGGGGTAGATTTTCGGCCAGCACACCCTTCACTCATGCTGAAAAATTTCAGCATGTGTGATATGTAAAATATCACACTTAATTACCTTACATAATATTCAAATCATTTCCATAACTCCTTCACTTAATCCTTTAATGAAAATTGACAAAATATGTTATCTTGAT
Source organism: Eustoma russellianum (assembly GCA_036186865.1). Lineage (NCBI taxonomy): Eukaryota > Viridiplantae > Streptophyta > Magnoliopsida > Gentianales > Gentianaceae > Eustoma > Eustoma russellianum. Next base: position 19,789,079 of record AP025043.1, on the reverse strand, counting down.
GATGAAGAATTCGGCCAAGGCAAGTGTAGTATGCTGAAATTTTCAGCATGTGACATAAGAGAGGTATATGTTGAATACTTACCTTTTGTAGTTTCTCTCTTTGATTCATCAACATTGTATGGTTGATCCTTGACCAATCAACATGCCAACAAGGCTCCACATGTGCTCCATCTCAGCTGTAGTGACGTTTAAATGTGTATGTACATGTGCTGAAATTTATTTTTGCTAACTTTGTAAAATAGTGCACATTTCATAATACACACATGTAATATTCCAATCAGCCCTTAATTTAATTTTCTAGAATACTTTAAGATGTATATTATATGTAAAAAGTGTCTAGATACGTGTCACATCATGGTCAAGAAAAACGTTCCATGTTAAGTGCGTAGAAAACCGAATTTTCGATATTTATCGATTACCCGATTTTTCTTTAATTTAAATTCCAAATTTTGCACATGATATATATATTATGTTATACATAATATATATAATATATACTTTAAATTTCAGCTCTTGGCTGATTTAAAAATGGTACCATAAACATGTGACAAAAATAAAATTGGAATCTTCACATTTTGGCCTAAATGTGGGGTGATTTGTGTGTGCCAACATGGAAAGTATTTTTGGCTAATCACACCATGTGTATCACGAAATTTTCATCAATTTTTGATGTATATGGGCTGGCCATTTATTTATGGCAAGTACGTGACACATTGGCGAAGTTTCGGTATTCGCCCGATACGACAAATTTCGGTTTAGAACCTTTTATCGTGTCGTATTTAATTTGTCATCACCATATCTTATATCATATGATATAAGACCTGAATATACTCATAAATATGAGTTAAGTATAGTGGTGTGACGTTAACGTACGTACGTAAGATATATAACGTGTCGGTAGTACGTTGGAATACATGTGTATGTGCCTTTTATAAAAAATCTGAAAATATAGTATATATATGTATAAAAACGTGTGGAATTAAATGTGGGGAGGAGGAGAAGACTTTCCTTCCATAGCCATGTTGCCTTTGTGCCTTTTCCAAATGCATCTTCCTTTAATGAACTACTTAGTTTATTAAACTAAGTACTTCACTTAATGAACTACTTTAGTTCATTAATTGTGGCATCTGAAAATAGTATAAACTCAACAAATGTTCGCCATATGATGTAAGCTTTAATGCTTCATGGCTCGTTAGTACGGCAACATAATATATAAGCTAAATAAGGCAAGTTATCATGCATACATGTACACTTGTGTATATATATATACTCAACGTTTATATAGATATATATATATATATTCAAATATATATACACGACGGAATGCGATCATCGGCGCTGGCGAACCCTCGGCGCTGACTGCGGCTCCAGCCGCCGCCGCATACTGCCGGAACAGTACTCAATTTCCGGTAAATTCCTTCTTCACGGTTTCAATCTCTTCGCTTTTATTTTGATCGATCATCCAGTTTTGGCAATGACGGCGCCAACTTTTGCGGATGTGGTCACCGGCTCCGGCAGCTCATCGGCTCAGTCCATCACCATATCCCCCAAAACGGTTTCGCGATACAAAGGTATTCCATTAATCTCCTTTTCGGATTCAGAGATTGATGAACTGGCTGCTCCTTTCAAATATTCCTTAGTGGGTACATTCTGGTATGGGAGGCCATCATTGAAGGTGATTAGGGATGTATTTGAGAAAATTGGTTTTCATCAGGATCTGCGTATCACTCTAATTGACCAGGCACATATCTTACTAACTTTCCGCAATGAGGCAGACTATCTACGCTGTTTTTATCGACGTTCCTGGCTTATTTCTGGCTGTCATATGCGAATCACAAAGTGGACAGTTGATTTCGATCCTTCTACGGATGTTCCTATAGTACCGATTTGGGTTGCTTTTCCTGGTCTTCCTGTCCATCTACATCGCAAGGAAGCTTTATTTGAGATTGTAAAGCCAATAGGTCTTCCCCTTAAACTTGATGTTGCAACAACGGATTGCTTACGACCTTCAGTTGCGCGAGTTTGTGTAGAAGTCGATGTTTCGCAGGACTTACCACAAAAGATTTATCTTCATGTGAAGGGCAGATATATTCTGCAAAACATAATTTATGAAGAATTACCATTGTTTTGTACATCTTGTCGTCGGTTGGGACACGCCACCACCTCATGTCACACGCGGCAGATGTCCTCTATTCCGCCACCGCCTCCACCTCCACCGAAACGGCCTCAAGCCCAGCGCTGGACACCAGTCAAAACTCGTCCAGCGCCCCAGTCAGTGACTGCGCCTGCTATGCACCAGCCTCCATCGGACCAATTGCCGGGTTCCCCAGTTCCACCAGGCTCCCCCAATCCGCATACAGCACCGCCTGAAGAGCCGACTTTGATTATTTCACCATCCGACGAGCACATCGCCGAACCTATAGCCTCACAGCTGGATAATTCTGATGCATGCGAAATGGGTCATTCTTCTGACAATGATTTACCAGACATTCATAATCAGGAAATACCAGTCGTCCCAGAAGAGGTTGCAAGTCGCATCCACTTAATCCCTCCATCCCCTGATACGGACACTTTAATTTCGCGTTTACAGGATTCAACAGAAGAATTTATACCGGTGGTTCCTCGTAGAAAACGTCGTGCTAAGAAGGATCTTCCTCCTTTGCCGCCATCGTCTATTCTTACGCGCAGTGCATCACATGCAATTCAGGGAAGTGACACTTCACTTTTACAATGAATTTCTTAATTTGGAATCTTCGGGGTTTACGGACCTCTAAACCACGCCTGCATCAATTAATACATGAGCATCGCTTGAACATTCTTATTATTATAGAACCTAAACATGCATCAGTAGATATATCTCGTTATGCTTTGGAGTTTGGTTTCTCTCATTCATATGCCTCTCGTTCTGAGCGTATTTGGTTTTTCTGCCGTGATTCTCTTTTTGACCTCATCGCAGTACAGGATGAAGACCAGGTGGTACATTTTACTTTAACATATAGGCCCCTACAGTATACATTTGCTTTGTCAGCAGTATATGGTAATCATACTCCATATCAACGTCGCTCTCTGTGGAATTCATTATGCTCTTTCTCAGCAAATACAGCTTTGCCTTGGGTTCTCGGTGGAGATTTTAATACCTTCCGATCTCTATCTGATCATGACGGCCGTTCGCGCCCATCCTTATCAGTCTTACAGGACTTTAATGATTGTATCAATTCCTGTGCTTTGATGTCGCCCCCATTTCAGGGAACTAGATTCACCTGGTCTGACGGTCGTGGCCTTGGAAGGGTTCGTCGACGCCTAGACTGGCTTTTTCTGAATACTGCATTCCATGATAAATTTGAAGATCTACAGCTTACACATCTCCCGAAAATTACTTCAGATCATACCCCTTTGTTGCTCAAATGCCGAACAGTAGAGGCTTCTTCATATCGAACATTCCGATTTTTGGATTCGTGGCTTCATCACCCCGATTTCTATAATTACATGCGCGATGCATGGGCTTCTTATCCAACATCGGGTGGTATGCATGGTCTTTATACAAAGCTATCTAATTTCAGAAAGGATGTCCGACAATGGAATAAGAATATTTTCGGGAATATTTTCTCTAAAGTACAGCAGGCTGAGGTTATTCTTGCTCGTGCGGAAGAACGCTGGGAAACGTACCCTACAGAGGCAAATCGAATAGATTATCATCGTGCTAAAGCGGAGTTTCTTCAGGCTTCTACTTATGAGATGCATTTTTGGAAGCAAAAAGCGAGAGTTAGATGGTTAAAAGAGGGAGACGCAAACACTCGCTACTACCATACAATTGTTAAGGGCCGCCGATTACATCTTCGAATCCAGCAAATCCAAACAGCGGCTGGCACGATTTGTACAACCCATGAAGATATCAGTGCCGAAGCAGTGACATTTTATACAGCATTATTTGCGAAGGAGCCGGCAGTCAACTGTGAGCTGATTACGCGTCATATACCACGTCTTATTACTTCAGAGGATAACACCGCACTAACGCAGTTGCCATTGCCCGATGAAATAAAAAGTGCAGTTTGGCACTTAGACCCCCATAGTGCGGCTGGACCTGATGGTTTTGATGGAAATTTTTATAGATCATGTTGGTCCATAATTCATAAGGATGTGATTTTAGCAGTGCAGGAATTCTTTCTTGGTGTGCCTCAGCCGCGAGTAATGGCAAGCGCTTTAATTACTTTGATTCCAAAGAAATCTGCTCCGGTTAATTTCAGTGATTATCGCCCCATCTGCCTTACTAATTTTATTAGTAAAGTTTGCACCAGAATTGTTGCTAGCCGCCTGTGTAAATTATTATCACGACTAATCTCTCCAGAGCAAACAGGCTTCTTACCAGGTACAGATATTTCTACACAAGTGTTACTTGCTCGTGAAATGATTCATATGCTTGACAAAGGTGGTTCGCAGTTATGCCTTAAGTTGGACATGATGAAGGCATTTGATAGAGTTAGCTGGGAGTATTTGGAGCTAGTTTTCCAAGCCTTTGGATTCTCGGGATTCTTCACCCGAATCATTTTGAATCATTTGCGAGCAACAACTCTAGCAGTGCTGATTAATGGTCAACCTTCATCATACTTTAGACCATATCGGGGGGTTAAACAAGGTGATCCATTGTCTCCTTTATTATTTATTCTAGCAGCAGAGGGTTTTAGCAGGGGATTGAAGGCATTGACGACATCAGGGGAATTACAGCCTTTTCGATTGGGTCGTATTCCCTTTACCATTACACATTTAGCGTATGCGGATGATTTGCTGGTATTCCTTCGAGGCACTCAGCGTAATCTCCACCGCTTCCGCATATTTCTCACACAGTATGAAGCTGCTTCTGGGCAAAAAGTTAACTATCAAAAGAGCAGTATTATTCCTTCTGCTAATATCACGTCTCAACGACAACAGATATTTGCACATATTCTGGATATGCGTCTTTCCAGTCTTCCATTCCGTTATCTTGGCTCTTATTTGCATAAAGGCATTACTCGTTCACATCACTGTGCTCCGTTACTTCAACATATTGATGACAGACTCCAAGGGTGGAGCTCCAAATTATTATCTACAGCTGGTCGATTAGTGTTGCTTCAATCAGTCATTGCTGCATTACCTCTTCACATTATGGCAGGTGGAGGCATACCAAAATCAGTTATTAAGATCATTCATCGTAAGATGGCCACTTTTTATTGGGGTCCTAGACATCATTGGGTCTCCTGGTCTAAACTCTCTAAACCGCAGGAAGAAGGAGGAATAGGGCTTCGCGATTTAAATAGTTTACAACAGGCATTCTATTGTCGTATTTGGTGGTTATATCATCAGAATTCTACTTTATGGAGCAGCTACATGCGTGTGAAGTATGGACAACGTCATGATTATATCCCTCGTTTGCCAGACTCTCCTATTTGGAAAGCTATATGTCGGATTCATTCCTTGTGCATAACACATGTTGAACAGCAGGCTGATCAATACTCCTGGGTGCCGAATCAGCTGGGCGAATTCTCCATCAAAAGTGCTTACGAGATATGTCGGCCGGCTTCTTCAAAATTGTTGTCTGCCTCATTTATTTGGTCGAAACATCATTCTCCGACTATAAGGATATTTTTATGGCGAATTTTTCATTCTGCCTTGCCGTTTGAGGATTATATTGGTTCCTACATCCAGGCTCGACCAACACAATGTCCATTCTGCAAGAATGAGTCGGCAAAGGTGGATCATGTGTTTTTATACTGTCCAATAGTGCTTTCAATTTGGTGCTATTTTGCCAGTGAACTACATTGTCCGCTTCCCACATCTTTATCGCTTCGACCATATCTTCTATCATGGTGGTATAGATCATCTGTTTCCACACTTCTTGGAGTTTATAAAATTGTTATCCCAGCGATAATTGTACATCGTATCTGGTGTGCTTATACCTCCCTGGTCTATGGGAACAGCACTAATATCACAGCATCTTCCATTCGTTTGTCGATACAATATGAGATTTCACTGTGGCACAAAAAGATTGAAGGTACTAAATTGTCTGCTACATCAAAACAAGTGTTCAGTTGGCTACCGGTAGCTCGACCTTCTCGCCCGATTATTGTGCGGTGGTACACACCACCTACAGGGAGATTAAAATTAAATGTAGATGCAGCTGTGGGTCGTCATTACGCGGCTGGCGGTGCTTTACTACGGGATCATAGGGGATCCTGCATTGGGGCGATTTCCTTTCGTCTCCCTTTAAGCCCACCCTTACAGGCGGAGATTCAAGCAGCAGTTTTTGGACTTCTTTATTTTTTACCCCTACACCGGCATGTTATACTGGAATCCGACTGTTCCCAGTTGATTGATCGATTGACTCGACCAACAACGGTTCATGGTAATCAACATCTCCACCGGCTACGTACTCTGGTTCATACGCACCGTCTCCCTTGTTATCACGTTTATCGCGAGGCAAACCTCCCAGCACATTATTTAGCGCAGCATGCGATGGCACACCCATGCACGGAGCGGTTCACCTTAATCACTTTGCCGTCGTTAGTCCGTGCGGCGGTCACATTGGATCTTACTACTGTTAATTTACGGGTGCCATGACTGCAGTCTTCCATATGGATTGGCGATCAATCTTTTCTCCTGCCTGTTATCTTCGTGTAACAGGCAGGATAGGTATGGCCAACAAACCATCACTCGACAATTTATTCTTTATCCTATTTATGTATAATGTGTTTTTTTGTCTCATGCGAACATTTTGGATACATCATTCCCTGTATTGCTATTTGTCGCGGATGGCCATACTAAATTTCGGAGCTCACCTTTGCATGCGTCTTCATCTGTTTGGGCTCCCCATGGCTGATCTCATACCACTGTCGCCTTGGCCCTATGGTCAAGGCGACCCGGGTACGCATTTTCATCTCTGGTTAATCTTCTTTCATTTGGACACTGCTGATCTATTTACGTCCTATTCATGGTTGTGCGAGTTTCAACTCATACTGGCAAGAATTAGACCGTGTGTCCGTGCAACACCTTCGGCCCTACTGATGCGGCAATCGCTGGCTTTTATATTTTCTTCACCACCTTGGTACTTCACCTACCAAGGTGGCCCCGGTGCGTACTTGCTCTATCAATCTTTGCTTTTACGCCTCCAAGCTCATAGTACTCATTTTTTGCTCTGGGTGTCTTCTGAGGTTGGAACTATCAAGCATATTTCAAGCCAAGGACGCGGTCACATAATCTTCATCAGCGTTTCAATGTACAGGCTAGCAACATTCATGGATTTGTTCCAAGACTTATATTCTCATCATATCAATGACAGTCATATAAATATGTACGCTTTTTCCTTCGCCAAGGTTTTGTCCACAAGGGTGGTTTTTCTTGGCAAGGTTTTAATGCGGCATATCATATATGACTGGAGATATATCATTATTGTTTCGTTATTTCATTGCTTCGAATACTCTGATAATGTAATATGGTTTTCCTCCGCCACAAGTGAG